>JASDDO010000022.1:96158704-96435567 GCA_030015575.1 Agapanthus africanus | reverse complement strand
GGCTTCTGTAGGCTGGCCCGTTATCGGAGATGATCCGTCGTGAAGTTCCAAACCGATAAATGATGTGCATCTTGAAGAAATGGAGGATATTCTCCGTCTTCACTTCCCTCAACGGTACTGCTTCTGCCCATTTGGAGAAGTAGTCAGTCTTCGCCAAAATGAATCGATATCCCCTGGACGATGATGGTTCGATGGGGCCGATTACGTCAGTCCTCCACATTTCGAACGGCCAGCTAGCCACTGTTGGATGTAGAGGATTTGGGTGCTGATGAATAAAGTCCCCATGAATCTGGCATGAGTGGCATTGCTTCGCATATTCGAGGCAGTCCTGAATCATCGTGGGCCAAAACTAGCCCATCCGTTTAATCTTCAACTTCATCTTCGGGCCTGCTTGGTAAGAACCGCAGAGTCCGTCGCGAACTTCCTGAACGACTCTTTTCGCCTCTTCAGGTCCCAGACATCTCAACCACAGAGAATCAAACGACCTCTTGTACAGAGTATCATTGACGAAGGCGAAAGACAGAGCTCGTTTCATAAGCTGATGTCTTGAAGACGCATCTTCAGGTGTTCGACGGGATTTGAAGTAGTCTATAAAGACTTCTCTCCAATCCTCAGCCTTTTCATGGTCTTTTATTTGCATAGCCATTTGCTTAGTCGCTCCTTTTTCTTCGGATGATTCCGGAGATATTTCTGCTGGGGCAAGCACCCGACGGCTTTGTACCACGATTCTTACGTTATCGAGGTTCTCGTCGGCCAGTTCTTTAGCGAGCTTAGCTAGTGCATCTGCTTTGCTATTTTTTGCGCGCGGTATGCTTTCCAGCATGTAGGAGGGGATTTGATTCAGCAATTGTTGTACTCTCTCACCATACTTTACCTGTTCGGGTTTGCACGTTTGGTAGTCGCCATTTACTTGACTGACGACCAGTTGAGAATCTCCATATATGAGGAGGTTTTCAATTCCCATATCGATGGCGATCTCGAGGCCTGCTATCAAGGCTTCGTATTCGGCTTCATTGTTCGTCCTCGGCTTTGTTAAGGAGAAACCAAAGCGCATTATCCCTTTTTGTGGAGTTACGAAGATGAGGCCTACCCCTGATTTGATTATAGGGGTGCTTTGTTTGCGCTTCTTCATGGAAGACGCTCCATCAAAATAGAGTTCCCATCGGGTATTACTACCATCGATCGCATCAAACGCATGTTCGTCTGGCAGCTCGCAATTCAGAGGGGAATCGGCCGGTATCGGATGCTCAGCGAGGAAGTCGGCGATGGCCTAGCCTTTCACTGCCTTAAGAGGCTGATAAGTTATTGAAAACTCCATTAAGAGCAAGGCCCATTTAGCGAGTCTCCCTGTCAATATGGCCTTCGACATTAAATATTTAAGGGGGTCCACCTTCAAAATGATACGGACTTCATGCGCCAACGCATAGTGCATGAGCTTTGTTATCGCGAAGATCAACGCCAGGCAGTGTTTTTCGATGGGGGAGTAGTTGCTTTCTGCCCCCAGTAGAACTCGGCTCAAATAGTAGAGGGCTCGTTCTTTCCCTTGGTCGTTCTCATATGCCCACAATGCGCCTAAAGAACCTTCGAGGGCCGTTGTATACAGAATGAGAGGTTTTCCCTTGACCGGAGCGGCCAGTACTGGCGGATTCTGTAGGTATTGCTTGATTTCGTCTAGCGCGCTTTGGCATTTGCGATCCCAAACGAAAGGGGTTCCCTTCTTCATCAGGTGGCTGTAAGGACGGCATTTGCCTGAGAGATTGGCTATAAATCGTCGAATATACGCGAGCTTCCCTTGGAGAGACCGCAATTGCTTGAGAGTCCTTGGTGGGGAATCTCCATGATCGCCTTGATCTTTGACAGATCTATCTCGATACCTCGGTGTCGGACGATGAATCCTAGGAATTTACCTAAGGACACCCCGAACGCGCATTTGAGAGGGTTCATCTTCAAGTTGTATTGCCGAAGGCGTTGAAATACGATCTTCAGATGCTCGAGATGTTCCCCGTATGATTTGCTTTTCACCACGAGGTCGTCGATATAGCATTCGACGATTTCATATATGAGGTCATCGAAGATCTTCGTCATGGCCCTCTGATAGGTGGCACCGGCGTTCTTTAGACCGAAGGGCATCACTTTATAGCAGAATATACCCAAAGGGGTCCGGAAAGCGGTATGCTTCTGGTCCTCGGGATGCATCTTTATCTGATTCTATCCTGATGATCCGTCCATGAAGGAGAAGACTTCGTGAGTGGACGTATTGTCTATCATCAGCTCGGTAACCGGTACTGGGAAGTCGTCCTTCGGGCAAGCTTTATTGAGATCCCGAAAGTCCACGCATATGCGCACTGTCCTATTTTTCTTCATTACCGGGACGATATTGGTGATCCAGTCAGGATATTGAACTTCCTGGATAACGTCGGAGTCGATCAGATTCTTGACATCGGCGTTGATGCTCATCTCAAGCTCGAGCCGCATTCTTCTCGGTGCTTGTTTGATCGGCTTGATGTTCGGGGATATCGTCAGTTTGTGGACAGCGATCTATGGATCCAGTCCTGGCATTTCGGAATAATTCCATGCGAAGCAATCTCTATACTGCATAAGCACATCTTTTAGTACAGCCACCTTTTCTTCAGGCAGCAGCTCGCTGACGAATGTTGGTCGCAGGTCATTTGCCGTCCCCAAATCGATCTTCTTGAGGTTATCTGCAGTAGTGTGTATTCCATCTTTCAGCTCTTTTGGCGCCGGTGGAAACTCTGAGATCACCTCGTCATCATTGTTTTTGAAGCACAAGGGAAGGTCATCCATATTCTCGGGCTCTTCTTTTGATATCGTTATCGTATGACAAGTGCGAGCTCGCTTCGAAGACCGATGTGTATCTGGTTCTACTCTCGCTGTATGCACGGCTTTTGGTTCATGCTTCTGCGGCGGAGTTATCCTCCAACTGTCGGATAGAGCGAACTTGCCGAGCTGATATTGGTCTTCGACCCAGTTCTTGAAGGTGAAGCAGTCTTCGAGAAGATGTCCTATTGCTTGGTGATAAGAGCAATAATCTGGGTGAGAGACCTCGCCTGCTTGCTCGAGGTGTTTAGACTCCGATAGTGTAATCATTTGATGACTTATGGCGAGATCAAGTATCTTCTTTATCTTATCTTGAGGAAAAGAGTACGCTCGACTCATCTTCTGTAAGTCCACGGCGGCGCCCTGGCCGTCAATCCGAGGCCAAAAAGACGGAAACGCTAATTTTCTTTAACTTGTAAACCGGCACCACCGCGCACTTTAAACCCAGATCGGGCCATTAACCTACTCCTAACTAATTAGAGAAGGGGTAGAGAGATATACCGAGCGATCCGTGTCCTTCGGTCTTCTCGTCATCGTCCCGATCTCCCCGCGGAATCTCCGGTCTTCATCTCCTCGTCGGAAGGGCACCACATCGCCGGGTTCTTTTACGGGCTCCCACCTCTGGACCGAGGCAACTCGGACACGAAGTTGGCGAGTCGACGTGTCCAAGAATACTGTAGATGAAGTGTAGAACTATTTGTCTCTTGGGGTTGTATGAAGTTGCCCTTTTTGATGGAGGTGAAGAAATGAACTTTTTGAGGAGGAGCTATGGGATTTTTGCAAAGCCAAATGAGAGTGTTTTCCCCCACAAAAAATTGGACAGCCCCCATAGAGAATGGGGTAGGGAAAAAACATGATGCAAGCAAAAGGAAAATGGTTATCATAAGAAATGATGATCACAATCCAATCCATACCAACTCCCATCATCAACAACCATGATGAAAAAAAAGATAATCATGAGAGGCAAGAGTCATGATGAACCAAAAGTCAAATGATGGTTAAACCATCATGAAGCTATCACAAAAAGTCTTCTCCATGCACAATTGCAAATAACCCCCTCCACCAAAATTCAGCCAAAAGAGAGAAACAAAGGAAAATGGCCGAAACCGGAAAGCAAACTGGCAACTTCAGAAAACTGATCCCGTAATAAATTATAGGAAAACCCCGCGACTGTATATACATACTCGCATTTGTATTCCGACCGAATACAAATGCAATGAGACAAAATCTACACTGTACAATACTAGGATCCGGCTTAAAACAAAGCCCGCTAGTATTATCCGTCCGATCATGATCCGTGCAATACCGCACGTATATGATCGAACCCTGCCATATCTCCATACGGCCTCTACAGCGTTCGCCCGAAACTTGAGAAACGGTCTGTGGGGGACTCTAAAGACTCGTCAATATTTTGGCTGTGGATTTAACCACTAGCACGTCAGAGGTATTATCCATACGTAACGGGCAACCAGGTAATGACCAAAAGGGACGTCGATGTGCGAACTCATTCTGACACCCTACTGAACCTGTCAGTGACAATATCCGTACAGTCCGGTCCGTTCGTCTATGAGCATCGCATGGCGGGCCTAGGGGGTTGGTAAAAGTCAGACCCCCAAAAGCGGTACAAGTCTTGTCGGAGTGTAGCCCAGAACACCCTGAGATACTACTGGAATACCTACCAGTAAGTCTCCTGCCTTGGCCAAGGACTTCGTGTAATGGCTCTCCTAGACACAGCGCGACCTCACCCCCAATACCGGGAGAGACGAACCCTTGCAGATCCGCTCACTGCCTCCATGTGGCTCGGGACTGTACCCAACTAAAACCTGTTTGCACGTCTCCTTTGAGCGTGGTAGGGTAGTAATCAAAGTACAGTGAGAACTCACACGAGACAAATGACGATCTCAGGTCGATGAACTAACATGTACACATGTCACCAGGGAACTGCTATCTGACGTCAGGTATAAGACCAACTAGCATGTTCTCGGCGAGTCCTGTCCGGTGTACTCATAACCTAATGAGCATCTGTATACATCTTAGGTGAACCAACTGACACCAGTGGCTTGTGAGACCGGCCACCGCCCCTCGTCGGGGTCTCAACTGTATACACTAGTCTACTCTGGAGTATCGATGCCCTGTCTCGAAACTCCCACGACTAGGGACCTTTTAAGGATGTGCCTATAGACTACCAGCTCCCACGTATATGATCGCCATCATACTGCTGGCTGTCAAGAAAGAATCCTAAGGGCTCTATCAACGCGCAATAGTGACCTGTAAGGTCACCTGAAGCAGTACACGATGATAAAGGTAAACTAGATAGCATACTATCATCTTAAGTAAGACTGTCCTACCGGTATAGGTCCTCCCTCAATCATTGCAATCACGTGCCTGTGATCCAATAATTGACTCTGAGGGCACTATCTCCAACAATCTCCCACTTGCACTCAAGGATAATTATTGCGATGCCGCATACTCACAGCCCGTGTGATACCAAAAACCCAACCCCTCTACTAATCAGTCTCACAAAACCCGTTTGCGAAACTATTGCGTTCGAGGAATAGCCTCAGTGAGTGGATCCGCTCAGATGTTTCTTTCTATGTCTCTCTTTATCTCAAGTTCACGGAGAAACCCATCTCCCGAAATGAGCAATACCTGTCTTAGAATATGTCTGGATATCTGATGGGACCTAGCTCACAAGTGAACTCCAAATCCAAACTTCTTAGACTGTATCGTCAACTGAAACCAATCAGTATCCTGCGTCATGCCTCCTTCAGTATTCCCTTGGACCACCTGTCCAAAACACTGTTCCTCGTCAGAGGGAAAACTATAACTCTGACAACCACTCTGTCATCCATGTCACCTTGGAAGCTTGGAATGATAACTGTCTCCCGAAGGAGGATGTCGTTATCAAATCCCTAGAACATCCACTTATGTTCTAAAACTGCTTCCGACCGTTTCTCCAGGATTGGATCAATATCAACTTATTGCATCTACTGCAAAAACAACATCTGGTGTGGTACTTGACATCTCATGATCGGCTCAATTGCCTAAGCAAGTGATCTGCCAATCATGCAATCCCTCTCCCCTTTAGTCTGTAAGACACCTTTAGAGAGGATGACTCCATCACCTGCAAGTACACCACCATGCCAGGAGTCATCCATTCTAAATACCTTTAGAATGTTGTCTAAGTACCCAGATTGGGAAACTACCCAAATCTAGATCTAAAACCATAGATCCAGTAACCAGAATGTCTGATATAATATCCAAGTCCTTTGTGGAGAAACCACTGTGTGACAACCAAAGTATAACCGATCGTAGTATAGGAATTTCACTTCTTACTCTGTGTATGTCATCCAAATACCAGGACATCACACCCTACTACCTTCTTAACAGATCCATCCCCTATTCTGATGAAGTCAAACATATGACTGTCATATCAGAAATAGATGATCTATCTCCGCTACATTTGCTTTAGTCTATAAATAAACATAAGCCACTTGTTCACCAATGCTTCCGCTGCTCCCACTGACTACGACAACCCTCTGGCAGAGTCATATACACGTACACTTCTAAAGCTAGTTTAGAACGACGCTATACTCATCCTCCTGCCGGGTCTCGCAGCCTGGAACAACAGCAATGGCAAGTCTGGGTAAACAAGAACCTCCTTGTCACTGTCCTTGAGGCTACCGGAGTACCTCTCGGGTGCCTGAGGTTACCTACCGTATCTGCGGAGTGGCCAATGGAATGTCAAACCAAATTGAATCTTTAGGTTCTTATCAAATTTTCAGTAATCGTCTGCGGTTCTGGAATCACTTCCAGTTCTACCATACTCCCACTACTGTTTTCTGAAAAAATCCATTTTTGTTAAAACTGTGGCGAGTCAAGAACAATATCACTATTGATCTTCCAGATGGTAGAAAGTCAACCCTCGTCATAGCCTGGGTCAACCCACAAACAGCCATTACAGAAACGTGCCTTGAGTTATCCAGAGTCTGGTTTTAAGCATAAGCCGGACAACTTCCCGTACCTTAACATCGTTATGAACTGTTCTATATCCAATATAGAACCAGAGGCACTGATTTAATTGAACCAGATTCAAATCATGCAGCTGTCTCCAGTGCATGTTAACTAAATGGAAGGAGGCCGATCAGCGTTACTCAACTTAGGAATGCGTCCAGATATGAGTAACCTGAAAGAGAAGAAAGTTCTCTTAATCATTACTATCAACTGAATACCATACACAAGTATCTACATCTTCGATCACCTTGAAGAATCCCGATACTTGCAATACCTGGTTCTCTACTTTAATCTTATACTTATAACTTCTCAAAACTCAGACCTTGTGTTTCCACGAAACACATGTCTAAGAACTAGATAAGTCACAAGTAAACAGAATATAGTGCGAGGACCAACCCCTCTGTCCTGATGGACACTGGACAACATACAATACTCTGTGTAAGTCCCTTGAGTCTAATTGAGTACTCAATCCCTGTGTGTCGTAGGTTGAAAAACTGTACTTATGGTTAAGAAGAATTATACCGCTGTTCAATGCTCATTACCTAACCATCCACTGATATAGATAAATGTCATAGACATAATTTCAAAAGGTTATATCTCACTCTATAAAAATAGACGTACAGATATATCAATTTGAAATTGGTGCATAGAAACGGATATTCAACACCAAATATTTGCCGACCGGCAAACAGCCCAGGCGATTTCCTCAAATATCACCAATTACAACGAATTCCGATATAATGAGGATGATCACCTAATTCCCAATGACTTATTCCCACTCATCATCTGTAAACAATACAGATGTGAGAATCATACCTGGTAAATACATACCCTGGAGCAAGGGCTAATTGGGAAATCAGTTTTATTTTAACAATACACAGTGAAACTGAAACATGTAAATGTTTCGTAGGGGTATCCGGGTATTCCTAGTAATGCCTCTTCCATTATCCAGATTCACAACTGTAACCGTATATTTCTATGCCATCTCTCCACATCCCTTCATATGTCTTTAGTCATTACCTTCTGTACACCCTCTTAGGCTAAATGGTTTTCTTCCTTCCCTACCGTTCGGCACCAGCCTATGGTTTGGAAGAAGACTATCCAATAAGCGTAATGGGTGTATTGTCCTAATCCTAGGAGCACTCGCAACGCGAGAGAAGGTGAAGATAAAAAACACCTGAATAAACCTTATTCCTATTTCTCCTGAACCAGAATCCATCCCCGAACTGGAACAAGTTCCTTTCGAGTTCGTATATAACCATACGATGGAGTATCCAATAAAATGTGGATCTTCGTAGTGATACGGAGTGTCCTGGAGAAATACAAAGGTGAAGTGGGAGTGGTAATGAAATACTTGGTTTGGTCGTGAATAGCAGTCGCAATTTACTTTGCCCTCCTTCTAATCCCTTTATTTGTCTTTACATAATACCTTCTGTACACCATCGTTAGGCTAATTAGTTTTCTTCATTCCCTACCGGTCGGCACCTGCCTATGGTTTGGAAGAAGACTATCCAATTTGTGTAATAGGTGTACTATCCCCTAATCTAAGGGGCACTCGCAATCTGAGAGAAGGTAAAAGGAAAAGACAGCTGAATAGTCCTATCCGTTTTCTCCAGAACCAGAAACCATCCTCGAATAAATTCCTTCGAGTTCGTATATAACCATACGATGGTTTTATCCAATGGAAGTGGACGTTCGTAGTAATACGGGGTGTTCTGGAGAAAAGGGTAAAAGTAGGAGTGGCAAAGAGGTTTACAACTCTGACAATCCAAAAGCCAGTGTTTAAGAAGGCTCGGTTAATTTTGGTCACTGAGTCATAGTCTTAGGGTCGGGTCATGGTCCCTGCCAAAGAGAGAGAGAGAAAAGAAACACTCAGCGTGCACTCTAACCTAGATCAGAATGGTTACCAATTTATCTAATCAGGAAACCTCCCACTGTAACGTCAAATTCTCCTCCAAACCTAAAAGAAGAATTAATCGGGATCACCCGAGGAGTAAACCAACTCATCAGTGGGAATCGGGATCCAACTATCATCGCATGATAACGTGACGAAATCCGCTCACGTTATCACACTCCAGAAGGTATGCGCATATCTGGCAAGTTTCAGTTTCTTTAGAAACTCCCGATGTGATTTTTACCCCATGCTCTTATGACCTTGACGAAGGTCAACAAATCATAAGTCACATGTCAAGTTCTACCCGTCATTGTCCAGATTAATTTGAACCCACCCGTACAAGCCCTTGACGAAGGTTAACAAGGCTATACGACTGTCCCAAACCAATGCATCTATCTATGCAGCAGAAAGGTAACAAGCAGCTGCCATTCACTATGCCTTGACGAAGGTCAACAAACATAGTATGAATACTACGTGCTACCCGTCTGAAATGATGGAGGGCTATGAATGGTTTTGGCGAAAAACCTTTAACGTAATGAACTTGATATCGTTGAAGGAACTGGATAGCTTTTATAAAAATATAGTGGCGAAAACCTTTGCTAAAGAGGTCACTCCCGGTGAAGGGATCTCGGCTCTTTCCCCGTAGAATGAGGTGCAGGATATTCCAACTGAATACCACGATGCAAAGCAAAAGTAATCGACTATAGTGAAGTTATTGCCCTGACGGAAACTTCTGTCCAAGGGGTCACTCCCGGTGAAGGGATCTCGGCCCTTGCCTCGTCGACTGAGGTGCTAGATATTCATAACCGAATACCACTGTGCAAAACAAAAGAGAACGTCCTTGCAATAACATCTTTTTGAAAAATGTTCCAACAATATCATAATAGGTTTGTTTAGCTTGCATTGATCCGAATCAATGCAGTCCCATCAATTAATCACACCAATAAAGAACAAAAATAATAATGTACGTATATGCCATCCGCATTCGCCACTGGGTCCCGTCATTACCCGTTAGGTTACTTAACTAACGACAGAGCGGGGACTGGACTAGCGCGGATGCAAAACATATACAACATCTACTAGTATATATATCAATATATAATATTCGCTCAAGGCGTGATAAAATGCAACATCACATAAATGTAATAAGCATCACAGAACAATACAGATATCTGGGATCCCCGGGTTTCATAGAGCCGCTACTGAAACCCGACGTTCCCATGGTCGTGTGGATAGCCTGTGCAATGAAATCCTAGACCCCTACGGGCGCGGCAAGTTACCCGCCAAAACCTGAAGCGAGGCAGCCCCCTTCAGCAACGTGAATGGACCACCCAACACTTCACGGAATCCGGTAACTTGGGCACCCCTCTTGGGTCAACCTGTACCCCCTACGAGTGCGGCGAATAGCCCGTCAATTCTAGAGTGAAGCCCCCTCCGTCTCAACGCCATGAGATGCGAGCTCGTTGCCCTCTAGAATCCGGCTATCCGTGCACCCCACCTTGGGGTAATCCTAGTACAGAAAGTAAAATATACATACAACGAGTACATCGACTTCAGCCCGGTCGTTCCCCAAAAGAATAATATACAAACAGGCAGTGACGGCAGTCCACATGTCGGATGCTCGCCCCGCAATATCAAATATACATAAATAACCAAACTGTACTACCATTGCATCCAGGCTATCCCCCACGACCAATCCGCAACATCACAACACAACACAGAACATCAACGTGAATGTCACGTTCGCAAATCCGTCTAAAAGGGCTATAGCAGTTAGACAGGATTTACCGATCAAATGACATTCACGGTCGCAGATATAATGTAAATACTGTGAACTAACATGTTTAAAATTTTCGATCGATCAAATTTACCGAAGTGGGCCCCAAGCACTACTGTAGCACTCAAAGAAAATCTGGGCCCAAAAATAATATACCAAAAACCCCATTTCCCAGTCTAAGACCCACTGTAGAAATCTGGTACAGTGAAGAGATAATATGGCCGCGGAACCGCGGCCAGAGCATGGGTTTGGCCGCGGTTCCGCGGTGGAACAGTGGAAACATGCGACTAGATTTCTACAGAATTCTTAGTATTCCCTGCACGTATTTCTGCAATGTACTGAAAAAATTTCGAGCCAAAAAAAAATTCGACAGAAAACTGATGCATGAAAAACGCGGTTTTTAGAAAATCCGATCGATCGAACTTGTAAACATGTTAGAGCAAGCTAGATTAGGTTAATGGCGTGGCTCTGATACCAGTGTAAGTCCACGGCGACGCCCCGGCCGTCAATCCGAGGCCAAAAATGCGGAAACGCTAATTTTCTTTAACTTGTAAACCGGCACCACCGCGCACTTTAAACCCGGATCGGGCCATTAACCTACTCCTAGCTAACTAAAGAAGGGGTAGAGAGATATACCGAGCGATCCGTGTCCTTCGGTCTTCTCGCCGTCGTCCCGATCTCCCCGCGGAATCTCCGGTCTTCATCTCCTCGTCGGAAGGGCACCGCATCGCCGGGTTCTTTTACGGGCTCCCACCTCTGGACCGAGGAAACTCGGGCACGAAGTTGGCGAGTCGACGTGTCCAAGAATATTGTAGATGAAGTGTAGAACTATTTGTCTCTTGGGGTTGTATGAAGTTGCCCTTTTTGATGGAGGTGAAGAAATGAACTTTTTGAGGAGGAGCTATGGGATTTTTGCAAAGCCAAATGAGAGTGTTTTCCCCCACAAAAAATTGGGACAGCCCCCATAGAGAATGGCCGGCCCCTCATGGTGAAGAGAGGAAAAAGGTCAAGGGGTGGGGAAAAAACATGATGCAAGCAAAAGGAAAATGGTTATCATAAGAAATGATGATCACAATCCAAGCCATACCAACTCCCATCATCAACAACCATGATGAACAAAAAGGTAATCATGAGAGGCAAGAGTCATGATGAACCAAAAGTCAAATGATGGTTAAACCATCATGAAGCTATCACAAAAAGTCTTCTCCATGCATAATTGCAAATAACCCCCTCCACCAAAATTCAGCCAAAGAGAGAAACAAAGGAAAATGGTCGAAACCGGAAAGCAAACTGGCAACTTCATAAAACTGATCTCGTAATAAATTACAGGAAAACCCCGCGGCTGTATATACATACTCGCATTTGTATTCCGACCGAATACAAATGCAATGAGACAAAATCTACACTGTACAATACTAGGATCCGGCTTAAACCAAAGCCCGCTAGTATTATCCATCCGATCATGATCCGTGCAATATCGCACATATATGATCGAACCCTGCCATATCTCCATACGTCCTCTACAGCGTTTCGCCCGAAACTTGAGAAACGGTCTATGGGGGACTCTAAAGACTCGTCAATACTTTGGCTGTGGATTTAACCACTAGCACGTCAGAGGTATTAGCCATACGTAACGGGCAACCAGGTAATGACCAAAAGGGACGTCGATGTGCGAACTCATCCTGACACCCTACTGAGCCTATCAGTGACAATATCCGTACAGTCCGGTCCGTTCGTCTATGAGCATCGCATGGCGGGCCTAGGGGGTTGGTAAAAGTCAGACCCCCAAAAGCGGTACAAGTCTTGTCGGAGTGTAGCCCAGAACACCCTGAGATACTACTGGAATACCTACCAGTAAGTCTCCTGCCTTGGCCAAGGACTTCGTGTAATGTCTCTCATAGACACAGCGCGACCTCACCCCCAATACCGGGAGAGACGAACCCCTGCAGATCCGCTCACTGCCTCCATGTAGCTCGGGAATGTACCCAACTAAAACCTGTTTGCACGTCTCCTTTGAGCGTGGTAGGGTAGTAATCAAAGTACAGTGGGAACTCACACGAGATAAATGACGATCTTAGGTTGATGAACTAACATGTACACATGTCACTAGGGAACTGCTATCTGACGTCAGGTATAAGACCAACTAGCATGTTCCCGGCGAGTCATGTCCGATGTACTCATAACCCAATGAGCACCTGTATACATCTTAGGTGAACCAACTGACACCAGTGGCTTGTGAGACCGGCCACCGCCCCTCGTCGGGGTCTCGACTGTATACACTAGTCTAATCTGGAGTATCGATGCCATGTCTCGAAACTCCCATGACTAGGGACTTTTTAAGGATGTGCCTATAGACTACCAGCTCCTACGTATATGATCACCATCATACTGCTGGCTGTCAAGAAAGAATCATAAGGGCTCTATCAACGCGCAATAGTGACCTGTAAGGTCACCTGAAGCAGTACACGATGATAAAGGTAAACCAGATAGCATAATATCATCTTGAGTAAGAATGTCCTACCGGTATAGGTCCTCCCTCAATCATTGTAATCACGTGTCTGTGATCCAATAATTGACTCTGAGGGCACTATCTCCAACATCTTCTTCATAAGGGACAAATCCAGACCACTCGATTCCCGCTCGTGTGACTTCTTGGTCCCGCTTTGTCATTGCTGAATGCCTTTTCCGCTTTTTGACTTGTTTCTGCCTCTGCGTCGGGCCTTTTTTACAACAGGTTGACAGGGAGGGGCATTTTCATTTTTCGTAGCCTGTTGGAGAAGGCGTTGCTTCCTGGCTTTCTTGTAGATGGCCATTTCGCGGTTATGGTCGTCTCGAACTTTTTGACCAGCTTCCCTTATAAGCTTGTCCATTTGTTCTTCGAACGACGGACTGGGCATTTTTACGTCAGGGACTTTTTCTGGTTCAGGATTAGCACTCTCCCATTGTGCATCTCCTTCTTCATCAAAGTCATGTACGACATAGCAATCGCGGAGTAGTTCCCGTTTCTTGGATCGAACGTATCCAAGCCCGATTTCTTCCATTCTCCTATTGGGCAACTTGCGCCGAGTTCCGGGAATGTTCCAGATCCTGTCATAGAACTTAGCTTTTCGAGTGGTCTGTTTGAAGGGTATCCCTTGGCGCTTTAATACCCTTTTCAAGCCTTCTGTGTAATATCTAGGCAGGCGGATGGGCTGGAGCCTGTCAAGTGTAGGATCTGCGTCGTGCCAGATTTCTTTCTCCACTTTAGTTTCCCCGGAGCGGTAGAATAGGATCGCCTTTTCACCTTCTCGTCTGGGAGGGCCATAGAACGTATGCATCCCTTCCACACTATAGGTATCAAGCGCGTCCAGTTCTTTATGATTTTTGGGCGGAACCATAGCAACTTGCAAACTTTGCTCTTCATCAGCGAATGTTCGTATTGAAGGCCGAGTAGAGAATATAGCATGGACCTCATCTTCCGAGTCGCTGCCAAAGATCAACATAGGAGCGGACGGTCGCGGCTTGTTGTGCCGAGGTGGACCTAAATAAACTATCGCTTCCTCTTCTTCAGTATCACTCCCGAAGACTGGAATGGTGGCGATAGCTTTGTTCTCCGGTTTGTGACATCTCTCCGTGTCTTCGAAATCCGGAAGGAAATATTTTGCATCTTCGTACTTGCGGACTTCGTTCACGGAGAATGGGTTCAGCTCTCCCGTTACGGTATACTCGAGACCATTCTTAAAGTATTTCATACACTGATGTTGTGTAGAAGGGATGATATTGTACTCGTGTAACCAAGGCCGACCGAGCAGAGCGTTATAGCATGTCTTGGCATCAATGACATGAAATTTAATATCCGTGACAAGTAACCCGAATCGTAGTGTCAATATCACCGACCCGAGAGTCCGCGATGACTGGGAGTCAAAACCAGATATGGTGATCTTGTAAGTCGATGTACAACACCCCACGACTTGCGGGGAGGCGGAAATATGAAAAACGATCTTGTTTCTTGCTTAAACATCGACTAACCGCACGAATCGAAGCTAAACGATAACTAACAAGAAACATAGAAGTTCTATACAACTATGTGTAGGGATTATACCTAATGAATCGTGTCCTTCGTCTTTGCGAACTCCACCTCCTCCTCGGCCTTCTCGAAGTAGTAGACGATCCACCCGAGAGCTTTACTCCAAGCTTAGCCTCTAAACTTGAGGCAACTAACTTTCTTTAAGTGCTAATCAAAGAAGCTAGGTAATATAGAGTGAGGGTTATGGTTTAATTAGTCTAACTAATCCTTGTACTCAACACATGAGAGGGGAGGATTAGGGTTTGAAGAGGGAGAGCTTGAGGAGAGAGAAGATGAACATAACAATGAAGTGAGAATAATGAATTATGATAATATATATCAAGCATTTCTTTTTATCAAGGAAAGAAAATAAATCATTTAACAACCATGCTTGATAAATATCAAGGGATGATTTATCTCCATGAGTCATTAAGCATTTATGATGCTTTAATAACATGGATGAATCATCTATATGACTCACTAATCACATTTATTGTATATGCCACCTAAACCCCCTTAGTCACCACCTTCTAGAAGCTTCTCGCGCAATTACGAGAACGCCCCTCCTTTCCGCAAAAATACGGAAAAACTTTAGACTGTATAAATCCAATAACCGGATACCAGTAACTGGCTTAAACCAAAGCCGACTGGTAAAAACTTTCCGAAAGTCGTACGTGCGTAAACACACGTATGCGTCCGAACCCTTGTCATAAAACCATACGACCTCTATATCGTTTCGCCCGGAGTAGGGAAACTCTCTGTGTGGGACTCTAGAGACTCAACTACTACGCTGGCAGTGGGTTTAACCACAGACCGCAAGCGGCACTAGCTGTACGTAACGGTCCCCAGGTAGATGTCGATAAGAAGGCCGATGAGGAAACCCATCCGAACTCCTACTGAGTCTAATGTGACAATCTCCATACAGTCAGGTCCGTTCGTCCAAGACTATCGCATATCGGGCCTAGGGGGAGGCAAGCGTCAGTCCCCTAATAGCGGTATAAGTCGTGTCGGAGCGAAGCCCATTACACCCTGAGAAACTACTGGAACCTACCAGCAAATCTCGCTTGCCCTGGCCAGGGACTTTGCGTAATGGCTCTCTGACACAGCGCGATATCAACCCCCAATACCGGGAGAGACGAATCCTGTCTAACCGCCACTGCCTCCAAGTGCTCGGGACTGCACCCAACTGCTACCTGTTTGCACGACTCCTTTGAGCCGTGGTAGGGTAGCAATCTAAGAACAGTGGGACACACTCGAGGCGAAGTAGCAGTGTCAAGTCTGCGGACTATGCTGTACTCATGTCACCTGGGAACTGTTTACTGACGACTGGTATAAAACCAACCAACAGTTCCCTGTGAGTCCTGTCCGGTGTACCCGTAACCTAACGAGCACCTGCATACTATCTCCAGTACGACGTACTGACGGCTGTGGGACAGACCATCTCCCCAACTGGGATGAGAAGCGTACACACTAGTCTACTCCGGAGTATCGATGCCCTGTCTCGATAATCCAACGACTAGGGACCTGAATAAGGATGTGCTTGTAGACTACCCAGCCCCCACTAGTGTGACTGCCATCACAACGCTGGTAGTCAAGCAAGATCCTAAGAGCTCTATCAATACGTATACTCACATATTAAGATAGAAAAACCAAGTAGCATACTACCATGTTTAGCAAGACTGTTATATACATGTGAATATCCCAAGCTTCCATTAAGTAATATACAAACTAGTATGATACAATAATGGCCCCTAGGGTATATACACTAACAATCTCCCACTTGCACTAGGGCCATGTACTGGCATATCGAAGACCGATGATCTCGAGTAGCCTCTCGAACTGAAGAGGTAGGGCCTTCGTGAATGGATCAGCAATGTTCTCTTCAGAAGCAACTCTCCGTACCTCGATCTCCTTACGATCAATGATCTCCCTGATCAGGTGATATCGCCTTAAGATGTGTCTGGACTTCTGATGGGACCTTGGTTCCTTCGCTAAAGCTATAGCTCCGTTGTTGTCGCAATACAGAGGTATTGGATCAACTATGGTAGGAACCACCTGAAGTTCTGTTAGGAACTTCTTCATCCAGACTGCTTCTTTTGCGGCATCGCAAGCAGCTATATACTCCGCTTCCATTGTCGAGTCAGCAACGGTGTCCTGCTTGGAGCTCTTCCAGCACACCGCCCCTCCATTGAGGGTAAAGACATAACCTGACATGGACTTGGAATCGTCCTTATCACTATGGAAGCCGGAATCAGCAAAGGCCTCCAACCTGAGGTCTTTTCCGCCGTAAACCAAGAACATCTCCTTAGTCCTTCTCAGGTACTTGAGAATGTTCTTTACTACTATCCAGTGCTTCTCCCCTGGGTATGACTGATACCGGCTTACCACGCTCAGTGCGTAAGCTACATCTGGTCTGGTGCACAACATCGCATACATTATAGAGCCTACCGCAGAAGCGTAGGGTATAATAGACATGCGTTCCCTTTCCAAATCAGTCTTGGGAGACATCTCTTTGGAGAGGGTGATTCCGTGACAAGCCGGTAGATTACCGCGCTTAGAATCTTCCATACTGAATCTTTTCAGTACAGTGTCGATATACCTGGACTGCGAAAGTCCCAACATCCTCTTGGATCTATCAAGATAGATCCGGATCCCCAGAATGTAAGAGGCATCACCCAGGTCTTTCATGGAGAACCTGTGTGACAAGAATCCTTTGACAGATTGTAGCATAGGAATGTCATTTCCTATCAGTAGAATGTCATCCACGTACAAGACGAGGAATACGACACTTCTGGCTACAACTTTACTATATATGCACGGTTCATCTGGATTTTTGATAAAGTCATATTCTTTGATTGTCTCATCAAAACAGATGTTCCAACTCCGCGATGCCTGCTTTAGTCCATAAATGGACTTAAGCAGCTTGCATACTTTCCCGCTGCTCCCACTCTGATTGAAACCCTCTGGCTGATCCATATAGACGCACTCTTCTAAATTTCCATTCAGAAAAGCCGTCTTTACATCCATCTGCCAGATTTCATAATCATGGAAGGCAGCAATAGCAAGAAGGACCCGAATGGATTTGAGCATAGCCACTGGAGAAAAAGTTTCGTCATAGTCCAAACCAAGTCTTTGACGAAAACCCTTTGCAACAAGTCTAGCCTTATAGGTTTCCACCTGTCCATCTACACCAATCTTTTTCTTGAAGATCCATTTGCTTCCTATGGGTTTTACCCCATCTGGAGCAAAGTCCAAAGTCCATACTTTGTTGGTGTACATGGACTCCATTTCGGTCCGCATTGCATCTAGCCATCGTACCGAGTCGCCGCTCTGGATGGCTTGCTGGAAGTCAGTAGGTTCATCATCATCTATGATGCAATCCTCTCTATCCCCATCTATGAGAAAACCGTAGTATCTCTCAGGCGGATGAGACGGCCTACTACTCCTGCGGAGGGGTGCGGGAATGTCTTGTTCTTCTTGAACTACCGGTTCTACCAAACTTTCAGTAGCAGCTTGTGGTTCTGGAATTTCTTCCAGTTCTATTTCGCTCCCACTTGATTCCTTTTCTAAAAACTGATGTTCTAGAAAATGGGCATTACGAGAAACAAATACCTTTTGTTCCTCTGCGTAATAGAATAGATATCCCCTGGAGTTCTTTGGATATCCCACAAACTTACACTTTACTGATCGTGCCTCGAGCTTGTCCACATGCTGCTTTTTAACAAAAGCTGGACATCCCCAAATCTTTATATACTGTAGATGGGGTTTCTTCCCGCTCCACATCTGATATGGAGTGGTAGGCACAGTCTTGGTAGGTACCATGTTCAAAAGATATGCCGCTGATTCTAGCGCATAACCCCAGAAAGATCGCGGTAACTCAGCATTACTCATCATGGATCGTACCATATCCAATAGGGTTCGATTCCGTCTCTCCGATACACCGTTGTGCTGTGGAGTGTATGGAGGAGTAAGCTGAGAGAGAATTCGCTTCTCTTTTAGGTAACCTAGGAACTCAGCACTCAAGTATTCACCACCTCGATCAGATCTAAGTGTCTTGATACTTTTGCCGGTTTGGTTTTCTACTTCATTCTTATACTCTTGGAATTTCTCAAAAGCCTCGGATTTATGTTTCATCAGATAAATGAATCCGTATCTTGAGTAATCATCCGTGAAAGTAATGAAATAGGAAAAACCACCTCTTGCATGTGTAGACATTGGACCACATACATCGCTGTGTATGAGTCCTAAGAGCTCGCTCGCTCTTACTCCTTGTCCAGTAAATGGAGTCTTTGTCATCTTTCCTTTGAGACAAGATTGACAAGTGTCATAAGTTTGATATTCGAACGAGTCCAAATATCCTTCTCTATGCAACTTAGTCAACCTTCTCTCATTGATGTGACCCAGTCTACAATGCCATAAGAAAGCTTTATTTAAATCTGGAGACTTTCTTTTTAGTGTGTTCTGGACATTGAAAATTTGGAGTTGGTTTAAAACATATATACCGTTATTTAGTGTACCGGACCCAATCAAACCATGATTAAGGTGGATGTTAACAACATCTCTTACAAACGTGAAATCATAACCTTTATTTGATAACAAGGAAACTGATATGATATTATACGTTAAGCTTGGTACAAAAAAACAGTTATGTAAAACCAAAATGTGTCCACTCGTCAATCCTAGGTGATAATCCCCGACGGACGCAGCTCCCACGCTAGCTCCGTTAGCAACCTTTAGGGTCATATCACCTTCCTTCAGCACTCTACGGTTTCTCAGTGCCTGCAATGAATTGCAAATATGAGATCCTGATCCGGTATCCAATACCCAGGAAGTAGAGTTGATCGACAAACAATTCTCAATTACAAACACACCTGAAGTCGAAGCCACAGCTTGCTTCGGTCCTTGGTTCTTGGCGATCCACGCCTTGCAATCCTTCTTCCAGTGCCCTTTCCTATGACAATGGAAGTACTCATCCTGAGCCACTACTGGTACCGAAAACTTTTTCTTTCCCTTCCCTCCCACCTTACTAACACCTCCTCTAGGTCTGGGGACGGCCTTCTTCTTCCTTCCTTTGGCCCTAGCCTTGGACCCGGAAGAAGATGCACCGCCAACAAACATAGCGGGTGTTTCCCTTGACTTCTGCAAGGTGCCCTCTGCACTCCTTAACATGTTCAGGAGTTCCGGAAGTTCAACTTCTTTTCTTTGAATGTTGAAGTTCAGGATAAACTGGACGTAGGTGGAAGGAAGGGACTGGAGAATAAGGTCTGTATAGAGCTCATTATCCAAAGTCGTCCCAAGGTTTGCGAGCTCTTCTATATAGCCGATCATCTTTAGGACATGTTCTCCTACCGATGACCCGACAGCCAACCTTGCTCGAAACAAGTTCTTAGAGGTCTCGTATCTTGCTATACGAGATTGCTCTCCATAAAGTTCCTTTGTATGGAGAAATATGGCATCTAGTTCCATATCCTCGTGCCTCCTCTGATGTTCATTGTCCATCGAGGCAAGCACGATGCACTTGGCTTTCGCGCAATCGAAATCCCAGGTTTTGCGGATTTCCTTATCCGCATTACTGGATTTGGGACCAGGGACAGCAGGTGCCGTAGCGGTGAGGACGTACCCCAATTTGTCATAGGTCAAAGCCATTTTGACATTCCGCAGCCAATCTTTATAGTTTGGCCCTGTCAGTATATTTTTCTCTAAAAGTAACTTAAGTCCAGTCATTTTCAGGGTCGCTGCAATTAGGAGAGAGAGAAGAAAACTCTTTAGCATGATGCTCTTGCAAGTTTAGAGTGATTTTTAGTTTATCTAAACTGGATGGCTCCCACTGTTTCTCGAATCCTTCCTCAAACCATAAAAGAAGAATTAGCCAGGACTGTTCTTACTTTACAATACTTGCTTAACCGTTCAGCCAGGCTGGTGTCGATACTTCGAGAGAGGTTTTCCAACGCTTTCGCGAAGTTCCTTAATTAAATAACTTCTTTTCTTTGGGGGCGTAACCCCGCTGACACCTTTCTTGACACCTACTTGGTTTATAGCATTGATCGTTAAGTGACGAATATCCTGATGAGTAGCATATACTCACAGTAGGATCGGGATCCAAATATCGTCGTATGATAATGTTGAAGGAATGCTACCAACATTCATCAAACTCCAAATGGTATGCATCTCTTTGCAAATTTCAGTTTCTTTAGAAATTCCCGATATAAGTTTTTGCCCCATGCTCTTATGACCTTGGCGTTAGGTCAAAATGTCATAAGTCACATGTCAAGTTCTACCCATCATTATCTTGTCAATTTGAACCCATCCGTATTTATCCTTGACGTTCGGCCAAAATGATAATACGACTGTCCCAAACTAACTCATCTATCTATGCAACAAATGAATATCTAGTAGCTACCAAACACTATGCCTTGGCGTTAGGTCAAAATACATAGCTTGAATACTACTGAAATACCCAGATGAAATGACGGAGGGCTACGAATGGTTTTGGCGAAACCGTGAACGTAGTGAACTTGATATAACCGAAGGAACCTGATAGCTTTTAAAAGGAGTGGTTAAAGCTCCGCATTTAAAAAATATCTGTTTTAAAATTAACCGAGTGGTTTCTTTTAAATTGTTCCAACGATTAAACTTTTTGGTTTATTTTCTTTGCATTATAGATAATGCGTCCCATCATTAACCTATCATTGCAGAGAACAACGAAAATATGACGTCCTCTTATGCCATCCGCATTCGCCACTGGGTCCCGTCATTACCCGTTAGGTTACTTAACTAACGACAGAGCGGGGACTGGGCTAGCACGGGTGTAAAACATAAGTGACGTCTAAAATAGCTATCATATATATAGATATTTTACATTCGTCTGACGCAATGATATTCATTCCAGATCACAGATGAACTTAATTGGATTTGCAAGCAATCCGTGTTTGTTTTGAGCCTGCAACAAAAGACGGATTACACAGTTGTGATGAATAGCCAATACCCCACCCAAGACCCCTACGGGTGCGGCAAACTACCCGCCCGGCAGTTTGTGCACCCCTCCTTGGGTCTGTCCTAGGAGCAAAAACAGTAAAATGAAATAATACAACGGTGGCTACAACCGCAACCTGGATGTGCCCCGCAAAATAATATTACAACAAATTACATTTACATCAAATGAATTAAATAATAACCCACCACATAACCCCGGCTATACATCACAACAGTCCAACACAGTTCATATGCACAAACAGATAAAATCCATTACAGAAATGTGCAACCTCCTGCCAACCGACATACTAGCAGTTAGAGGAGGTTTACGAACACATTATACCAACACAGATATAATCCAACAAGCAAATACTGTATAATTTCGATCGATTAAACACTTTTAATTTTGCTCCAATACTTCTCTGTAAATCTGAAACCTGAGCAAAAATTAAAAATTCCAGAAAATACCAAATATCCCAGAGAACCAACACAAGAAAATTGGGTTCCTGAATCGCCAACTCGGCGGCGGAATCGCAGCGGATCGGTGGGATCCGCCGCGGTTCCGCGGCTCTTTAGGCGATTCAGGGGCCTAATTTTCTTGGGTGTTCTTCTACTGTCATTTCAAGCTTTCTGAACATCCCTGAAAAAATTTTGGACTTCATTTAAAAATCGACAGAAACTCATGATTTCGGGCTTTTCCAGTTTCGTTTTTTCAGTTCGAAATTCATACAAATTTGCAAGTAAGTTAATTATTGTTTAGCGAGGCTCTGATACCACTGTAAGTCGATGTACAATACCCCACGACTTGCGGGGAGGCGGAAATATGAAAAACGATCTTGTTTCTTGCTTAAACATCGACTAACCGCACGAATCGAAGCTAAACGATAACTAACAAGAAACATAGAAGTTCTATACTACTATGTGTAGGGATTATACCTAACGAATTGTGTCCTTCGTCTTTGCGAACTCCACCTCCTCCTCGGCCTTCTCGAAGTAGTAGACGATCCACCCGAGAGCTTTACTCCAAGCTTAGCCTCTAAACTTAAGGCAACTAACTTTCTTTAAGTGCTAATCAAAGAAGCTAGGTAATATAGAGTGAGGGTTATGGTTTAATTAGTCTAATTAATCCTTGTACTCAACACATGAGAGGGGAGGATTAGGGTTTGAAGAGGGAGAGCTTGAGGAGAGAGAAGATGAACATAATAATGAAGTGAGAATAATGAGTTATGATAATATATATCAAGCATTTCTTTTTATCAAGAAAAGAAAATAAATCATTTAACAACCATGCTTGATAAATATCAAGTGATGATTCATCTCCATGAGTCATTAAGCATTTATGATGCTTTAATGACATGGATGAATCATCCATATGACTCACTAATCACATTTATTGTATATGCCACCTAAACCCCCTTAGTCACCACCTTCTAGAAGCTTCTCGCGCAATTACGAGAACGCCCCTCCTTTCCGCAAAAATACGGAAAAACTTTAGACTGTATAAATCCAATAACCGGATACCAGTAACTGGCTTAAACCAAAGCCGACTGGTAAAAACTGTCCGAAAGTCATACGTGCGTAAACACACGTATGCGTCCGAACCCTTGTCGTAAAACCATACGACCTCTATATCGTTTCTCCCGGAGCAGAGAAACTCTCTGTGTGGGACTCTAGAGACTCAACTACTACGCTGGCAGTGGGTTTAACCACAGACCGCAAGCGGCACTAGCTGTACGTAACGGTCCCCAGGTAGATGTCGATAAGAAGGCCGATGAGGAAACCCATCCGAACTCCTACTGAGTCTGATGTGACAATCTCCATACAGTCTGGTCCATTCGTCCAAGACTATCGCATATCGGGCCTAGGGGGCGGCAAGTGTCAGTCCCCTAATAGCGGTATAAGTGATGTCAGAGCGAAGCCCATTACACCCTGAGAAACTACTGGAACCTACCAGCAAATCTCGCTTGCCCTGGCCAAGGACTTTGCGTAATGGCTCTCTGACACAGCGCGATATCAACCCCCAATACCGGGAGAGACGAATCCTGTCTAACCGCCACTGCCTCCAAGTGCTCGGGACTGCACCCAACTGCTACCTGTTTGCATGACTCCTTTGAGCCGTGGTAGGGTAGCAATCTAAGAACAGTGGGACACACTCGAGGCGAAGTAGCAGTGTCAAGTCTGCGGACTATGCTGTACTCATGTCACCTGGGAACTGTTTACTGACGACTGGTATAAAACCAACCAACAGTTCCCTGTGAGTCCTGTCCGGTGTACCCGTAACCTAACGAGCACCTGCATACTACTTCCAGTATGACGTACTGACGGCTGTGGGACAGACCATCTCCCCAACTGGGATGAGAAGCGTACACACTAGTCTACTCCGGAGTATCGATGCCCTGTCTCGATAATCCAATGACTAGGGACCTGAATAAGGATGTGCTTGTAGACTACCCAGCCCCCACTAGTGTGACTGCCATCACAACGCTGGTAGTCAAGCAAGATCCTAAGAGCTCTATCAATACGTATACTCACATATTAAGATAGAAAAACCAAGTAGCATACTACCATGTTTAGCAAGACTGTTATATACATGTGAATATCCCAAGCTTCCATTAAGTAATATACAAACTAGTATGATGCAATAATGGCCCCTAGGGCATATACACTAACAGATCTTATCACGAGCGAGATGCTGGACGCTCATGCAGATTTTCTTCAACACTCGCACGTTGAGGAGATTGACGGAAGACCCATTGTCGACCAGGATTTTGCCAATCCTTATATCGTGGCAGTATCCTGAGATATATAGGGGACGGTTGTGCTCGCACGTCCCAAGGAGGAGGTCTTCGTTGCCGAAGGTAATATCGGCTGTACGTACTTCCTCCAGCTCTTCCTTCATCTTTTCTTCGGCTAGGAAGGCTTGGAATTGCTCTGGTTCTTGTAGCGCCTTGATCAATGAATCTCTCGCTTCTTTGGATAGTAGAAGGGCGTCGAGAATACTGAGCTGCGAGGGTAATTTCCTCAAGTGCGCCAGAACGTTATAGTCCACCTTACTCTTCTTTGGCGGGTCCTTGGCGGTCAGTTCTTTCATGACTTGGTCATCCAGGGCGATATCCTCGGAGACCTTTTCTTTTCCCTTATCTTTTTTACTCGTAGATCCGAGATTCTTTTCTGGAAGCGTGCGATTGCGCAGCTGGATGTTTTCACAGGCCTTCGGTTCTTCCTCCTTCCCCAATGCGGATTCTTTAAAGAGGGGGCTAAGAGCCATTTTCTCGTCAGAGTCGCTCCCGAATGTGAGAATTTGCGCTTCCCCGGCGTTAACCATGCGACAATCGCCGGTAGTTCCTCTAAGCTCCTCGGTCGTACTTTTCCGCTCCCGACGAGTTTTGCGCTTCTCCCGCTTAAAATATTGCCGGTAAACAACATACCCCTGCCACCATCTATTGAAAGCTTCACACTCTTTGGTGGGGTGCAAAATCTTTCGATGATATAAGCAGTAGGAAGGGTGCATTTCTGCTTTGCCGGCAATGTTTCCTTCAGAGGGTGGTAGCTTCATCCCCATTGATATGGCTTTAGAAAACCTTTTCCTCATGTTGAACTTGCTTTTATTTACGGTGGATGTACTTTGATCCGGCGGGAGTGTCTCAACTCTTTTGTCTAGTCGCCGACGTTCGGCTTTTTCAAATATGGCCATCTCACGCTCCCGATTGGCTTTACTTTCCAGACGAATCTCATTCAGGAAGGCGTCGATCATTTCATCTGACGGCCATAGCAGTTCCGGTTCGGGACCTGCCCCCGGTCTCTCTATGCAAGGAGCTTCTTCATTGTCTAGCGATAAATTAGAGATCACATGGCAGCTTGCTACGTGATCCTCGGATCCATCCGACAAGCTTTCTTCATCATCTTCATCCTCAAGGACGTGGCTGAGAAACTCTTGGAGCGTGATTGGGGTTTGCGTTTTCTGGTTATACTCTTCCAGCGCGTCAATCTGTTTCTGTAGGTCCGTGCGCTTGTCGCTAGGCTTCACGGGCTTTTTGGATTTCTTCTTCTTTTTCGAAGATTTTGACGGCTGGATGTGAACACTTTGGCTATCCCCACCAATCTTTGGAGTTGGGCGCGGTTTCAGCATCCCTTCGATGATCTGGGGTTCCAGCAGGTTTTTCCACCTGATCGCCGAGCATGTTTGGAGATCATTCAGCATCCTTTTAGTTTTGGCTGAAAGAACGATCTCCCATGGGGCTTCTTTAATAAGGGAGCACGTTGCCCCCGGCATATTCACCTTTTTAGGGGTATGAGGTTGCGACGGGTTCACCTTCCATCTTTTGGATAACGCGAATTTGCCTTGTTGGTATTGGTCTTCAATCCAGTTTTTGAAGACGTAGCAATTTTCAATCGGATGACCCAATACTCGGTGGTAGGGGCAGTAATTGGGATCATTGACGTCGTTTGGCTGCAACGGACGTTTTGAATCTGGAAGATTGATGAGTCTGTTGCGCACTGCCAGCTCGAATAGTCTTCTCGTTTTATCTTGAAGAAACGAGTAAGTACGTCATAGCCTCTCCTCGAGGGATAGGCGTGGATGCATATTGTTTTGACGGACAACCGGCTTCAAGTTGCTCGGCTGTTGTTGAGCATTGGCGACGACGATCGCTTTTCCTTTCCCCTTCTCATTTCGAGAGTCCAGCCTTGGAGGAGACGGTCTATGGCCCATCTGGTCCATTTGGGCTAATTTGTCGATCAAGGCCTGGAACGTGGTTGGTTTAAAGAACATCATGAACTGTGAAATAGTTGCATGAGGATCTAGGGTGCCCACGAACATGCCCACCGCTGGCGCTTCTTCGATGTGTTGTTCGCATTTTGACCACAAGTTCCGCCATCGGATTGCATATTGAACCCAAGTTTCGTCCGGCTTTACTCTTCCATTGATCAAAGATGTTATTGGAGTACGCTCACTGGCACTTGCGAAACGCTAGGTAAACAACAACTCCATTTCAGCGAAAGTTTTGACGGAGTCGTTCGGAAGCTCGGAGTACCATTCAAACGTCATCTCCGATAAGCTGCCGACGAATTGGCGAAGCAGGAGCTTTTCATCGCTGCCGGTGTTGCCACAAAGAGCCCTGAACTGGGCAACATGTTGATGGGGATTGCCTGTCCCCTTGTAGACATGGAATTTTGGGATCGTGTAGCCCGGCGGGTATTTGATCTGATCATACCAGCTCGGATATGGTCGCCCCGTTTTGACAACTTGACCGGCTGCCTCAGTTGCCTGGTGAACTCGTATTTGTTGAGCAATATAGTCATCCAGGGAAGCTTTGGAAATTGTCTCCTCCTTGGCCGTTGAAAGAGACGGCAGTGGATTTGACGTTTCTCCTCTGTCATCTTCAAGGATAATCGGAGGATCTTGGGCTGGGGGATCTGGCTGGATCATCATCCCGACCATGTCTTGAAATAGGAGAGCCATCTACTTTATATTGGCCTCTTACTCTGCAGCCTCCTTGTCTTTCTTTTCAAGCATTCTACGAAGGAATTCAGTATCGGTTTCGTATTCGCGACGCTGCTCTGATGATGCCTCCGGGCTTTCTTTTGGTCCGGTGAGCGCGGCCATTGCAGTCAGCATCTCCTGGAGCTTCTGCTGCTCCTGCTCCTGGGCTCTTGTGATGGATCGGGTGGGTGGTCGGTGGTCCGTTGAAGCGCGACTATCCTCCTTCCCAGACGCCATGTAAACGGTATGGACGACCATGCCCCCAGACTTAGGGCGTTTGGGTTCAGTGTTTTTGGCTTTTGTCGCCGGCACAGGGATCTTCTCCGGCCTTCTTTTCTCAGGAGCGGTCGAAGTTGAGGGAGCCGTCGAGGTGGGCACCCAGACAGCTTTTCGTGGCTTAGCAGGATGGCTGACTTCCTGTTGGACCTTCAGCTTCTTGTGCTGGCGGGAGAAATTTGGATCGATCACCGAGTCTCGGGCTTGCCGCCAGACTTTATAGATCTTGGAGGACAGCCGTTGAGAGGATGGGGGCTGTTCTAGCTTTGCTTCTGCAACCCTCTCCAGTGAAGGAGGAGACCTCTTCAGTACAGCGGTAGGAGAATTCCTACGCACCTTATTTTGCAGTTCAAAGCTGTTCCCAGTTGGAACAGCAGCATTAATTTCCGCCGCCGGGGCTGGTGGGGTTAACCCAGAAGGGGAAGTACCTCTGGACTTCCTCACTCGGCGCCAGTGGCGACGTCGAGCATGTCGAGTTGTGGGAATTGGCTCGGTGAAGAGGACGGCCTTGTCCTGCCCCCTATTCAGGTGAGGGGCTGTAGCCGGTGTCAGCCTAGTAAAGACTGATGTCTTTTGAGTATCTGGAGCGGGAGTAGGAGTTGGGACGGTCAGTCTTGTGAAGACCGACCTCTTAGCTGGAGAAGCCGCCCTAACGACTTCAAGAGCAGGTTTGGCTACTCTCTTTTGAATAACCTTCTTTGGGACCGCAAGCTTCACCGTAGGCCCGCAGGAGATTTGGCCTAGTCTGGAGAAGACCGAGGCATTGGTGTTGGGTGACCCATTGAGAGGGGCCGCAGCAGCTGTAAGTCGATCGAAGACAGACTTCTAAGGACCTTCCGGTACGGGCACTGGGGCCGTGAAGCTCATTGGCGGGAGCATGGTCCCGAAAAATAGTCCAGTAGTAGCCTGGGTGATTTGTTTCACCGGCATCGTGAACAGTGATGCCGCCTGAGGTCCATAGGCTACACCTCCAGGTAAGGCGGAGCGTCGGTTGCAGTTGCAGTTGCAGTTGGAGCAGTTCGAGCAGTTGAACGCCATTGATTCTTTGCTTTCTGCACCAAGCAAAGCGCCAAATCTTAGTACCTTGAAACCTAAGGGCAACCATTAGCAAACCGCGATTGGTTCGCGAACACGACACACGAAGTGTGGAGTGGAAAGAGGAAAAGGTCCCACCGGGCGTGCCAGAATCTGTTTCCCGCCGAAAGACGCGCGCGACAGGGACGTCTTGCCTGAGATTCGGGGTAGATGCTATTTGGTGCTATCCTTCCACCTCTCCGAAGATACCAAGTTGATTTATGGCACCGTGTATCGAAGGTTTAAACGGATGCGGCCGATGTAGCAGACTTCGTCAGATTCCCCCTCGTTTGATGGGTTTTTGATTATGGGGACGCTCTTCCCTGCAGGCGCAAGCCCCTGCAGTTAATTACGCTACCGCATCGCGGTAACAACTTTCTCCTTCTCCAGATGGTCACTTCGTGTCGTGGGTGTTTGTTTTGTGTTCGGTTGCCCGTGGATTGTATAAGGAGACTAATTTGTGTTGTCGCCCGTAGGACGTGGATTAGTCCAAATCCGTATTTTCTTAGATTTGGGTTTGGGGTTTTGGTTTAAGGATACGTTAGCCTTGTTTGAGGCTAAGATCAACTTAAACGTTTGTTAAGGACACGTTAGTCTAATTTGAGACTAAGATCGACTTAACGGGATCGTTTAGATCTAACAAGAGAGCATTTGGACTCTATTGTTTAGTTTAGAGATATTGCGGTCGATTGCCAGTTTAGGGACATGCTGGTCCAACATTCGCATTTTGAGGACGAATATTAGTTTAAGGACATTTTGGTCCAACATTTCCATTTTGAGGACGAATATTAGTTTAAGGACATTTCGGTTCATGAGTTTAAGGACCCCACAGTCCATAGCAATGTATGGTTGTCGGGACCCGTCACCTCTCTGACGACGTTGAAGGATTACAACGACAAATATCAGAGGAGTTCAGAGATGTACCCTTGAACCGGGTGTAAATTGATTTGGGAGAGCGGTTGTGCTCAGTTCAATTCAAATTGAGGGCTTATGGCCAGAATTTGGCTAAGTCCATTTGAAAATGTTCAACATTTTATTCATGTTTTGCCTATTAAGCCTTTATTTGGGCTCTGCCCTTTTAAACAATGCATAGCATTGGGCTCTGTAATGCATAGCATTTATATTGGACCTGTTAGGCCTTTACTTGGGCTCTGCCCTTTTAAATAATGCACAACATTTGTTTTTCTGACAGTGCGCCACGTGGCCTGTCAGGCGCTCTGCGCCAATTAAAGAGCGCAAGGCGCTGGCGTATGTGGAGGTGACACGTGTCACGCTCTGCTGAGCGCAAGTCTGTTAGCGCAGTGTGCTGCGCCAGTGCGCTGCTGACACGTAGCGCGCTCTGGTGCAGTGCGCTAGTTCAAGAGTGCAGCGCTCTGCTTTTAGGAGCGCAAGGCGCAGATTGACACGTGGCGCTCTCTGATGACTTGCGCCGGTCCAAGGAGCGCAACAGCGCAAATTAAGAGTGCAGGGCACTGTCCAATAGCGCAGAGCGTATCTTGATCAAATTTAGATCAAAGAAAAGAATCTTTCTAGTTCTAAAGAGGTTCTACCTCAAAATTTAAGAACCAGTGGTTCATCAAAAGGCTGTGCCTTTATATAGATCAAAAGATCTAATAATGAAGTAGATTACTTCTTTATTATTTTTTTATGATTGGATTTTTATGACCTTTTTATTTTTATTGAAGATCTTGATCTTTTTCTTAGATCTTTGATCTTTTTAGAAGAAATTCTTCTTTTTTATCAAATTCTTTACCTTGAAGAAGATGATCTTCTTTCTTCAAAAGCCTGCCTTTCAAATTTTTTCAGAGTTCTCCGCTTTTTCTATTTCTGCATATGTATCTCTGAGACTTGGAGTCTAGGGGCCTTTATATAGGGCCAATTAGTTTGTTAGGTTAGTTACAGAGATCTTTCTCTGATTGAACTGGGGATATTTCCCCACCGCTGGATCTTTGATCCTAAGGCCTCTGTTTTACAGAAGACAGTCTTTTTATTTTAATTAGATTGGAAAGATCTTTCTAGAATTTTAATTCTGATTAATTAAATAATTTATTATTTAAATTTTAGTGCTGGCGCAGTTGGCGCAAGCCCACTTGCGCTTGACACGTGTCGCGCAGCGCAGAGCGCTAGCGCGCCTGCGCTGACACGTGTCGTGCAGCGCAGAACGTAGCGCAACTGCGCTGACACGTGTCGCGCAGCGCAGAGCGCAAGTTATCTGAAACGTTACTTCCTTTATATTTTAAAATCTAAATTTTAAAACAGAGCCTTGCTCTGTTTGGGGTGCGCTGCCTTGGGCGCAGCGCCCCTTGCGCTGGCATGTCTGCTTTTGACACGTGGCGCGCTGCGCAAGGGATTTGAAGTGTTGCTTCACCTTTTGAATTTAAAATTCAAACAGAGCTTTGCTCTGATTGGGGGAAACAAGCTTGATAACTACCTAACTTATTCTAGAAGCCTTCTTGTAATAATCTAGCTTATGAAGGAAGCTTGATTAGGGGCTATAAAAAGGGATCTGAGCCTACACTAAAAAGGTTGTTGAATTTGGTTCGACACTTTTGATCCAAAAACCAAACCAAATTAAGATCCAAAATTAAGAATCGTGAGAAATTCATCAAGCAAATTCATTCAAGATCTTTTACGCGAAACCGATCGTCATCAACGAGGACGTGATCCGCGATAGATCCAAGCCTCACGGTAATCGTGTTAAGTGAAGATCAACGGATAAATTACCTCTTCAAGGGAATGATCGAGAGCGCATTTTCTTGTAATCTTGGATTGAAGAAGTTGTAATTTGAAGTTGAATAATAAAGGTGATCATTACTCTTAGTCTAGCTTTCTTTAAATTTTCGCATTATGAAATCTCTATTTGTTGATTCTTCTATTTTCATAATGTGTGAATAAATCTCGGCTTGTCAAGGATTTGAAGGAATTTGGTAGATCAAATGGTGAAAGAATTTTATATTCATCTTTAGTCTTATGGAGATTATAAATTTTGGCAAAAAGAATCATTAATGTCCAAATTGTGAGTGAGATCAATATATTGAGAATTTCATCACAATTTGGTGATTAGATTGATGATTTTTCTTGTTAAAAGCTAGATAAGAAAGACAATCAATGAAAGGACAAGGGGCAAAGAAGGAGAAACTCTAGTTTCTTCAATAGATCCCTAATTCTTATTGTTAGCCATAGATCTAGTTTTAATTCTACCAATTGATAAAATGAACCATCTTGAATAATCATCACTGGCTAATAATTTCGTTCGAATCCTACAAGTCTTCTACAATTTTCTTGATAACTAAATTTTGAACATTATCTTGAATTCTCTTTCTTAAAATCGATTTCTTAAACTTCTTGAAAATATGAATTCAACTCAATCTTGAACTACTTCTTAAATTTTCTTTATTATTTCTTTCGACCCAATTAAAACAAGAATTTACTTGTTTCACGAATCCCAGAGGACGACCCGTACTCACTAACGCTCACTAAACACGATACCGTTATTGATTGCGGTTACTAAACTACAAAACCTATATCCTACTTTTCTTTGATCAATCAATTATCGCCGTCAGTTACGCCCCTGCGTTATCCTCGCATTAATAGCAGGATACGCCCTTTAATGGGAGGACGCGCTAGCGTAGGACGCGGAACGTGGGGAGGCGGATATCTCGCCCTGACGAGATACGCGGAGTCGTTGCGGGGGCGCTTGGGTTCCGTGCTTTCGGGTGATTGGGGAAGCCGAGGAAGCTCGGCCTGTCAGATGGCTTGGAGACGAGCTGTTGGCTGTTTGCTAAGTGAAGATGGAAAGTACTCAGTGAGGTCACCTGAAAGGTCGGATGCGTTCTCGAAGACGAGGTCCCGAGGAACGCCCTAATGCCTCTCATTTATTCCACCTCCGTAGCCTTCGGGACACGTCATCCGCCATGTGTTGTAATCTGAGAAAATACCACTTGTGAGCATCATCAACCTCCACTTAAAAATAAACTGCGGTTATCCGACCCATATCCAAACAGGGGACTTATTAGGTTTATTAAAATAATAAGAATACAAAAATACAAAATTGGATGATTATGTACATGATGCTGCATGCATTTATGGGTATGGATACGTGATGATGCATGTGATGATGTATGTGATGATGGAGGGAAAAGGAAAGGAAGATAGATCCAAAGTATCTGCGCAGCCACGGCCGCCATTTCGCTTCATACCTTTTTTAACCGACCCCTATAAAACTTCCCTCAATTATCTATCATCACAACCCCTACCCCTAGCTTTCCCCTCATGATTATTGTTATCGTTATTCTTTATTGTTATTATCATCATCACACTTTAAGGGGCTGTTTGGTTGCAGGATTATGGAATTTGGATTCCAAAAATAGTACGGTTGTAATTTCTGGATTTGGTAATTTGTTGTTTGGTTGGTTTTGGATTTGTAGATCTGGATTTATAGATCCTTGTAATCTTTGTTTGGTTGTTGGAAAAAAAATAGGATTTGGATTTGAGGATTTTAGAGAGAGATAGAGAGAGAGAGGATTGTTAAATAGATAAAGTGCATGGGCCCCATCTAAAAGTACAATGAATAGTGCCAAATCCTTGAGAATCCATGAAAATTTTTAGGATTCATGAATCCTTCTTTTGTGGTGGGCCCCCCATATAAAACAAAGGAATCCTAGAAATCCTAATCCTGCAACCAAACACAAAATTGTGGAATCCTAGGATTCCACAATCCAAAATCCTAATCCAAACCCATAATCCTGCAACCAAACAGGCCCTAATGAGAAAGACATGATACTAAAAAGAAAATTCTAGAGATCTAGAGAAAAAGGATCATGAGAGGTCCCTCTCTCTCTCCCCACCCCTCCCCCTCTCCCCTCATAGTAGTGGCCCCCACCACCTCTCCATCACGTCAACTATAAATACCCCCTCAATGATCAACTAAACCCCCAAAATTTAGAAGCCCAAAGATATATACCCAGAGATTTCAAACTCTGAAGGGAGAAAGAAAAATAGCACAAGTGATATTTCCTTCATATCTCTGCTTGCTATATATCTTCTTTCATTTGCTCTTTTGCTTTGACACGTTGATCGTCAAGGCCAATATCTTTTTCCTTCAACCCCCTCTATAAATATATATGTGATCCAGAATTGACAAAACAAAGAAAAATGGAAGTCGACAAAGAATCCATGATCTCCATCAGAGAGTACGACCCGAAAAGAGACTGCGATGCCGTCAAGGCCGTGGAGCGGACCTGCGAGGTGGGCCCCCGCGGCAAGGTCTCCCTCTACACCGACCTGCTCGGGGACCCGATGTGCCGTATCCGCCATTCCCCTGAATTCCTCATGCTGGTAATTTTTCGGTTTTTTTTTGTTTGTTATGTTTGTTTTTTGAAGCTGAAAGATCGTATTAACAATTAATTGCGCGATGCAACCACATAAAAAAAACAAAAAAAAAAACAGGTAGCGGAAACGTGTGGGCCAGCAAGGGAGATAGTGGGTCTCATCCGAGGCTGCATCAAAAGTGTTACCTGCGGCACGCGCCACCCTATCAGCAGCACGAACGACCCCAGCCCAATCTACACCAAGCTCGGCTACATCCTCGGCCTCCGCGTCTCCCCCGGTCACAGGCGTAAGGGCATCGCTCTGCAGCTGGTGAACAAGATCGAGTCATGGCTGAAGGAGAAAGGCGCCGAGTACGCCTACATGGCGACCGAGAAGGACAACGAGGCCTCGCTGCGCCTCTTCATAGCACGGTGCGGCTACCACAAGTTCCGCACCGCTTCCATCCTCGTCCAGCCCGTATACGCCCACCGCCAACCCGCCTCTCGCCGTGTGTCCCTATGCCGTATCCCCGTCGCCGACGCAGTGCACCTCTACCTCCGTAAGTTCGCAACCACCGAATTCTTCCCCCGCGACATCGACGCGATCCTCGGCAACCAGCTGTCGCTCGGCACCTATATAGCCGTTCACGGGTCAGGTTTCGAATGGGAAGGGGTACATTCGTTTCTTGGAAATCCACCCAAATCATGGGCTGTCGTCAGCGTCTGGGACTCGAAGGCATTGTTCAGGTTTGAACTGAAAGGGGTTTCTAAGTGGAACAGGTGGCTGGCGAAGACGAGCAGGATAATGGATCGGCTCCTGCCGTGGCTGAAGCTGCCGTCGTTGCCGGACCTTTTCAATCCGTTCGGGTTCTACTTGATGTACGGGTTGGGGGGCGAGGGGGAGCGGGTCGCGGATCTTGTGCGGGTCCTCTGCGGGCACGTGCACAACATGGCGCGTGACGATGACGGGTGCGGGCTCGTGGTAGCGGAGGTGGCCGGGTGCGAGCCGTTGAGGATAGGGATACCGCACTGGGAGAGGCTATCGTGCGCCGAGGACCTCTGGTGCGTGAAGAGGGTGGCGGAGGGGTACGGCGATGGGGAGGTTGGTGACTGGACCAAGGCACCGCCGAGGGAATCTATTTTTGTGGACCCCAGAGAGTTTTAGCTCCTTTTTTGCATTTAAAGGCTTCGTTTTTTTTTTCTTTTTTAGTAAGGGAATATTTAGGGAGGGGGAGGACTTTTTGGGAAGATGTTGTAATGGGGGATCCCATGGAAGATGTGGCGGTGGATAATGTTCGTACATTATATATGGTTTTGCTTTTTGGGTTTTTATGGAAAAGTTCATATCTTTGTTTTTTGATAAAGAGAGTAATCTTAGATGCTTATGCAAAGGTTAAATTAGAATAAGTTATGATGATGATGATGATGATCTCTAATCATTGAGATGAAAGGTTGAGTTAAATTTGGAAACTATTTGGAGAGTAGAATATGTTTTGAATATTATATTTGAGTCAGGGAAATTATTTGAAGATTAGGATTTGCTTTGAATATTATAATGCAATCTGTTATGCGTATCGTTTCTATCTATCAACAACATTGTCGATAACTTATCTGAATTCAAATCCGGTTAAGGAAAATATCACTTGCTGCCGTTGGATTTGTATCCGCACTAAAAGTTTGTGTTCTATTTTTTTTCCCTTTTACATATAAGTTTATTTATTTATTTTTGGATTTGAAGCATGAGATTTGTTCCTTTTGGAACCATATTTTAGTTAAGCATTTGATCCCTGATGGGACACAGCTGAATCCATCTCTTTTTTCATGTCCGATATATGTGTCAAATGACAGGTTTATTCTTAACCAAATGCCTAGTTATTACTTGACCCATCAGGCCTATTTCTGTCTTTTTATTACACTAAATCCATAGTTTTGAGAGGAATTACTTGTGTAGCCTAAACATTCACACCCATAAAGCTACCCCACACATAATAAGGCGGGCCCCGTGGAAAATGACGGGTGCACGAGGGAACCGCTCTCGTAACTTTACTCATTTTGAACGGTAAGCGTTCGCCTTAGGTCCAATAATTTGACCGTGCATGATGGGCCCCTGAAGATAAAAAATACGCAGGAATTATTCGGTGTGCCGGATGTAATACATCCAGGTAGAGGTTAGGAAGAGAGGAAAGTTTTGAACAGGTTTAGGCATCTTGTGGGGTCTATATTTTTATTATGTATAAGGCCGGCATATGGAATAATTTTTCCAAAACTTGTTAGCATAAATCACTTCATATTTCCATAAATTTATTGTCTTAATTTATGACCTATGGTCTTAAATTATCATGTTTAATAATTCATTTTTTTTAAAATATTTATTTAGTTAGGGATCTACATTCAGAAGGAGTATAACTACTTCCTTAAGTTGTAAAAGTAATTACTGATTTCATCACAAAGAGAGAAAAATATGTAACCGATGACGTTAGTAATATGAACAGATTTGATCATATCCATCTCTTTGTAAAACAGACATGCGGGATATTCTCAATTATACATCAGCCGTCTACCTAGCTTTTGGAAGCATACGTTAATAAGGAATGAGCATATGAATTATCGTTACCGTAGCTAAATTGTTAATATTATGTGCTGATAAATCAAATGAAATATATATAAATGATTTATTCATCATACATGTTTAGTATTTTTATATGATACCGATAGGTATCAATCTAGAAACCATTTATTTTGATGAGCAAAACTTTACATGCAATAAGGGAAAGTCCATATGAAGACAACACTATTGTGAGATTTTTTTCACCTTTTAAAGTCAACCTGTAAATAACCTAACCGACTAAATTTATATAAAGCTTTGTTGCTTTCTTATCCCATACCTCTATTATTCTCACACCTTTGAAGTTGCTTTCATATGTTAGAAAGAGGATTGAAAGCAAGAATGGGCATATGATAAGATCATGAGATGAATGAGTTTACTTCATGAAGCTTTGTGGGACCTAATTGGTGGGTACATCCTATTTTGGGCTCCAATATTTGTCATTGTTCGTTTTGTCTTTTGATGGCAGACCATAAGGTTCCATAAAAAGTAGGGTAAACTGTTGAAAAGACACCGGCCCCTTTAACAATACGTGAGAAACTATGTAGGCATTTTGAACATGTCGAAAACCTATAAGCCCATCAATTTTTCCGTGAAACACTCTAACCTTTGTGTAATTCAGTATATTCCAAAATTGCCCCTTATAATTCATGTGCGTAAGTACAAGAAAACGGTTGTCAATTTGTGTGAAAAAAATCTACAGTTGAGTTGCCTGTAATTTATAAGCAGTTGTATGTAAAGTTTATGTCTAATCGTGTTTTTTTTCCTTGAGGGACTGAGCATTAAGTGCTCTTAACTAGTCATTTTCCCTCCAAATTCATCACTTTCCCTCCTAAAAAAATCTATATTTCCAATAGAACAAGAAATTATCTCATTCTTTCTCTCCATTATCCATTATCTTCTCTTATTTATTCCACTTTCATTTACTATCCGATGAAACTAAATTTTCATTAACTATCTTGCTCATTGATGATGACACAAACTTGAAAATTAATGTGTTTTGTGAGCGGATCGAATGGTAAAGTAGCGATCTTGACCATTTCGAAAGCGACAACATGGTTTGAAATAAAAGGAACAATCTCTTTTCGACAAGATATGTCGGTTGAGAAGTTAAAACTTTCTTAAAAAATGGAGAAATATGGGGACCATGAGGTTAGGATGATAAATGAATGCGACTACATAAATATGGTCTGCATCCATACAGAGACGGACGAGAAGGTCCTCCATATGCAAGTATCTGTTGATACTGTCACTCCCCGCTTCCCAAAATACGGAAAACGAGGGATGACTAGGCCAGCCATGCTCCTACGGTCAAGGAATCATCCCGCCGTAGTCACACTTCGGGTTCTAGCATTACATGGTAATCAGTAAATAACGCACGGTAGTAAAGGAAATTACATCACTAAATTATTACATTAAAATCTATTGTTCACAAATTACAAATAACGAGAACAGTTACTAACCAAGTTCAATTTCACGATCTCTTTTATGGAAAGCAGTAAAGAAAGAAAGTACACCAGACTAGATCTCCGTGAACTCGAAAAATAGATCCGTCTCCTGCGCTGGTCCTCCTACGAGATCTGAGCATGCATACTCAGGTCGTTAGAGCGACACAATAACAATATTATTATAATAAGATGAAACAGGTAAAAGAGGTAATAACAGTGAAAGTACAATGCGAGTAATCACTATGTCACTATATGATGCAAAATATGATCTGTGTCCCTATCGGTCTCTAGGTCATATTTGAAATCGCATAGTGGAAAGGAGGATCATGTTTAACAGGAGTCTTGTACATACCCGAGACAACGGCCCACATGCCCGGGACATAACCCTGTCACCCGGATCGCTAGATCCTACCTAATATATATATCGTTGTTTCAACGATCCCGCTAAATACGATTCTCTTTCCACTTCGATTTCCCCTTTTATCCCCAGGTTTACACTATTTATGATCTTGATTTAGTCGTGTACAAGTATACCAATGGCACGGTTTTATCACTGTTCACTGTATCAATCACTGTCACGAATATTCATTTTCCATTGGTGTACTCGTCACTGCTAAACCAACATCAATCACGCACGATAATGCAATATCCACTGACTCTAACACGCACTAACACTAAGTATATGGCAAATGGGGTATGATATATGTATGTATGCCATTACAAGCTAAATATATTATGAACCAATGTACACGTCATTAACTTACAAAAATTGCATAAATTCATATGTTTAGAATTCAATGAAATGATACAAATACGATAAATAGCACACTCAGTCAGCAATTCATCAAAATTAGTTTCAGTTCAATCGGGTTTCCGGTATTCAAGATACAACTGTTTCATTTTAAGTGCTCGCGGCTGGAAATTCAGTTTCTGAACTGAACGTCCGTTTCGCGACACGAATTTCACCCAGTTGGGTTCAGAATTTAGCGTCGCTACAGTTGAATAGAATCTATGGTTTTTGATAGGGTATTCAACGCAACAGACGGATCCTCAATCGCGTCTGTATGTCGAAAGTTATACACTGTTTAATATTGATATGTCACTTCTGAATCTGTTCTGGACCGTTATACGTTTTGCCCTTTTTATTTACAAATTAAATAGCAAACGACCATGAAACGGAATGAAACCAATTGTGCTGTTTAGCTAACAAATTCACCTTTAATATTCTGCAGAGTTCCGTAACATACAAACTCAGGAAACAAAGTGGCACGTATTATGGTACAGTAAATAATAATCAGAGTCGCTCTAGACTGCAGTCCAGAGTCGCACTCAGATCCAAATATCGTCGCAGTTGCAGTACAGAAAACATTAGAAGCTTACATAGAGTCAAATTTCGTCGAGTCGGCTTCGATTTAAGCCCTCGAACGTATCATTCCAGTATGTACATAATTTACAGTGATTTTAACCATTTTCAGATACAGGAAATTTCTAGTTTTATCGGTATATTTGGGGGTATTCATTTTAGTCACTAACAGTCGTATTTTCCAGTAAAAGTTTTACAGGATAATCATCACTACAAGAGCCAACACAAACAATTTAATTCCGTCAACTTAGGCAAGTATTTTCATTGGGGCCTAACATCGAACACATACGTCGTTTAATTTTATCGGGAAACGGAATTTCATAACTTATCCGTTTGAATTTGTAATACGAGTATATTAGCATGTAGCAAGTAAATTACTTTCCTGGAAATATCTCGGGGATGCACGGCAGCAGCAGCGTCATGAGCGCGCGACGAACGGCGTGAATCGATTTGCGCGACCTTGGCTCGTGATACGGTTTGGCGTCAGAGTTTCCCGGAGTCGTCTTGTGCTCGCTGGAAGCGTAGAGGAGGCTCTGTGGATCTCCCAGGTGCGCTGGGGTCGACGGCGTCGCTCCGGCGATGGCAACAGTGGGGGCTCACGACTTGGGTTTTGGGTTAGGGTGTTTTTGAAGAGAGAGAGAGAGAGAGAGCTCGGAGGTGGTGATGGTGAAGTTGATGAGGCTGGGGAGAAGAAAGTGTAGAGGTCGATGACGTGATGGGGAGATCGCCGGCGTCGAGGGTGCAGGGGGTGATCGAGCTCGGGTGCAGTGGGTTGGGTGTGCAGGGGAGTTTGGTGACGGCTGAAGGCGAAGGGGTAGCGTAGGGAGCTCCGTTGGTGGAGATGAGTGAGCGAGGGAGAATGGTGAGGGGTTGCGGTCGTCGCCGTCGGCGGTGGGGCGAGGGGAGTTGGGTGCTCGGTGGGTTTTCTGTGGATGGAGAGAGGTGAGGAATTTTTTGAAATGAGAAAGGAGTGAGGGTGTGAGGGAGATAGGAAGCGACGAGGGGTTAGAGAGGGGAGTAACGTCGCACGACGTGAGCGTGGGCGCGGGCGGAGGCGAGGAAAGCGGATCGCGAGTGGGAAAAAAGGAAAAGAGCCGTTGGAAGAAGAAGAAGGGTAGTGGGCCGGGTCGGGTAAGAGAAGCGGGCTGAAGAGAGTGGGCCGGGGTTTTTCTTTTGAGTTTTTAATTAATTTCTTTTACTTCTGGGCTGAAGGGAACGGGCTGGGCTGAAAAAAAGATTTTAATTTTAAAATGGGCTGAAAAAATAAATATAGTTTGAGTTTGGATTTATTAATATATTTTTGGTTTTAGTTTGGTTTTAATTGGTTTTAAATTTTGGGTTTTGACTTTTAGGGTTTGGGAAATTTGAAATATTGGAATTTAAGCAAACAATTTCCCTACAAAATTTTACGAGTGGAAAAGAAAAGGACAATTTGGGAATTTAGTAAAAATAGAAAACTTTTATTGAGATGGGAACGGGGATTTACATCATTCCCCCCTTACAAAAATTTCGTTCTCGAAATTTAACAAAGATACAAGGAAACAATGTACTAAACAAAGAGATGTGGTTAACGAGCACGGATATCTTCCTCCCGCTCCCAGGTGGATTCTCCTGGGGAACGACCTCCCCAAGACACTCGGACTAACGGAATGACCTTATTCTTCAGAACTTTCTCTCTACGGTCGAGAACGGTAGTGGGCTGCTTCTCGTACGATAGATCGGTACCCAAAACTAGCTCCGAATGGTCCAGGACATGGCTCTCATCCCGAACATAACGACGCAACTGTGACACGTGGAAGGTATTATGCACACCGGTTAGCGATGGAGACAAGGCAAGTCGGTAGGCCACCTCTCCAACTCGCTCTAGCACCTCAAAAGGTCCGATATAACGGGGACTAAGATTTCCCCGACCTCCGAACCTGATAACTCCACGGGTAGGGGAAATCTTCAAGAACACGTGATCTCCGACTTCGAATTCTAGTGCCCTCCTGCTGGTATCTGCCCAACTCTTCTGTCGATCCTGAGCCGTCTTAATCCGCTGCCTGATCATTTGGACCTTGTCGACTGTCTAAACAATGAGTTCGGGGCCCAGTAATCTTCGTTCTCCCACATCATCCCAACATACCGGGCATCGACACTTCCGCCCATAAAGTGCTTCAAAAGGAACCATCTGAATACTAGCCTGATAACTATTGTTATACGAGAACTCGACTAGATGAAGATGGTCCTCCCAGGAACCCTGAAAGTCCAACATACAGGCTCTCAACATATCCTCGAGCGTCTGAATTGTACGCTCGGATTGTCCATCCGTCTGCGGGTGATACGCTGTGCTGAATTTGAGGCAGGTACCCAAACTCTCTTGTAAGCTCTTCTAAAAGTGCGACAAGAATCTGGTGTCCCGGTCTGACACAATGCTGACTGGAACACCGTGAAGTCGTACAATCTCCTGCATATATCTCTCTGCCAGTGATTCTGTCGACTGTCCCACTCGGAATGGTATGAAGTGTGCAGCTTTTGTGAGGCGATCGACGATAACCCAAATGGCGTTATTACCCCTAGGGCTCCGTGGTAAGGCCGTCACAAAATCCATGGTAATGTGCTCCCACTTCCATTCTGGTATCGGCAGTGGTTGCAATAATCCTGTTGTCCTCTGATGCTCCGTCTTCACCTGCTGGCATACCAAGCATCTGGATACGAACCTCGCAATTTCCCGCTTCATTTAGTTCCACCAAAAGTGCTGCTTTAGGTCCTGATACATTTTTGTACCTCCTGGATGCACAGAATAAGATGAACTATGCGCTTCAGCCAATACTTCTTCTCGGACATCTCCTTTGGGTACGCAGAGTCTGCTACCGAATCTCAGAGAGCCATCTTCATGTATAATCAAGTCCGTTCTCAGCCCGGCTTCCACTTGCGCTCTAAACTTTTGCAATCGGGGATCATCCGCTTGTGCAATCTTGATGCGATCCACCAGGGAAGATTGCACCTGTAGTTGCCAAAGTTGACTGAGTGCGTTCGGCGTAACGACTTCAAGCTCGAGTCTCTGGAAGTCCTTAATAATGTTCCTCTGACCGGTCAACATCATGACCACTGGCTTGCGACTGAGCGCATCTGGTACAACATTCACCTTCCCCGGGTGATACTGAAGGTCTAAGTCATAATCTGCCATCAGCTCTAGCCATCGGCGCTGCCTCATGTTTAGTTCCTTCTGAGTGAAAATGTACTTCAAACTTTTATGATCCGTGTATACCTCCACTTTCTCACCCAATAGATAGTGCCTCCAAATCTTCAACGCAAAGACTACCGCAGCTAACTCCAAATCATGCGTAGGGTAGTTCTTCTCGTGGTTTCTCAGTTGTCGAGAGGCGTAAGCAACCACTCAGCCGTGCTGCATTAGAACACAGCCTAATCCCTTCCCTGAGGCATCACTGTGTATCACCAAACCATCGGAATCATCTGGTACTGTAAGAATAGGCGTCGTGGTTAACTTCTGCTTCAGTGTGTCAAATGCCTGAGTGCACTCCTCTGTCCACGTAAACGGTACGTCCTTCCGTGTCAGCCTCGTCAATGGTTCAGCGATTCTTGAGAAATCTTGGACGAATCTCCGATAATAACCTGCCAATCCCAGAAAACTCCTGATCTCGGCCACTGACTTCGGCGTTGGCCAATCTCTGACAGATTCTATCTTTGCCGGGTCCACCGAGATGCCTTCGCTCGAAACGATATGTCCCAAAAACGGAACCTTGTCAAGCCAGAATTCACACTTGCTTAGCTTCGCATACAGCTTCTCTTCCCAAAGAATTTGTAGGACCGTGCGCAAATGTTCAGCGTGATCTTCCCGGGTCTAAGTACTTTGCGAACACCCTGTTCATCAAGTCCATGAATATTGCTGGGGCATTGGTAACACCGAACGGCATCACAAGGAACTCGTAATGTCCGTATCGGGTCCTGAAATCCGTCTTGCATACATCCTTGGCTGCTACTCTGATTTGATGATATCCAGAACGGAGGTCCAACTTCGAGAATACCTTGGCTCCACTTAGCTGATCGAATAAGTCGTCAATGCACGGGATTGGGTACTTGTTCTTTATTGTGACCTTGTTCAGCTCCCGATAATCTATACACATTCGCAGCGATCCATCCTTCTTCTTTACTAATAGAACTGGTGCACCCCACGGTGAAGCGCTCGGCCGAATAAATCCCTTCTCCAATAGCTCTTCAATTTGCTTCTTCAATTCCGTCAACTCAACTGGTGCCATTCTGTATGGAGCTTTGGATACTGGGGCCGTACCTGGAGTCAAATCGATCGAGAACTCCAAGATTCGAGGAGGTGGTAGACCTAGTAGATCTTCAGGAAATACGTCCAGAAAGTCCCGAACAATATCTGGGACTGGGCTCTCATCAATCTCCATAGCTGTCAGCTCCTTGGGCTTGGCTCTGTACTTGGCTGTCTCCAAAGATTCGCTTCCGCCCTCGAAAATAAACTCCGGGTGATTGGGAATGCGGAAGATCATATTCCTTGCACGACAATCGATAACTGCATGGAAAGTGCTCATCCAATCCATCCCGACAATTGCGTCGTAACTGCCTGTTCCAATCAGAAGGAAATTCGCATAGAATTCCCTGCCACACACTACCACCGGACATGATCTACATTCTCGACTAGATATTATAATGCCATTACCCGTATGTATTTCCCATCCCTTGGTTAGTGGTTCATGTGGTATGGAGTGTGTATCAGTGAAATGCTCAGACAAGAAACAATGCGATGCTCCAGAATCAAATAGTACTCTAGATGGCAAGGAATATACGAGTAGAGTACCTGCAACAACGTCTCCTGACGCCTCTGCCTGCTCGGTGGTCAAGGTGAAAGCCCGTCCCTGACCGCGACCTGTAAAAGGTTGCCTCTGCTCCTGTGGCCTCTGTTGCGACGGTCCAGAACTTCCCTGTATCTCTGCTCGCTCAGGGCAACTACTAATCCTGTGCTGACTAGATCCGCAAATCAAGCACTGTCCCTTGGCACGACGACAGTCCTTCTGGGTATGTCCACCTCTACCGCAGTAGCCGCAAACTATGCCCTGTCTCTGGGGGCGATGCTATGGTATGAACGGGCGCTTCATTTGTGTCGTTCCAGGCCTGTGAACCGGTATGGCTCCTCGAGAAGGTGCGTGGGTACGTGCTGGAACGACTGGGGGTCTCCTGAACTTGTTGATCAATTGCTCCTGAACTCTCGCCGCGTTGAGTACCTGTGCGAAAGTCTGCAAATCTAGTGATGCAATCAACTGCTGCAACTCGAAATCTAGCCCCTGAAGGAAGCGCCTGGCCCTGGTGGCCTCTGAGACGACCATGTATGGAGCAAAACGGCTCAGACAGTTGAACTCTGCAGCATATACGTCCACTGGGCGTCCATTCTGCTTCAAAAGAATAAACCTTTCCTCCATTTCTGCCTTGGCTGTGGAAGGAAAATAATGATCTAGGAAGCACTTCTTAAATTTGCCCCATTCAATCGGCCCATCAAGCCTGCTTTCTTCCACCGACCACCATGTACGGGCTTCATCTTCTAATTGGATCTTTATCACGTCTATCCTATCTTCCTCTGGAACCCTGGCGGCTGTCAGTAAGTTCTCCATGTTCACCAGCCATTGCTCGGCCTCAAGGGGTTCAGCTAGCCCTGTGAATGCAGCTGGATGTAACCGTCGGAAGTCTGATACAGTACCAGCCCTAGCATGATAAGCTGGTGGGGTAGCGCCCTCGGAAGCGGTAATGAGTGCGGAGGGTCCTCCTGCGGCGGTAATCGCCCTGAGTCCCTCAGCGAGTAAGTCTGTCTTCCTCTCCTGAGCTTCCGCGAGAGAGGTCAGTGCACTAATTATTCTTTCCGTGCGGTCCTGAGAGCTGGAGTCCGAGGAGGGGTCGTTCGGGGACGTAATATCACTGGAAGGTTCAAAAGGATAAGATCAGATTCAAAGATGAAAATCAAGAGTAGTGAAATGAGAATAAAGTAATACAGTATAGTTAATGTTATTCCTTAATACTAAACACGGCTTTGATACCAACTAAACCATGTCACGCCCCGCTTCCCAAAATACGGAAAACGAGGGATGACCAAGCCATCCATGCTCCTACGGTTAAGGAATCATCCCGCTGTAGTCACACTTCGGCATCTAGCATTACATGGTAATCAGTAAATAAAGCACGGTAGTAAAGGAAATTACATCACTAAATTATTACATTAAAATCCATTGTTCACAAATTACAAATAACAAGAACAGTTACTAACCAAGTTCAATTTCGCGATCTCTTTTATGGAAAGCAGTAAAGAAAGAAAGTACACCAGACTAGATCTCCATGAACTCGAAAGATAGATCCGTCTCCTGCACTGGTCCTCCCACGGGATCTGAGCATGCATACTCAGGTCGTCAGAGCGACACAATAACAATATTATTATAATAAGATGAAACAGGTAAAAGAGGTAATAACAGTGAAAGTACAATGCGAGTAATCACTATGTCACCATATGATGCAAAATATGATCTGTGTCCCTATCGGTCTCTAGGTCATATTTGAAATCGCATAGTGGAAAGGAGGATTATGTTTAACAGGAGTCTCGTACATACCCGAGACAACGACCCACATGCCCGGGACATAACCCTGTCAGCCGGATCGCTAGATCCTACCTAATATATATATCGCTGTTCGAATGATCATCTTCTAAAACACGGTCCCGCTAAATACGATTCTCTTTCCACTTCGATTTTCCCTTTTATCCCCAGGTTTACACTATTTATGATCTTGATTTAGTCGTGTACAAGTATACCAATGGCACGGTTTTATCACTGTTCACTGTATCAATCACTGTCACGAATATTCATTTTCTATTGGTATACTCGTCACTCCTAAAACAACATCAATCACGCACGATAATGCAATATCCACTGACTCTAACACGCACTAACACTAAGTATATGGCAAATGGGGTATGATATATGTATGTATGCCATTACAAGCTAAGTAAATTATGAACCAATGTACACGTCATTAACATACAAAAATTGCATAAATTCATATGTTTAGAATTCAACAAAATGATACAAATACGATAAATAGCACACTCAGTCAGAAATTCATCAAAATTAGTTTCAGTTCAATCGGGTTTCCGGTATTCAAGATACAGCTGTTTCATTTTAAGTGCTTGCGGCTGGAAATTCAGTTTCTAAACTGAACGTCCGTTTCGCGACACAAATTTCACCCAGTTGGATTCATAATTTAGCGTCTCTATAGTTGAATAGAATCTAGGGTTTTTGATAGGGTATTCAACGCAACAGACGGATCCTCAATCGCGTCTGTACGTTGAAAGTTATACACTGTTTAACATTGATATGTCACTTCTGAATCTGTTCTGGACTGTTATACGTTCTGCCCTTTTTATTTATAAATTAAATAGAAAACGACCATGAAACGGAATGAAACCACTTTTGTTGTTTAGCTAACAGATTCACCTTTAATACTCTGTAGAGTTCCGTAACATACAAACTCAGGAAACAAAGTGGCACGTATTATGGGACAGTAAATAATAATCAGAGTCGCTCTAGACTGCAGTCCAGAGTCGCACTCAGATCCAAATATCGTCGCAGTTGTAGTACAGAAAACATTATAAGCTTACATAGAGTCAAAGTTCGTTGAGTCGGCTTCGATTTAAGCCCTCGAACGCATCATTCCAGTATGTACATAATTTACAGTGATTTTAACCATTTTCAGATACGGGAAATTTCTAGTTTTATCGGTATATTTGGGGGTATTCATTTTAGTCACTAACAGTCGTATTTTCTAGTAAAATTTTTACAGGATAATCATCACTACAAGAGCCAACACAGACAATTTAATTCCGTCAACTTAGGCAAGTATTTTCATTGGGGCCTAGTATCGAACACATACGTCGTTTAATTTTATCGGGAAACGTAATTTCATAACTTATCCGTTTGAATTTGTAGTACGAGTATATTAGCATATAGCAAGTAAATTACTTGCCTGGAAACGTCTCGGGGATGCACGGCAGCAGCAGCGTCACGAGCGCGCGACGAACGACGTGAATCGATTTGCGCGACCTTGGCTCGCGATACGGTTTGGCGTCAGAGTTTCCCGGAGTCGTCTTGTGCTCGCTGGAAGTGTAGAGGAGGCTCTGTGGATCTCCCGGGTGCGCTGGGGTCGACGACGGTCGACGGCGTCGCTCCGGCGATGGCAACAGTGGGGGCTCACGACTTGGGTTTTGGGTTAGGGTGTTTTTGAAGAGAGAGAGAGAGAGAGCTCGGAGGTGGTGATGGTGAAGTTGATGAGGCTGGGGAGAAGAAAGTGTAGAGGTTGATGACGTGATGGGGAGATCGCCGGCGTCGAGGGTGCAGGGGGTGGTCGAGCTCGGGTGCAGTGGGTTGGGTGTGCAGGGGAGTTTGGTGACGGCTGAAGGTGAAGGGGTAGCGTAGGGAGCTCCGTTGGTGGAGAGGAGTGAGCGAGGGAGAATGGTGAGGGGTTGCGGTCGTCGCCGTCGGCGGTGGGGCGAGGGGAGTTGGGTGCTCGGTGGATTTTCTGTGGATGGAGAGAGGTGATGAATTTTTTGAAATGAGAGAGGAGCGAGGGTGTGAGGGAGATAGGAAGCGACGAGGGGTTAGAGAGGGGAGTAACGTCGCACGACGTGAGCGTGGGCGCGGGCGGAGGCGAGGAAAGCGGATCGCCAGCGGGGAAAAAGGAAAAGAGCTGTTGGAAGAAGAAGAAGGGTAGTGGGCCGGGTCGGGTAAGAGAAGCGGGCTGAAGAGAGTGGGCCGGGGTTTTTCTTTTGTGTTTTCAATTAATTTCTTTTACTTCTGGGCTGAAGGGAACGAGCTGGGCTGAAAAGAAGATTTTAATTTTAAAATGGGCTGAAAGAATAAATATAGTTTGGGTTTGGATTTATTAATATATTTTTGGTTTTAGTTTGGTTTTAATTGGTTTTAAATTTTGGGTTTTGACTTTTAGGGTTTGGGAAATTTTAAATATTGGAATTTAAGCAAACAATTTCCCTACAAAATTTTACGAGTGGAAAAGAAAAGGACAATTCGGGAATTTAGGAAAAATAGAAAACTTTTATTGAGATGGGAACGGGGATTTACAGATACCCCGGTCATTATGAGCAGATTTGTCTTTATTTGACATGATTTTTGTTTAGAGCAATATACAAGACAGTTGATTGCAACTTGTAAGCAGTTGCCTGTAACTTATAAGCAGTTGCCTATAACATCTAAATAGTTGTCTGTAATTTGTAAGAACTTGCCTGTAATTTATAAGCAGTTACCTATAACTTCTAAGCCCTTGCAGATGTCTAGTTTCGAAAACCAAACATTTCTGAAGTCAATTTCTAGAGGCAAGATTTGAAATGGAGACGTCTGGTTCCAAATACCACACGTCTCTGAAGTCAATTTCGAGAGGCATATTTTGAATTGGAGACGTCTGGTTACAAATACCAGACGTATCTGAAGTTAATTTCTAGAGACATATTTTGTACTGAAAACGTCTGCCACAGACGTATGTAGTACAAAAATTTTGTTCCAGATGTATGGATGTGGTTTTCTAACCATTTGCCTGTAACTTCTAGGCAGTTGCTTTTAACTTGTAATCAGTTGCCTATAACTTCCAAGCAGTAGAAATAAAGCCCTTTCTGCAGATAAGATTCTCCACCTACTTGCTACTACACCTACAAACAAAGCACCCTATATCCTAACATGTAAATCCAAACCCTATAAAGCATAAAATGTGACTAATCAATGAAGAATCTGATCTTTTTGAAGAAAACAGCTTGACTAGCTACAGGAAAAATTATATTATTGAAAACTAAAGTACATTGCCTACGGGATAAAGAATTTATATTCTCTCATTTGCATCAAAACTAAAACTCCTATAAGTATATGACCTTCTCTTTGTTCAATATTGAGCAAAAATTTCAATGTAAACTCATAAAAAACAAAGTAAAAAAAAAATGAAAGAGTGTAGGGTTTTACTCTTTTGGATGTGGAGAGTTACATTTCTCAGAAAGTAATCATGATGGATAAAGAATTTTAATAAGGATAATCCTTCATGGAGGTGGAAGGACTTGCTGTCGTAGAAAAGACTGATGTTGGATAAACAATTTTACTAACATCACCATTTTATCATAATTCCATCATCAGCCAAAATGCATCAACCATTAGAACGTCAACCGCATATACTAATATGCCTAAAATTCTTCATCAGCTCTACAATCACACCCTCCTAAGAGAAGATTAAAGAGAGCAACCACTAGTAAGTTTCAGGGGTGTTCCTATCTACTGCAGAGCTCTCTTCAAAGGCTCATATGGAGTCTCCAGCTATAATATATGAAATGTGTGAAATTTGTAATTTTTTAAGATACAATTTGTAATTTTTTTTAAGATCAACAAATATATAGCAGCATCAAGTTCTATAAATTGCTAGCGTTATCAATATGTTCTAATTACTAATGTATCAAACTGAACCAAGTTCTCTGACTTGTTCCCAATTTATAATTTTTTTGAGATACAATTTGTAATTCAATTTTAAGACCAATAAATATGCTTCGCCATGTACTTTTGTTAACATATTATTAGTTGCATGTAATTTCTAAGCAGTTGAATTTTCCTAATATCACTTGTCTTTAATATCTAATAAGTTGCTTGTAATATTTATATGCAATTTCCTGTAACTTGTAAGCAGCTGCATGTAATTTCTAAGCAGTTGCATGTAATTTCTAAAAAATTTACATGTAACATCTAAGCAGTTGCATGTAACCTGTAAACAGTTGCCTCTAACATCTAAGCAGTTTCCTGTAACTTCTAAACAGTTATCGAAAACATGTAAGAACTTTCCTGTAATCTGTAAACAGTTGCTTGTAACTTCTAAGCCCTTGTAGACGTATTGTTTCAAATACCAGACGCCTCTGAAGTCAATTTTCAGAGACAAGATTTAAAATGTAGATGTCGGTTGCCTGTAACTTCTAAGAAAGTTGCCTATAACTTCTAAACAGTTGCATGTAAGTTCTAAACAGATGTATTACCCTAATATCTAAGAAGATTTGCTTTTAATATCTAATAAGTTGCTTGCAATATCTACATGGATGTAATTAATAGTATGTTAATATCTAAGCCTTTTTTGTGTAACAGTCAACACGCATTATGTTCTTCCGCACCAGAAAGTGCGTATGATTGAGTACTAAAGTTGGAGTCAAGCTTGCCATCGGTGAGACAAGATGATCAAATAATGATGAACAATATCTCGGTTGCATGGCATGACACAATTCAAGGCACATATCAAATATTTAAGGGTTCTTATGAATTTAGGATGGCTCTTTAAAAATTTGCTAATGCGAAATAATTCAACTTTGACTACATTAAGAACGATGGTTTGAAGGTAACAATGGCTTGTTTCCAAAGAGCAAAGGATGCCAATGGAGATTGCATGGATCACCTTGTACTCGGAGATATAGAGTTAATATATACGTTGTTAATGTAAAAGTGTAATTATCGTTTTTTCAAATTGTTGATTGCTTTAACTGTTATCTTTCACTATTTGCGATCAAGAGAATATCACCAATTGGACATGGTTTTTATGTCAGTTGAAGGCCATGTTGTTTGACGGTCCTAAGGCCTACCATCCACTGCATACCTTTGTGTTTGTATCAGACTCAGACAGGGAATTAAAGAAGCTATTAGGATGTGCTTTCCCACCACATTGCATTCATTTTGCATTTCACCTGAAGCAGAAATTTAAAAATAGACTCAAAGGACTTGATATGAAGAATTAGGAAGCCAAAACTTACGCGCAACTGAGGGAGACAGCGTGTTACCAATACATGACGGTTGAGTTCTTGGGGAATATGAACCTATTGAAAGAGAAATCGATGGTTGCCTACAACGCAATAGTTGAATATTACAATTCTCAACATTGAGCTAATTATTATTTTCTTGAAATAAGGTACAATCTCAATTCTTGCTCCTCAATATTCCTGATTTTGGTTTGAACATTATTAATATAGATATGTATAATATCACAACAGTTGCATGTAATTTCTAAGCAGTTGTCTGTAATTTCTAACAAGTTATTCGTAACTTCTACTAAGTTGCATGTAACGTCCTTATTTTCTAATACCTAATAAAATGTATTTTTATTAATTTTTCTAGTATCAAGTATTTATTTAAGTACTTCATTGATGGAAACTACTTTTATAAGATGGTTTTATATTTAAAAGTAATTTTAGTAATTTTAACACATTTAAATATAATTATTAGAATATTCTGAAGTTATTTATAATTTTCCGTGGTTAAAATATTTTTATACATAATGTTTTTACCTATATATGTGTGTGTGTATGTATTTTAATTAAAATAAATATTTCGTATTTAAAATAATATTTCTAAGTTAAAATAGATTTTAATAAATATAGTAACTAACTAATATTTTGGAATATGAGGAAACAAATTGGTTTTAGCCAAAAATGATTTTTAAGCTGAAGATATCAAAAAAGTATTTTCTGGAATTTTTCTTGTATTTTATAATATTTTAAACAAAATTTTCGAAACAAATTCGGTTTTAGAAAAAAAAAAGTTTAGATTTTAAAATGAAAATGAAAAAATATATAAAGAGGAGGATAACCTGGATCATTGGATTCAAGATCTAACGGCCCAAGATCAGCGGCAGCGCCGGGCGACCACACGCAAACACGTAATCCTCCTTTGGCCCATGTGGCTGATCCGGTCGCAATCGTGAGCCGTTGGATTGGAATCCAACGGCCACGATTGGCGGCGGCTGGCGCAATCATTAGGCGATAATTTGCAATCATTGTGGGAGCGTGTTTTCGTGCTGATTGGTGAGATTTGATCGATTTGGGGATTTAATTGTTACGATTTAAAATCCTATATATATATATATATATATATATATTCTTTTCCCAATCAATTTTCTCACAATCCAGAACTCCGAAAATTCCATAAAAAATCCACTCAACGACGCAAACACTGTGGTTCCACACAATCATCGAGGAAAAATCTGAGTGCGGATTTATTAAGGTTTTCATACAAGACAACGCTTCGATCATCCAATCAACATCTCAAACAACGGTAGGATCGGCCTCTTACCTCTCATCTGTCACCTTGTTTCTTTTAAGATTCTTAGATCTGAATAATAATCTTGAAATTTGCCTTAATACGATATTAAAAATAATCTTGCATGCTCATATTATGATACCACCATAATTATAGATTATAGATTTGATGTTGATAACACGGGGGTAACGATCTACCCCACATGGAGATACACCTATCTATAATCAAAAATCGCATTGTTACTTATTGGATATCATATCATATTTATCTTATAAGACCTTTGGATCTCAAAAGATGTTGCTTCAACAAAAATACCCACGTTTTTTTAAAATGGTTTCTTTTTAAATAAAATACCTTATATGATGAGTTATAGTATTAAATAAAACACCGCAGGTTACTAAAACTAATATTTTGGTTTAATATTATAAACTAATTAATTTATTTTCAATAAAATCCCTTGACTTTTTGTAAAGTCGTATTTTAAATGTATATACCCAAAAATTTCTAAACCGCCTATTTTCGCACATAATTACCCTTAGAATTCTAAATATTGTATTTCCAAATAAATACCCTATATTCTAAAGTTATTTAATTAGTTGGTAGTGAGTCTAGAAAGGGGTCAAACTATATCAAATTAAATAAAATATCTGATAAGGCATTCGTCCTTGAAAAGAATATAAATGTTGACAGTCTATAAGCATTGGTTGCCAAATCAGATGACCTTTTCTAAAATCAATAATTACATAAAAATACCATAAATATTTATAATAAGATATTTTCATAAAAATATCATAAATCTTTATTATAAGATATTTTCGTATAAATACCATAATCTTTTATAAAAGATATTTTCACATAAATCCCGTATTCATTTATGAAAAGATATTTTTGTATAAATACCACAATCTTTTATAAAAAGATATTTTCACATAAATACCATAATCTTTTATAAACAAAAATTGCATTAAAATACCATGGTTTTTTCATAAAACAATATTTACCTTAAAATACCATGGCTATCCATAAAACAATAACTACTATAAAATACCATATTTTTGCTATAAATTAAGGTTACAATAAAATACCACGATACTTTACAATTATGATTGCAACAAGATAAAATGAGTGGTTGTGAAAATCCATATTTTTTGAGATATCATCTATCGAATCCAACTTATGATACATGACATGACATATAAAACGGTCAGGATTAGACGCATGAACCTAAATATGGAATACTTTATGAAGATCTCTACATTAAAGATGACCAGTCTGATATACAGGAGGCTGTTATAAATGAAGATCCCTAAATTAAGGGTGACCAGTCCAATATACGGATGAGTATTATAACAGAAGATCCTAATATTTCGGATGATCATGATTGAGAAGATCCCTATATGAAGGGTGACCAGTCCGATGTACGGGTGAATATATATATATATATATATATATATATATATATATATATATATATATATATATATATATATATATATATATATATATATAAAGATCCCGATATTTCGGATGACCAATCCAATATATGGATGGCACACAAATGTTGAAATTTGATGTCTAGATAATATACACACTAACTCTAATCTATAAAACCTTTACACTGAACAACGAAGATGGGTAGTTTGATTGGGCAAGGTTATATACGGAACACAGAATCCGCTACTATTCGATCATGATCCGGGGATATGAAAAAATACTATTCACTTCCCCCAATTGTTGTTCCGTGGCTCATAACGGAATAATCATGAGTATCCATACCCTTGTCTAAAAAAATAGAATGAACATATTACCTAATACATACCTTATACAGCATACCACTACACACATATGGCATTATATATCGCACATACTTGTTTCTTTATCGTTACTTCTTTATGGGACAATTCTATCCGAGTGTAACTCGCTGATTGAATTACCTTTCCCTTTTTTTCTCTATCCCTGAAATTTCCGTTAGATGAGAACGAGGTTGATGAATGTTGGTTATAGTGCCCTCAAGGCAATTATTGTAATCGCAGGCAGACGATTATGATGATTGAGAGAGGACCTATACGGGTAGAACGGTCTTACTAGAGATGATAGTATGCTGTCCGGTTCATCTCTATCATCATGTACATGTATTATGTGGTATTACGGATCACTATAACATGTTGATAGAGCCCATAAGATTCTTGTTTGACTACCAGGGTTATTGTGGCGATCACACTTGTGAGAACTAAGAAGTCTATAAGCAAATTCTTAAATTTTCCTAGTCGTAGGAAGATCAAGACTGATGATTAATATTCCAGAGTAGACTAGTATGTACGTTTCTTGACTCTGATGAGGGGCGATAGCCGGTCTCACAGCCATTGGTGTCAGTTAGTCACCAAAGATAGTATACAAGTGCTTATTGGGTTATGAGTTACACTGGACGGACTCGCCGGGAACATGCTAGATGGTATTATACCTATTGTCAGATAGCAGTTCTTAGGTGACATGAGTACAGGTTAGTCTGTCGACCTGAGATCGTTATTTGTCTCATGTGAGTTCCCACTGTACTTTAATTACTACCCTACCACGGCTCAAAGGGGTCATGCAAAAGGGTTTTAGTTGAGTACAGTCCTGAGCCACATGGAAGCAGTGAGCGGATCATCAGGGATTCGTCTCTCCCGGTATTGGGGGTTGATGTCGCGCTGTGTAAGGATAGCCATCACCAGAAATCCTTGGCCAAGGTGGACGAGATTTACTGATTTGGATTAGTAGTTTCTTAGTGGGTGATGGGCATCACTCCGACACGACTTATCGCGTTATTAGGGGTCTAACTTTATCCACCCTCTAGACCTGATACGCGACACTTTTACATAAACAAACCGGATTGTATGGAGATTGTCACAAACAGGTTTAATAGGGGTACGGATGAGTTTTCTCATCGGCCTTCCTTTCGTTCAATACCTGGGTGGCCGTTACGTACAGGTAGTGCCGCTGACGTGCTTATGGTTAAACCCACTGCCAGCATATTGACGAGTCTTTAGAGTCCCACACATAGGGTTTTCCCGGTTCAAGTAAAATAATGTAGTGGCTGTATATTGATACGTGCAGGGTTCCGATTAGGTATTTGTGCTAGCCACACGGACTTTAATCGGACGGATGATAATATTACTTAGTTTTGGATTGAGCCAGATTGTTAAATCAAGTTTTGATTTAATAATTTACATATATATATATATATTTCAATATGTATATTCTAGTATTATGGTCATTATACTTTTCTATCTCTTGGGTATTCGTATTTTGATACGAATACGGGCATATATTTGTAGGGACATATTCTTGTATTTATACAAGAATACTTCTAGAAGGAGCACATCTTATTTCTACGATTTACTTTTCTTTCGTTCAAAAGAAATTGTGAAATGAGATGGAAAAGAGAAATGGTGGAGGGTATGAGCAAATGAATTATTAATTCATTTGCATATACTATTCAGGTATGGTTGTAATTTTAAAATGGAAAAAATTCTTTTAATAAAAGAAATGAAGCATGCTTGAATTTGTAAAGGAGTTTTTTATTCTACCATTTTTGCTTCTCTCTCTTCCATGGCTCTTCCTCCTCCTTCTTCATTATATTCAACCTTCTCATAAGTTGAGAACCAAGAAGATAAAAGAGAAAGAAAAATGCTAGAAAACTCACACACATCCTAAGCATCCTAGATTAGCAACCCAGGATCCTTAGTTACTTCATTGATGAAGTTGAAACTTGAACTTGGTTCTCTCGGGTGGATCATCTTCAGCGAAGGAAGACCGGTTTGTAAGTGCGATCCGGATCTCTTGAGAGCATGCTAGAGTCTAACCCAATTGGAGCAAATGAAGACGCTATAAAGTTGTGATTTCTATCTTTTTGTGCTTGCTAGTTTAGGTGTTTGGTTAGATTCTTGGGTTTAGGTTTCTAGTGTCATCAAAATTTTTGTTTTTGAATTCCGCATTGGCCGTGGGTTAGCGACGAGGGCACTAAGAACCAACAATGGTATCAGAGCCACCCAAACATCCTAAGCTAGATTGTTACGACTCCCTAATCCTACTGGTTTTTGCATCGCAAAAACTGCCATAAAAACCAGTGAGAAAATCATGCTAATTTGATGTTATGACTCCCCGCGGGCTCTCGGTATGGACCGAGAAGCCATGGGGAGGTGTGTAGGGACCCGGGGAGTCCCGGAAAGACCTAAGGAGGCCGCCCAGACCACCCTAAAGTGGCCTTGGGGGGGTAGGGACCTGAGCCCTGCCTCATAAGGCAGGCTCGGGTCTGCCTACCCTTCTGGCCACCTTAAGGTGGCCTAGGGATTGGGTACCCCCATAGGTGCCTCCAAGTCGACTCTAATTTTGTGCCGGTGTCCTTCATGAAATTTTGGCTCAATCCGAGCTTATTTCGGCCTCTCAGAGTAGGGATTTTAACATGGAATTTTTGCCAGTTTTTATCACACTTGATTTTCGATATTTTGGAAAATTGAAATGTTGGCTATTTGTGTGCGGTATTCAATTATTGTAGGCTTAGTGATGATTGTGTGTATCATAATGTTTGGTAAAGCGTCGTATAATTGCTCTACGTATCAATTAGACGTGGTTATAGAATTGATACTCACAAGTTTGCATGTTCTGTGATGGATATTGCTTAGTGTTTATGGTTGTGTTTGATTTGTCGCGATAGATAGCCTGGAGTGTGTAGTATTAGATGTAATTCTCTATGATGTAATGTATATTCATATTGCGTGTCGAGCTTCTGACATGTGGATTGCCGTCATCATGTCTTGTATTATTTTCTGGGGCGCGTTCTGATTGCAGACGTAGTCATCGTTGTATATTCAGGTTTTCATCACATGCACTAGGATTAGCCTACGACGGAGTGCTCGAGTAGCCAGGTTCTAGAGGGCAATGAGACTTCATCTCATGGCGTTGAGACCGAGGTGCCTTACTCTAGAATTTCCGGGCTATTCGCCGCATTCGTAAGGGGTATAGGATTGACCCGCAGAGGAGTGCCCAAGTCACCGGATTTTGGAAGTGCTGGGTGGCCCACCCACTTCGTTGATTGGGGTTTTCTCACTTCTGAGATTGGCGGGTGGCTTTCCGCACTCGTAGGGGTCTAGGATCCGATATTACGGGCTATCCACATGACCGAAAAAATTACATTTCATACTTGGCTTCATTGAAATGAATTTTTCCTAGTTTATCCGCATTTCCATATTATGTTTGCTTCCACTGTGATTCTATGTTTGCTATATTATCACGCGTGAGACGAATGTTTATATATATATATATATATATAAATATATTAGACTATATATATGTTTTGCATCCGCGCTAGTCCTGTCCCCACCCTGCCGTAAGTTAAGTAATTTTACGGTGAAGACCCGGGATCCTATGACGAATGCAGATGGCATATATGTGCGTGACTATTTTCGTTTTTTTCTGGCATGATATGATTAATTGATGGGATTGCATTAATTCTGATTAATGTAAGAAAAACAAACCTAAATGATGTTGTTGAAACCAATTTTTGAAAACTATAGGCGTTTCCTTTTTCTTTGAATCGAGGTATTCAGTTACGAATATCCTGCACCTCATTCGATGAGGAAAGAGCCTAAATACCTTCACAGGGAGTGACCTCTTTGGCAAAAGTTTACGTGACTATAATCTACTTGATTTTCTTTAAAACCATCGGTTTTCTACAAAACCACTCGTTTTAAAAATACGGAGCCTAAACCACTCATTTTCAAAACTGTTTGAGTTCTTTCAATGATATCATGTTTATTACGTTAAAGGTTTTTAGCCAAAAACCAGCCGTAGCCTTCCGCCATTTCTTACGAGCAGTACTTAGTATTCGTGCTGCGTTTGTTGACTGTGTCAAGGCGTAGTAACTAAGTGCTTCTTGTTTGTAGCATGCGATGCGATTAGTTAGGACAATCATGCGGCTTTGTTGACTGTGTCAAGTGAAAGTGTGTCTGAGCACTTCTTCTAGGTTTCCACATGCATCAAGTATGCAATTTAAAAAAAATCTAGAGGTCTAAACTACACTAACCTAGAATTGAACTAGAGAATTAGGGTTTGTAAGCAAGAAAGCAAGTTCTATACTAAAGTGAAGAGGGTTACAACCTTTGTAGACCAAGTCCTTCACTTCAATAGCTCCAAGTAGTAGTCCCTAAGCTCCAAGTAGTGGTCCCTAGAACTCTTCTTGGCTCCACTTGAAGAAAAGAGCGAGCTTGCGACGTCGTCTTCGAGGCCGAAAATGATCCACCTTGAAGTTTCTTTAACTCAAGCTATCTCTTCACCAATCAAAAGAATTAGTGATATAAACAACCTAATCTTATGGGCTAGATGAGAGTAGGTTGATGAAGTAGGAATTTTGCTCACTTTAGAAATCTATTTCTCTTTTTCTTTTCCAACTCAAGAAAAAACTAGAGAGCTTAAGAGAAGGAAGAAAATGAACTTGGGTGAAGAAATATCTCAAGTGATGAATGAGAGATTTAACCATGGGCTAAAGATAATGGTTGAGTTATAAAATATCCAGAGTAAAACAAAATTAGTGAGATGAGTCATGACTTCTACATGCTTCTACAAGTATCTTAAGCTGCTCATTTTCACTTATTTTATTTTACTCTTAATAAATAATTACCACAATTATCTTTAGCTTTAGTGTAAGTCTCATACACCCAAGTTCTTTGTATCATCCACCATGACACAATATATATATATATATAAGATATATATATATATATATATATATATATATATATATATATATATAATTATATATATAAAGAGAAGAGAAGAAAAACATAAGTGAGCTAATATTAGTTAATATATATATATATATATATATATCAAATATATAAATATATATCAAATATATAAATATATATCAAATTATTAAATCAACACTTGATTCAATAATCCAGTTATATCATATATAACCGACTAATATCATTTATATGCATATTAAATTATCAAATCAACACTTGATTCAATAACCCGGTCATATCACATATAACCGACAAATATTCAATACTACATTAAATCAACACTTGATTCAATAATCCGGTCATATCATATATATATGGTATGTTATATGTGTGTACACACACACACATAACATATCATTGAATCAACACTTGATTCAACAATCTGGTTATATCACATATAACCTAACCGATATCAAATATTGTGAGATTAGAATACGGTATCACATACTCGTATTCAATTAAGCTCCTGCAAATATCACCATATGTGCCCTATTTCATTTCGCTTGAGCTAGGAAACCTCTGTGTGGTACTCTACAGACTCGTCAATACGTCAGCAGTAGGTAATGATCACATCAATCACCCACAAGGTTTCAGCGGTACTAGCTGGACGTAACGGCTATCCAGGTATTGAGCGAATAGAAGATCAACAAGCAAGTTTGTCCAAACTCCTGCAAAGCCTATAAGCAACACTTACCGTACAGTCCGGTCTCTTCGTATGATATGTCGCATATCGAGTCTAGCGGTGGAATCGTCAGACCCCAGTAACTTGATAAGTCATGCCGATGTGTGGCCTATAACCGTTTGAGAAACTAATTATAACACTTACCAGTAAATCTCATCAGCCCTGGCCAGGGAATTGCTGTTATAGTCAATCGAGCATAGCGCAACATCAACTCCCTATACCGAAAGAGACGAAACCCCTCCTATCGCTCATTGCCTCCATGTGACTCGGGACTGTACCCAAAATTCACCTGTTTGCATGACTCCTTTGAGCCGTGGTAGAGAGGAAATCAAAGCACAGTGGGAAATACACAAGACTCTATGACGATCTCAGGTCTATAGACTAATCTGTACAAGTGTCACCAGAGAACTGCTATCTGACGATAGGTATGGTACTATTTAGGAGTTCTCGGCGAGTCCTGTTCGGTGTACCCATTCTCTAATTATCGCCTGTGTACAATCTTTGATGTCAAACACCAATGGATGCGGGATCAACCATCGCCCCATATAGGGTCGAGAAACGTACACACTTGTCACGCCCCGCTTCCCAATGTACGGCGAAGTGGGCGCGATGAGGTCCGCTATGTATATACTCAGAAGTATATACGCTAAGCGTAACTAAGCAATATAAAATAAGTACACAAGAGAAAAGAAATAAAAAGAACAGCAACTTTTATTTATTAACATTCTTTGTACAATGCATGAAAGGAAAATACAACTGAAATAAAAAGATGCCTAAACAGTGGCATAACAGGAAATGAAAACTACTGAAAAGAAAAGTGTACAATGAAACTATAGTGCAGGGTCTTCAGTAAACTGCTCCAATTCTTCTTACGATGGCTCAACTTCTGCCGGATCCAATTCATCTGACGACATTCAAAGAAGAGAGAAACAGAATGTCGTCAGCGAACAAATCGCTCGGTAAGTCCTAAAGGTAAGAGGGAAGTAGAAAAAGACAGAATAAGAAGGTACATTTTAAAGTGTAAACTATTGTTGTAATGTTATGTCAACGCTGTTGTTTGTAGCCTGGTACAGAAGGATGCCAGTGTATACGAGGGGAGTCTCTATATGCCAGAGACTAAGGGCACGTATAGTACAAGGTACCGTTTATGCCACGGTACAACAGCAATTGGATTCAGGTTAGGTGTGTTAAATCTGACCACCTCGTGCCACCTTTAACACCTTCCGTACCAATCTACCCCTTAAACCCCGCGATGTCTTGTTTGTATTGTTATCTTGTAAATTGTGTTGGTTGTATGATTGATTGAATGACCGACCGAAATCATGATATCAGGAAACGGTTATAACCGTGGAGTCATGTAAATGGAATACTGGGAATCATGTAGAAGGAATATATCCATGGTTCGGTTCAGCCAGATTCTATAAACTGATAATTGTATTCATGGATTCATGTGTTCATATTGAATTGGAAACTTGTAGATTATGGATTGACTTGAATCATGTTCAAGTCAGATTAATCAGACTCAAACCTGAGTCAGACAATCAGAAATGTGAAACGAAGTCTTATAACTGCTAGGGTCCTTAGGGTAATTTATAAACTTGAGGGGTTTTTATGTAAAAATACTTTTATATACTTTTCAAAATACACCTCAAGTATTTATTTTTCGTCTTTAGAGTTGTGGATTTTATGTTATGACATTTCTAATGAAAATATCCTAGTTTCATAAATAACGGTATTTATCTGTAATATTGATTATTTGAAGTTCATGGTATTTTAGTGTAACCTTTATCCTTTTGTGATTTTTAGAAAAATGTGGAAAATTTATATTATAATAAAATAGGTATTTAAAAGATAAATATACATATGTTTATACAAAAATAATTTTAATAGATATTTTATATTTTAAAAAGTCTCATTTTCTTAAAATGTCGTATTTTAAACCTTTCGAGACCGAATGCTCCTTGCGGAGGTCTGAATCTCGCACTACTAGCCCGAGGGTGCGCGATAAACCGCACGATCCCGAACGGGTTCCCCAAATATGGGTTTTAGCGGCGCTTTGCAAAGATTGTAAAACACCAATCTTTTAGAAAACGGTTTTATAAAATAAAAGGTATTTATTCGCAAAGTGTAGTTTACCGTATTTTAGATTCTAGGGTTTCCTAAGCCGACTAGCCTATTTCTAAAAGGTCTAAACGACAAGTCGTTAGAAGCCTCAAATCGCCTCTTCACCGCCAATTATGGCCAGGTAAGTACAAGTGGGGAGGGAGGGATCCACTCACGAATCGTGAGGCGGGCCTTTTAAAGTTACCCAAGATCACTTGCCTAGCCTAAACACCACAAAGTCAGTTTAGATAAATGATCGATGTCCACAACTTATAGTATTTTCCTAGTAAGAAATATTTACTTAAAAGTGTAACAAATCTAAAACCTTTAAGAATGGTTTTATGAAGATTATGGTATTTTAATGAAATTTCGTTTTATCGTATTCTAAGTTTTGATGTTATCATTTTAGGGTTGTCTTTGCGTGTGTGTGGAGGTAGGTCATTACCTCGTGCTCTACTTTAAATGTATATTAAGGTTAAGGGGTTAAATGTGAAATCGAAACTTCATGGTATTAAAGTGAAAATACGGTAAATTGAAAAGGTTATCATTTCATGTGTGAAAACTTATTCAAATTGATTTTTACAAGTTTAGTGGTCAAGATGAAGGTGTTTAGGAATGATTGAATTGATTAGAAGAAGAAAAATAAACATTATGGTATTAATGTGAAAAAGAATACGATATTGCAAAAGTTATCATTTCATGTGAGAAACTTTGTCCAAATTAATTGTTATGTGATTAATAGTCATCATGAATAAGTTTAGGTATTATGGAATTGGTGACAAGTGAGATTTTATAGAAAAACCGAATCGGAAATCGGTTTGTTCCGATTTCCGTCGGGTTTCATAAGTTCGTATTTTTTTGAGAAGTAGGAAGAAGAAAAGAATGGGACTTACGGGTTTCGATCTATACTGAAGAGTATAGAGGAACTAGGTGAGTGGCCGAGGTGTTGTTTCGTCGTCGGTTGTTTCAAAAACGTCGCCGGAATTCCGTCAGCGCTTCGCCGTGAACTCGGTTTCAAAGCACACCCTTCTTGTGAAAATTTCAAGAGAGTAAACCTAGTGTTTTAGAATGAAAGGGTAGGGGGTAGGGGGTAGGGGTCTATTTATAGGGTAGGCTAGGGTAGGGTAGGTGAAAGGTTTTTATTTTTTTAAAACTGTAAAAATTTAAAGAAAAATCATTAAAATTTGTATTAAATAGGATGTATTTAACATTAGGTAACCGATCCATTAAAATAGAGTAAACAGGGGGGGTTAAAGAAGACGAAAAGGAGAAACTTTCGTGTAGACGACTCGGCCATCCGGCGGAGTCCGGCCGGCTGCGCCGGCCCGAGTCGGGCCGAGTCGGGGTGCCGTCGGGCGTGGGTTCGCCTGATGTAGGCTCTGGTATACTCACATTTTAGGGTTCAGTTCAACTTTTGGGGGTTATGGCCTGTGGACTGTTGGGCTTCCAAGTATTTTAAAAGAAAAATAATCTAAAAATAATGTGGGGCTTGGGATTCGAACTCTGGTGGCTTGGTTCAGCAGTGCAAGGTATTACCAATGAGCTACAAGCTCCTTCTTGTAATTATTGTGGAAAAATAGATACTTAAAGTGATATCACCAACATTAAATACTCCAAGTATACTTCAAATTTAAATAAAATTTATGTATACAAAAATTGGAGTTGTTACAATCTACCCTCCTTACAAAAATTTCGTCCTCGAAATTTACAACTTTTATTTGAGGACTAGTTTACAAAAAGGTGAGGATATCTTGCACGCATTTCATTTTCCTTTTCCCACGTGGATTCTCCTGGAGTGTCTTTCCTCCACATTACCCGGACCAAGTTAACTTCCTTGTTCCGAAGTGTCTTCACTTTCCTGTCCAGGATCTCCACAGGTTGTTGCTCACAAGACAAGTCGGGCTGTATAGTGAGCTCAGAATGATCAAATACATGGCTGGGGTCACTCACATACTTTCTGAGTTGGGATATGTGGAACACGTTATGCACTCCTTCCAATGAGGGTGGAAGCGCTAAGCGGTATGCCACTTCACCGACTCGTTCGAGTATATCGAACGGTCCAATGTATCTCGGACTTAATTTACCCCGTCTTCCAAATCGGATCACTCCGCGGTTCGGAGATATCTTCAAGAATACATGGTCTCCTGGCTGGAACTCCAAGTGTCGTCTCTTTGCATCAGCCCAGTGTTTCTGTCGATCTTGGGCTATGCGCATTCTTTCCCTGATAGTACGAACCACATCAACGGTTGCTACTATCATCTCTGGTCCAAGAAGTTCCCTATATCCGATGTCGTCCCAACTTAATGGTGATCGACACTTCCTCCCATATAATGTTGCAAAAGGTGCCATTCCTATGCTGGCTTGGTAGCTGTTATTGTACGCAAACTCCACAAGATGCAGGTGATCTTCCCACGATCCTTTGAAGTCTAGCATACACGCTCTGAGCATATCCTCCAAGATCTGAATAGTTCATTCCGACTGACCATCTGTTTGTGGATGATAAGCCGTGCTGAAGTTCAGACTTGTTCCCAAGCTAGCTTGCAGACTCTGCCAAAATTGTGATCGGAACCTGGTGTCACGATCGGAGACAATGCATACTGGTACTCCATGAAGTCTCACAATTTCCTGTATGAGTTCATGGGTATTAGAGATAGTACATTATGAAGTATTTAAATCTTAATTAGATTATTACCTCCATGTACTTCTTTGCTAGTGTCTCAGTTGATTGGCCAACTCGAAATGGGATGAAGTGAGCCGACTTTGTGAGTCGATCCACAATGACCCATATCGCATCGTTACCCTTTGTGCTGCGAGGAAGAGCAGTCACAAAGTCCATCGTGATGTGCTGCCACTTCCATTCTGGGATTGGTAACGGTTGAAGTAGTCCAGCTGTCCTGTGATGTTCAGCCTTTACTTGCTGACATACCAAACATTTTGCGACGCTTCTGGCTACTTCACGCTTCATTCCATGCCACCAATAATTCTGACGTAGATCTTTGTACATTTTGGTACCTCCAGGATGTACTGAGTAGGGAGAGTTGTGAGCTTCTTTCATTAACTCTTCCCGAACAGGACCTTTTGGTACACACAATCTGCTGCCGTATCTTAAAGATCCGTCTTCATGGATGACGAAGTCTGTTCTGAGTCCATTCTCCACTTGTTCTCTGATCTTTTGCAACTTAGGATCACTTGCTTGAGCTGCTTTGATCTGATTGACAATGGTTGATTGAACTTGTAGATTCATCAAACTTGAAGCATTACCTGGCATGACTACTTCAATCTCCATCTGATGTAAGTCTTGCTGAAGCTTCCACTGAGCGGTGAGATTCATCGATAAGGGTTGGCGACTAAGAGCATCAGGTACTACGTTCACCTTCCCTGGATGATATTGCAAGTTGATGTCAAAGTCCGCCATGAGTTCTAACCATCTTCTCTGCCGCATATTCTACTCCTTCTGAGTAAACACATACTTTAGACTTTTATGAACTGTGTAGATGTTCACTCGTTCACCAAGTAAGTAGTGGCGCCAAATGTTGAGAGCAAAGATGACGGCTGCCAACTCCAGATCATGCGTCGGATAATTGTGCTCATGAGTCTTCAGTTGTCTTAAAGCATAAGCCACAACCTTACCATGCTGATGTAGAACACATCCTAATCCCTTACCGGATGCATCACAATGCACTTCGAATCCTCCAGATTGATCCGGTATTACGAGAATAGGTGCAGATGTCAATCTTGACTTGAGTTCTACGAAAGCTTGTTCGCATGCTTCTGACCACACAAATTCTTCATCTTTTCGTGTGAGCTTGGTCAGGGGTGTTGCTATTTTTGAGAATCCTTCAATGAACCTTCTGTAATATCCAGCCAAACCCAAGAAACTCCGAATGTCCTTCACTGACTTTTGTGTAGGCCATTCGCTAACTGCTGAAACTTTGGCTGGATCCACAGAAATTCCTTCTCCTGATACGATATGTCCAAGAAAACCAACTTGATTTAGCCAAAACTCGCACTTGCTGTACTTGGCATAAAGCTTATGTTGTCGAAAAGTTTCCAGGACAATTCGTAGATGCTCTGCATGCTCTTTCCGATTCTTTGAATATACCAGGATGTCGTCGATGAAGATGACAACAAACCTGTTTAAATATTCCCGGAAAACTTGGTTCATTAGGTTCATGAATATTGCTGGTGCATTGGTCACTCCAAATGGCATCACCAGAAATTCGTAATGTCCATAACGAGTTCTGAAAGCTGTTTTGTGAATATCAGCTTCCTTGACCTTCACCTGATGATAACCTGAACGAATATCCAATTTAGAGAAAACACAAGATCCACTTAGATGATCGAATAAATCATCGATGCGTGGAAGTGGATACTTGTTCTTTATAGTGACTTCGTTCAAGGCTCTATAATCGATGCACATTCTGTATGAACCTTCCTTCTTCTTCACCAGTAGCATATGTGCTCCCCAACTCGAAGTGCTGGGACGAATCCATCCTTTCACCAATAATTCGTCCAACTGTGTTCGAACTTCCTTCAAACCTTTCGGACTTAGTCTATACGGTGCTTTGATCACCGGTTGTGCTCCTGATACTAAATCAATACTGAATTCAAGAGCTCGATCGGGAGGCAAACCTGATATATCGTCAGGAAATACATCGTCGAACTCTCGAACTACCTCTGGTCTTAATTCTTCTTCCGCTTGAGTTGCCGCAACTACTGCTTCTCTTGGCTTCGCTTTGTAGGTACCTGGCTCTAGGGTACGATCTCCGCTCTTGAAATAGAAGATCGGATGGTCTGGAATCTCGAATACTACCCTCCTTTGACGACAGCCGATGGTAGCATAAAAGGTTCCAAGCCAATCCATTCCTAGAACCACATCGAAGTTCGGTATGTCCAGTACTTTGAAGTCAGCATAAAACTCTCGACTGCAGACGACGACTGGACACAAGCTGTGTCCCATAGTTTCCTTTAGAACGCCATTTCCGGAACAGACATTCCAGCTAGATACAAGCGGTGAGACTGGAATCGCATGGGTTCGGACAAACCGTTGCGACATAAAGCAGTGGGATGCTCCAGTATCAAACAGTGCAAGTGCAGGTAGTGAAGCTACTAGGATTGTACCTAAGGTATATGGGATATGTTTTAGGTATAGGGAAAGTATGTAGGTAAACAAGACTAAAATATAAGTTTGAGAAGGAAGTTTACCAGTAATGACTTGGCCAGTGGCCTCAGCTTCTTCCACAGACATCATGAAAGCCTGGCGCTTTGGCACATTCCTCTTGGCCTGAGGAGCATTCCTCGGAACGTTCCTTTGAGCTTGATGGAACTGTCAAGGAGGTGGTGCAGCTTGCGGTCCTCTGGGTGGTGCAGGCAGTGCAAGTCTTGGAGCAGGGGCTTGGATGGCTGGACGCTGTGGATAATTGTTTACTGGCCTAGGTGCAGCAACTGAGTTTTGTTTATGAGGACAAGTCCCAATACCATGAGCAGATAAGCCGCAGACCAAGCAAAGGTTGTTCGCACGTCGGCAATCTCTAGCCAGATGCCCATTTCTCTTGCAGTAGTTACAAAAGGCTGGGCTGGGTCTGCTGATTGGTGCTCCAGGACGTCTTGGCACAAAAGGTGGTCTGGACGAGGCTCCACCTGCCATCTGGTTAGCAGGGCGCTTGACTCCTGCAGACTGAGGTCTGCCCCTTGCTTTTATCACTGCCTCGTAACTGCGGGCAGCTTCTAGAGCATCCTCATGAGTCAAAAATTTCCCTGTGGCTAAAGCAGCCTGAATCTCTGTGTCCAGTCCTTGTTGGAAACGACGGGCTCTGATGTCGTCCGTCGGTATCAAATGTGCTGCGAATCTATTCAAGGATAGTGTTAGCTGTGTGGTAAGTGATATTTAAAACTGAACTATTGCGACATATCTTACCAGCTCAACATGGTGAATTTAGCGTCGTATTCATCTACCGATTTGTCCTACATTGATCCTTGCTGTAGATGAATGAATTGTTGCTCCATGGCAAACCTGGCAGTTACAGGAAAGTATTTCGCGTCGAACTTCTCGCGAAATGTTTTCCATTCAATAGGCTGCGCAAGACGGCTTTCTTCCGCCTTCCACCAGTTGCAAGCGTTGTCCGTGAGTTATAGTTTCGCTATACGGACCCAAGCGACATCTGGCACTTGTGCTGCGGCCAGATCATCCTCGATACTTTGAGCCCATTCCTCAGCTTCCAGTGGGCTCCCCTTTCCTGAGAACTGCTTCGGATGTAAGGTCCTGAATTGCTTCACTCCCGGAGCATCAGTCTCGGGACGGTTCAAGAGTTGTTGCTGTCCCTCGATAAGGCTGCGGATTGCTTCAAGTAGCACTGTTTGCTCGGTAGGTGGCGCAGTAACAGCCGGTGTGAGAGGCAGTGCTGAGGGTGTGTTGTTGACGTTGGTGCTGGTGTTGTTCGGAGAATCCATAACCCTGAAGAAAAATTTTGGGTTAGGACAGATTCAAGTACATGAAATGATAAGATTCAAGGAATATGAAATGGCAAGATTCAAGGAACATGAATTGAAAAGAATGTTTTAGTTGCTGGTTCTTGTGTTATATTGCTTAGGTTGTTCACGCAGACCAGAACTGCATGACAGGGATTCATACAGCTCTGACCTGCATGGGCCACCAATAAAACCTGTCACGTCCCGCTTCCCAATGTACGGCGAAGTGGGCGCGACGAGGTCCGCTACGTATATACTCAGAAGTACATATGCTAAGCGTAACTAAGCAATATAAAATAAGTACACAAGAGACAAGAAATAAAAAGAACAACAACTTTTATTTATTAACATTCTTTGTACAATGCATGAAAAGAAAATACAACTGAAATAAAAAGATGCCTAAACAGTGGCATAACAGGAAATGAAAAGTACTGAAAAGAAAAGTGTACAATGAAACTATAGTGCATTGTCTTCAGTAAACTGCTCCAAGTCTTCTTGCGATGGCTCAACTTTTGCCGGATCCAATTCACCCGACGACATTCAAAGAAGAGAGAAACAAAATGTCGTCAGCGAACAAATCGCTCGGTAAGTCCCAAAGGTAAGAGGAAGTAGAAAAAGACAGAATAAGAAGGTACATTTTAAAGTGTAAACTATTGTTGTATTGTTATGTCAACGCTGTTGTTTGTAGCCAGCTACAGAAGGATGCCAGTGTATACGAGGGGAGTCTCTATATGCCAGAGACTAAGGGCACGTATAGTACAAGGTACCGTTTATGCCACGGTACAACAACAATTGGATTCAGGTTAGGTGTGTTAAATCTGACCACCTCGTGCCACCTTTAACACCTTCCGTACCAATCTACCCCTTAAACCCCGCGATGTCTTGTTTGTATTGTTATCTTGTAAATTGTGTTGGTTGTATGATTGATTGACTGACCGACCGAAATCATGATATCAGAAAATGGTTATAACCATGGAGTCATGTAAATGGAATACTGGGAATCATGTAGAAGGAATATATTCATGGTTCGGTTCAGCCAGATTGTATAAACTGATAATTGTATTCATGGATTCATGTGTTCATATTGTATTGGAAACTTGTAGATTATGGATTGACTTGAATCATATTCAAGTCAGATTAATCAGACTCAAACCCGAGTCAGACAATCAGAAATGTGAAACGAAGTCTTATAACTGCTAGGGTCCTTAGGGTAATTTATAAACTTGAGGGGTTTTTATGTAAAAAATACTTTTATATACTTTTCAAAATACACCTCAAGTATTTATTTTTCGTCTTTAGAGTTGTGGATTTTATGTTATGACATTTCTAATGAAAATATCCTAGTTTCATAAATAACGGTATTTATCTGTAATATTGATTATTTGAAGTTCATGGTATTTTAGTGTAACCTTTATCCTTTTGTGATTTTTAGAAAAATGTGGAAAATTTATATTATAATAAAATAGGTATTTAAAAGATAAATATACATATGTTTATACAAAAATAATTTTAATAGATATTTTATATTTCAAAAAGTCTCATTTTCTTAAGATGTCGTATTTTAAACCTTTCAAGACCGAATGCTCCTTGTGGAGGTCTGAATCTCGCACTACTAGCCCGAGGGTGCCCGATAAACCGCACGATCCCGAATGGGTTCCCCAAATATGGGTTGTAGCGGCGCTTTGCAAAGATTGTAAAACACTAATCTTTTAGAAAACGGTTTTATAAAATAAAAGGTATTTATTCGCAAAGTGTAGTTTTCCGTATTTTAGATTCTAGGGTTTCCTAAGCCGACTAGCCTATTTCTAAAAGGTCTAAACGACAAGTCGTTACAAGCCTCAAATCACCTCTTCACCGCCAATTGTGGCCAGGTAAGTACAAGTGAGGAGGGAGGGATCCACTCACGAATTGTGAGGCGGGCCTTTTAAAGTTACCCAAGCTCACTTGCCTAGCCTAAACACCACAAAGTCAGTTTAGATAAACGATCGATATCCACAACTTATAGTATTTTCCTAGTAAGAAATATTTACTTAAAAGTGTAACAAATCTAAAACCTTTAAGAATGGTTTTATGAAGATTATGGTATTTTAATGAAATTTCGTTTTATCGTATTCTAAGTTTTGATATTATCATTTTAGGGTTGTCTTTGCGTGTGTGTAGAGGTAGGTCATTACCTCGTGCTCTACTTTAAATGTATATTAAGGTTAAGGGGTTAAATGTGAAATTGAAACTTCATGGTATTAAAGTGAAAATACGGTAAATTGAAAAGGTTATCATTTCATGTGTGAAAACTTATTCAAATTGATTTTTACAAGTTTAGTGGTTAAGATGAAGGTGTTTAGGAATGATTGAATTGATTAGAAGAAGAAAAATAAACATTATGGTATTAATGTGTAAAAGAATACGATATTGCAAAAGTTATCATTTCATGTGAGAAACTTTGTCCAAATTAATTGTTATGTGATTAATAGTCATCATGAATAAGTTTAGGTATTATGGAATTGGTGACAAGTGAGATTTTATAGAAAAACCGAATCGGAAATCGGTTTGTTCTGATTTCCGTCAGGTTTCATAAGTTCGTATTTTTTTGGGAAGTAGGAAGAAGAAAAGAACGGGACTTACGGGTTTCGATCTATACTAAAGAGTATAGAGAAACTAGGTGAGTGGCCGAGGTGTTGTTTTGTCGCTGGTTGTTTCAAAAATATCGCCGGAATTCCGTCAGCGCTTCGCCGTGAACTCGGTTTCAAAGCACACCCTTCTTGTGAAAATTTCAAGAGAGTAAACCTAGTGTTTTGGGATGAGAGGGTAGGGGGTAGGGGTCTATTTATGGGGTAGGCTAGGGTAGGGTAGGAGAAAGGTTTTTATTTTTTTAAAAATGTAAAAATTTAAAGAAAAATCATTAAAATTTGTATTAAATAGGACGTATTTAACATTAGGGAACCGATCCATTAAAATGGAGTAAACATGGGGTTAAAGAAGACGAAAAGGCGAAACTTTCGTGTAGACGACTCGGCCGTCCGGCCGGCGGCGCCGGCCCAAGTCGGCCGGTCCGCCGGCCGACTCGGCCGAGTCGGGGTGCCGTCGGGCGTGGGTTCGCCTGATGTAGGCTCGGGTATACTCACATTTTAGGGTTCATTTCAACTTTTGGGCGTTATGGCCTGTGGACTGTTGGGCTTCCAAGAATTTTAAAAGAAAAATAATCTAAAAATAATGTGGGGCTTAGGATTCGAACTCTGGTGGCTTGGTTCAGCAGTGTATGGTATTACCAATGAGCTACAAGCTCCTTCTTGTAATTATTGTGGAAAAATAGATACTCAAAGTAATATCAGCAACATTAAATACTCCAAGTATACTTCAAATTTAAATCAAATTTATTTATACAAAAATTGGAGTTGTTACAAAACTAGTTTACTCTGGAATATCGATGCCCTGTCTCGATACTCTCTCGACTAGGAACTGTTTAAAGAATGTGCTTGTGAACTACACAAGCCCCACTAATATGATCTGCATCATAGTCCTGGTAGTCAAGCTAACATCCTAAGGGCTTTATCAACATGTATCAGGGAGACAGTATAATAATACAAGTGTACATGTTAAGATAAAAGAGCAACCAGATGGCATACTATCATGTTGAGCAAGAAATTCCTATATATGTGTGTGTGTGTGTGTGTGTGTGTGTGTGTGTGTGTGTGTGTGTGTGTGTGTGTGTCCAAGCATCCACTATAATATACAATAATGGCCTCTATGGAATACATATTCCTAACAATCTCCCACTTGCACTAATGCCAGTTGTTGTAGTATCGCATACCCAACATCCCAAAAAGTCTCTCAAACTGCTTCTGGGGGAGTGCCTTCGTGAGTGGATCCGATGTGTTGTCCTTCGTGTCAAATCTCTTGAACTCGATCTCCCGGCGATGTACTATCTCCCGAATCAGGTGATACCATATAAGAATATGTCTGGAACGCTGATGGGACCGGGGTTCCTTGGCCAAAGCCACAGCTCCATTGTTATCACAATACAAGGGTATTGGATCCTCAATGGATGAAACCACACCAAGTTCAGCAATGAACTTCTTCATCCAGACAGCTTCTTTGGCAGCATCGTTGACAGCGATGTATTCAGCCTCCATCGTCGAGTCTGCTATGGTATCTTTCTTGGAACTGTTCCAACAAACCGCCCTCCATTGAGGGTGAAGACAAAACCCGAGACGGACTTACTGTCGTCCTTATCATTCTGGAAGCTCGAATAGGTAAAAGACTCCACCTGGAGTTCTCCGTTACCATACACCAAGAATATTTCTTTAGTCATTCTCAAGTACTTAAGAATGTTCTTCACAGCTGCCCAGTGTTTCTCCCCGGGATCTGATTGATACCTGCTTACCACACTAAGTGCGTAAGCTACATCCGATCTGGTACATAGCATCGTGTACATGATAGACCATACTGCAGAAGCATAGGGCATCTCTTACATGTGAGCCCTCTCCAAATCAATCTTGGGAGACATCTCTTTGGAGAGAGTGATTCCCGAGCAAGCGGGTAAATTACCACGCTTAGAATCTTCCATACTAAACCTTTTTAGGATGGTGTCAATATACCTTGATTGGGACAATCCCAACATCCGTTTAGATCTATCTCCATAGATCTTTATCCCCAGGATGTAGGAGGCATCACCCAGATCTTTCATGGAGAACTATTGTGATAAGAAAAGCTTGACCGAGTGTAGTATAGGAACATCATTTCCTATCAAGAATATTTCATCCACGTACAATACGAGAAAGACAACCTTACTCTCTACTACCTTCTTGTATATACAAGGTTCATCTACGTTTTTGATGATGTCAAACTCTTTGACTGCCACATCAAAACAGATGTTCCAGCTCCGTGATGAATGCTTTAATCCGTAGATTGATTTAAGCATTTCACACCTTTCTGCTGCTCCCACTATCTACGAAGCCTTCTGGCTGTATCATATACGCGCTCTGTTCTAAATCACCATTTAGAAAAGCGGTCTTGACGTCCATCTGCCAGATTTCATAGTCATGGTATGCAGCAATGGCAAGTAGGATCCTGATGGACTTAAACATAGACACTGGAGAAAAAGGTTTCATCATAATCGACACCTGGTCGTTAACGAAAACCTTTAGCTACAAGCCTAGCTTTGAAGGTCTCAACCTTTCTATTTACACCAATTTTCTTCTTAAAGATCCACTTACTCCCAATGGGTTTTACCCCTTCAGGAATAACTTCCAAAGTCCATACTTTGTTGGTGTATATGGATTCCATCTCAGATCGAATAGCATCCAGCCATTTCACAGAGTCTCCACTTGTGATGGCCTGCTCGAAACTAGTTGGGTCATCATCTTCCATGATGCAATCCTCGCTCCCACCTTGATGGATGATGAACCCTACTTGATCTGCGGAACGGCTGAGCTTCGTCGGGGACTACTGAATCCTTCGGTTCTACCAAATCATCAGTTATAGTTTGTGTAGCTGGAACTTCTTCCAGTTTTACCTCATTACCACTAATTTCTTTCATAAGAAATTCCTTTTCTAGAAAGGTGGCATGTTGAGAAACAAACACCTTTTGTTCCTCAGTATGGTAGAAAATATATCCATATGAATCCTTTAGATACCCCACAAACTTGCACAAAACAGACCTTGTCTCGAGCTTGTTCGGATTTTACCTTTTAACATAGGTCGGACAACACCATATCTTAACTCGTTTAAGAGACGGTCTCTTCCCATTCCATATCTCATATGGAGTGGTAGGTACGGATTTGGTCGGAACCCTATTCAACAGGTATGCAGCTGTCTCAAGTGAATAACCCCAAAAGAAAATAGGTAACTCAGCAATTCTCATCATAGAGCGCACCATATCTAATAGGATGCGATTCCTCCCCTCCGATACTCCATTGCGCTGTGGTGTATACGGACGAGTAAGTTGAGAGAGAATCCCATTCTCTTTTAAATAGTCACGGAATTCCGTGCTCAAATATTCTCCTCCCCGATCAGATCGAAGGATTTTAATACTTTTACCCGTCTGGTTCTCAACTTCGTACTTGTATTCCTTGAATTTCTCGAAAGCTTCAGATTTGTGTTTCTACAAGAACACATGTCCGAATCTTGAGAGATCATTGGTTAATGTAATAAAGTACGAGGAACCATTTCTGGCATGCGTAGACATAGGACCGCATACATCATTATGTATCAGTCCCAAGAGTTCAGTAGCTCTTTCTCTATGTCCAGTAAACGGAGTTTTGGTCATCTTACCTTTGAGACATGACTCGCAAGTTTCATAAGATATAAATTCAAACTGATTCAAATATCCATTTTTATGCAACTTAGTTAGTCTTGTCGCATTGATATGACCAAGTTTACAATGCCACAAGAAGAATTCGTTCATTTTTGAACTTTTCCTTTTGTGTGTGTTCTGTATATTAAGAACTGTATTTTAGTTTAGAACGTAAATACCGTTACACAACGTACCAAACACAATCAACACTTGATTTAGAAAAATATTCATAGCATTTTTCTTTAATATAAAGTTATATCCTTCTTTATCTAATAAAAAAATTGATATTATATTGCACATCATTTTTGGTACGAAATAACAGCTGTTCAGAATCAATGTATTATCATTTGGTAATACAAGATGATATTCGCCGACTGTTTTGGCTGCAACAATTGCTCCATTCCCTACTTTGAGAGACATATTGATCAGTCGAAAATACTGCAATTTTAACACGGCAATTTCCCTGTCATTTGCACTCATCTAGAAGTGTTCGGTATTCATATTGTACATATTAGCAAAACAGTCCTGAAATACCAGATTGCATGTGTTATACTCTAAAACCGACATTTCTGAGGGAATTGTGTGTTTATCATGGCATCGCATCATCCCTGTATTGCGCAACACTTGTGTCGAGATTTATGCAGGAAATTAAAGGAACAAAGCCAAAAGAAGCTGATCAAAGATACGCCAACTCCAAGCTGTAAGATCTGGTAGTGATACAGAAGGCCAAACAAAATTCAACATATCATAAGCAGGCCCAAATGTCAGCCCAAATGAGTACCAGAGATCCAAAGCCACAAGGCTTCAGAAGCGCCGCGGTTCCGCGGCGGGAGCCAGCTTGCGCCGTGGATCCGCGGCGCTATGGTGACTTCAGCGGCTCAGTATTTCTACACGTGTCTCAGCTAACGGCCCAAGCTTCCAGAACATTGTAGAAACGCCACGTGGCACATCTAGAAGGCTCGGCTTAACAAACTTCATCTAGAAGGCTCTCTTTAACAAACTTTTGGAGGGAAAAATTCAAATTTGAAATCCTAGATCTAGGGTTTTGATGGTCTATAAAAAGGAGCCTAGATCTAGGGTTAAAAGGTTGTTCAATCCTTGGTTGCTCATTGTTGGCTAAATTCTAGTTCAATCTTTAATCAATCATTAATCTCCATCTTCTTCTACAAGTTTAGTGACACGACTTGTGCGAAACTTAACCTTAATTCCAATCCAAATTCAAGATCCCGAGTACCAAATCAAGCGAGAATCCTTCAACCTTTTAGGAGCGGAGCCGATCTTCAATCGAGCAAGTGATCCAAGCCGATCCACGACTCAAGGAGCCGAGCGAAGCCAAATCGACGATCGAGTTCTTCCTCTTGTAGTTCTTGAGTGATTGTAACGGAATTGTTGATATAAATAAAAGGTGAAATTCGTTAATCTCGTTTTCTTTAAATTCTTGCATCATGATTCGATCTCAATTTGTAATTGTAGTTCTTGTTGTGATGTTTGAGTAAAACTCCGCTCGAAAAGGAGTCGAGACGATCAATAGAATGATGATGTAACAAATCTTAAAACGATTCTTAAGTCCTACGAGTTTTGTAACCCTAGCAAATTGAAGAATCGATGACCTAGTTTCGTTGTGATACTTTCTTGATTGTGATCGCTCGAAATTAGGGATCTACGATCGTTTCTTGAATTTACTAGAGGCTAGAATGTGAATGATATCGACGAAGGAACAAGGGATAAATGATGAAACCTTAGTTTCACTAGAAATCCCTAATTCTCATCGATCATCATCGATCTAGTATCAATTCATCGATGGATAAGAATACGTCATCATGAGATTACATCACATCTATAGATCCGATCGATTCCTACGAGCCTCATTTAGATTTTTGATATTTGGTTGGAAAAATCATCAAACTCTCAATTCTTGATTCTATCGTTTTCTTGTTATTAGATCTAGATTCTCTAATTCTTGAACTTCAACTATAAATCAAGAACTGTTTGTTTTCTTTTCATTAAATTTTTGATTCAAACAAAACAAAAATACGAACGAATCGCGCAATCCCTGTGAACGATCCGCACTTACTAACGCGCTACATTCGACACCGTTATTGATTGCGGTCAAAATATTTTTGGTTGTGATTTCTATTCATTTTTTCTAAACCGACAACGGAAAATAACAGCAATCAAATGGCGCCGTTGCCGGGGATCGCACGCTAATTCGTTCTATATTGAAATTTGAATTGAAAGATTTATTCCATTATAATTTTGTGATCAAAATTCGCACAAAATCTAAACGTGTGTTGTGATTTGATTGCGAGGGATTCTGGAACCTGTGGAGCTTGATAATTTTTTTCCAGATAGTTCTAGAGAGCTTGGGGAGTGAACAGGAGCCTCTGTAGAAAATTGTGTGCAGTAATCCCCTGAAGCCACCGCATTTCCGCGGCAATAGGTGACTCCCACGCGGTTCCGCCATGTGCTGACGTCATCCCTGCATGAAAATTCCTCTGTAACTCTCTTACTTTCTTATCTCTTCCTAAATCTGCTCCAATTAACATTTTGTGCAGGTTTCTTTGCAAAAAATCGCAGCGCCGCGCAAAAAGCAAAATTAATTTGTGCTTGTTTTGATTTTTGTGGTTGTTTGCATAATTAATACGGACATTAAGGGGCAAAGACCAAATCCATATTAGGTGAGGAGTTCATTACCCTTCCTAAACCCCGAAAATCGCAAAATCGCATCCGCATTTACCCCAATTAACTAAAAGAAATCTAGAGATGACTCTAAGGACCGTCGCGCTCACTTAGGACAGAAGAAGGCCGTGGGTAATTCATTGCTTATCCGCGTTTCTCTTGTGGTGTCTAAGGCAAGTGTGTTGAAGGCTAGTGGTTACTTAATTAGGCCACTACTTACGTAGTGGAGAACTCCCACTTACCTGGCACTTACCTGGCCACAGGAGAGACAAAGAGGCAGTGGAGGATTTATCCTGCGTCTTGTCTTTTGGAAGTTAGGAGCAGTCTAGAGATTTGACCTAGGCGACCAATAGAATTAGGGTTTTGCTTGTTGCATTTGTTGTGATTGCATCATATTTTCAAAAATCCGTCCAATTTTCAAAACAAACACCGCATTCATTCATTCATTACCCCTAATTATAAATTCACGCTGCCACTTGTACTAACCCTTTTTAGTGCAAGATAGGCTGGACACGGGATTCTAGTGCCCGTTAAGTCCGCGTTTCCTCATCGACCCTAAAGTCGGTATTTCTCCATTTACCTTTTCTTTACCCACCACCACACCCACATCGATGGATCGGTCTCCATCGAACTTCTTTTCCACTACTCTGCCTCCGTCCGTTGGTGCGCAGAATCCACCCCGCATCTCTCTCCAAGAGAGGTGCTATCCTACACGAGGTCCCCTTTCCACCCGTCTTTCCATTCCACCAGCCAACGGGGAAAATTTTGAAATTAAACTCCAATACATCAACCTTCTACCAAAATTTCACGGTCTTGAGTCTGAAGACGCATATGCCTTTATCACCAAATTTGAAAATGTATGCGCAATGATGGGTACCTCACAACTTTCTATGGATGCTATGCGTCTATGTCTTCTCCCATTCACCTTGTGCGATATAGCCGAGAAGTGGCTGTATAACACTACCGCACATTCCATCTCAAACTGGGAAGAATTCGTCAAAGCATTCCTTAAGAAATTCTACCCACATCATAAAACAGCTCGAGTCCGTAGCGAAATAAATCAATTCACCCAGCTTCCATACGAACCATTTTCAAAATGTCTTGAACGCTTCAAGGATCTGTTAGTACAATATCCACATCACGACATCCCTAGATGGGAACTGTGCAGAATCATTTATGAGGGCATTAATCCTAACACAAGACAGACCCTTGAATCCATGTGGCAAGGCAACTTCATGACTAAAGATGATGGGGAAGCCTGGAAATTTCTAGAAGATTTCGCTGAAAAATCTTTACAGTGGGAGGGTGTGAGTCAATCGTCTAGGGATGGCAATAATATTTCCATAGGAGTTAGAGCTGACATTTCAGCTATGCAAAAGAAACTCGAGACTATGGAAAACAAATTTTTAGCCGCCCTAAGTCAAATATCACTCTCCAAAACTGTATGTGGCTGCTGTTCTGATCCTTCTCATTTGACGGAAGAATGTCCACGAAATTCTCTGTTTCAAGGTCACGAGCATACCAATGCCGCATTTCAAAGACCTAGAAACGATCCATTTTCTTCCACATATAATCAGGGTTGGAGGAATCACCCAAATTTTGCTTGGAACCAATCACAATCTCAAAACACGGTTCCAACCCAAAATAATTTCCAAAGGGTCCCTCCACCACAACAGCAACCACAACTTCAATTGAGTCAGCACCCCTTCCAAGCACATAACTTTCAAAATCCGGTCAACACGCCTGCACTGTCTAGTCCTTTACAGTTGACCGGGACTGATGAATCCTCTTCATTTGCACAATACATGAATTTGGTCTTAACAAATATCATGCAAGTTTCGGCTGAAATAAATTCTTCTGTAGATAAAATTGAGAAAAACTCTTCGTCCCAAAGCGAGGTTAAATCGATGGAAGAAGAAATTTCACGATTAAAAGCCGAAATGAGTGCAAGAGAGAAATGGAAACTTCCAGCTCAACCTTTGCCCAATCCTGTCTATTCACATCATGTGAGTGCAATCACGTTGAGATCTGGAAGATTGCTTGACAACCACGTTGGGGAAGAGTTTGATGATACAGAAAAATCAATCAATAACACCCCGGCTGAGACCTTTCCTTCCACTTCTACTTCTAATTCTGACCCCAGTTCTTCTACCCCATCACCTTCTTGCGAGCCTATTCTTCGTTTTCCATAAGGCCCGCCACCTTAGCACATCTCTTCTAGTTCTCCACGGACGATCCCCACTTCTATTCTGGGATCGGGTCCACACACACTTTCTTCTCCTATGATGGACCCAGCGCTTATTACTAAAGCACCTTATCCTAATCGGTTAAGGGCTAACACATCGAGTCCACATATGGAGAAGATTATGGATATGTTTAAGCAAGTTAACATCAACATCCATCTCCTAGATGCCATCCAACAAGTTCCGTCCTATGCGAAAACTCTTAAGAACTTGTGCACTAGGAAGAGGAAGACTCAAGTGCCCAAGAAGATATTCATGGCAAAGACTGTAGACACGGCTTTCCCCCAACAAGTACCGAGGAAACGTAAGGACCCTGGCTGTCCTACTATTTCCATTTCTATTGGGGAAAAACGCATCAACCGTGCTCTACTAGACCTTGGCGCTAGTGTTAACTTGCTTCCATACTCGGTTTATGAGCAACTAGGAATCGGAGAGTTGAAACCAGGCCATTGCACTCTCCAGATGGCTGACCGATCAATCACCAAAACTAGGGGTGAACTGGAGGATGTGTTAATAAAAATCGGGGAATTCATATTCCCTGTGGACTTTATTGTAATTGATACACAGCCTGTAGCGAACCCACGGAACCAAATTCCGGTGATTTTAGGTCGCCCCTTTTTGGCCACTTCCAATGCAATAATCAACTGTCGTAATGACTCTATGACCCTATCTTTCGGGAATAGGTCAATAGAGCTGAACATTTACAAGTTGGGAAGTGTACCCTCCGAACCTACTGCTCAGGTCAGTTCTGTCGACTTAATAGATGTCGACAGCAGCGAGTTTGATGATCCTCTTGATACTGATCTTGACTCTTTTCATACGTTATTGTTTGACCCAACTATGTATCATACACATACGGACTCTTCCACCGAGATGTCCGGGTCAACAACTAACACTGATTATGAACCATTTTTAGAGTCTGAAGATCACCCTGCACTTTGTGATGACATTATTCATCGGGGTATAGATGGAACTTTTGAGGAGATCTTCGCTGATGAACTCGCATTTTTGAATGACACGGGTGTTGAGATGAATCATCTCCCAATCAATGAAATTGAACCTCCACCCCTTCTTCTGAACTGTAAAAAGAATGCGAGCAATCCATCACAATCATTGCATCGTCTCTCCAAAATGAGACGCACACACATTCTATTCCACCACTTAACCTTTCCCCACTTCTTTTTCCACCAACCAGAGTACTGCATTGATAGAATTTTTGAATGGTTGGTGTTAACTTTCGGTCTTTGCAAAGCTTGGCATCGACCACTAATTTTTGACCCCCTCATGTGATTTTCAAAAGATTAACATTGCATAACTCAAGTTTGGAGGGGGGGGTATAATCTGGCTCTTGAAAAGAAAATTTTTACACAAAATGATGAGCCAAAGAATAAGTTTGGGGGAGGTTCTTCACTTAAATATTTTGCCCCCACTAATAAATTCCTCCCAAGCTTACAGGTTTTTCGAGATTTAGCGGATGACAACAGTGAGGACAATGTTGAAAACAAGTTTGGGGGAGGTTTGTGCTTATTTTTGCATCATACTTTGCATAAGCACAAAACATTTTTTTTGAAAACCTATAAAAATTTAAAAAAATTTCAAACAAAATAAAAATATTTTTTGTACATAAATAAGATAATAAAAGATTAGATAGTGAAAAATTACATACATGAGATTAGAAAAATTTAAGAAAACCAAGAAAATTAGAAGTTTTCTTATACGAACTAGTAATAAGTAGTTATGAGCCGTTGTCCCAAGGGTTAGTAAGATGAAGGACGTCACTAATCTGAGGATAAAAATAAGTCTGAAAAATAGTTTCTATTCTGGAAGCCAAACATTTTGAACGTTGATACCCTACTATACGCACTTATACACATCTTGAAGCTCGGGATAGTAGAGGATACCTTGAAATACTCTTGTCTAAAAGCCAAAGTATGAAGTAAATAAAAAATGAAGAAAATATAAAGTGGTGAGAAAAATGGACACTGGTTTTCTTATCGCCAAGCAGCAATAAAAAAATATAGCGAGGGTGCCTCTTCACCTAGTGCCCTAAGGCCAACTGGTCTGGGAGTCACTGCTAAGCCTTAGGTGGTGCAAGATGAGGAAATGCACCAAGTAAGCAAGCACAGGAGTAATCGGTCGGTTAGTACCTCAAGAAGTTTTAACGGTCGCATGAAAGTGTGTGAGCAATCTCGTCTAAATATTCATTAATTAAAAAGTACTGAGGTTGATGGGCAAGAGTATGATAGCTTGAATTGAATTCTCCGGGTATAGGGATGTCTTTACACACACGCAGGGTTATATGATCGATGTTTGGATGAAAGATAGGAATGAAGAATAAGACGATATTTTATTGAGGGAGGACATTATTTCTAACATCTTTTCATGACTATTAAGATAGGGCTCATGACAACCGAAAAGCTAGCTTAGTTGGAAACCCTACTTTTCAAAGTATTTCTTTTACAATTCTTTTCTTTAAATGTAATATTCACGGTCTTCCTTTTATTATTGGATTTTGTGGGTGTAATCCGCTAAAAACCCTCAGGAGACAACACTCCTCTTACTAGGGACACTTAAAGGTTTAAAGGCTTGTTGCACGTGCTCAGTGCAATCGTGTTGCCTACGAAAGTGTGTTAGTTAGTTTTTTCTCTTTCTTTATTTTCTCCTTCTCTTTTTAATAAAACTGTTCGCTCGAGACGACCGAAAATAAGTTTGGGGGAATTTGATCAGTCGAAAATACTGCATTTTTAACACGGCAATTTCCCTATCATTTGCACTCATCTAGAAGTGTTCGGTATTCATATTGCACATATTAGCAAAACAGTCCTGAAATACCAGATTGCATGTGTTATACTCTAAAACCGACATTTCTGAGGGAATTGTGTGTTTATCATGGCATCGCATCATCCCTGTATTGCGCAACACTTGTGTCGAGATTTGTGCAGGAAATTGCAGGAACAAAGCCAAAAGAAGCTGATCAAAGATACGCCAACTCCAAGATGTAAGATCTGGTAGTGATACAGAAGGCCAAACAAAATTCAACATATCATAAGCAGGCCCAAATGTCAGCCCAAATGAGTACCAGAGATCCAAAGCCACAAGGCTTCAGAAGCGCCGCGGTTCCGCGGCGGGAGCCAGCTTGCGCCGCGGATCCGTGGCGCTATGGTGACTTCAGCGGCTCAGTATTTCTACACGTGTCTCAGCTAACGGCTCAAGCTTCCAGAACATTGTAGATACGCCACGTGGCACATCTAGAAGGCTCGGCTTAACAAACTTCATCTAAAAGGCTCTCTTTAACAAACTTTTGGAGGGAAAAATTCAAATTTGAAATCCTAGATCTAGGGTTTTGATGGTCTATGAAAAAGAGCCTAGATCTAGGGTTAAAAGGTTGTTCAATCCTTGGTTGCTCATTATTGGATAAATTTAGTTCAATCTTTTAATCAATCATTAATCTCTATCTTCTTCCACAAGTTGAATGACACGTCTTGTGCGAAACCCTAACCCTAATTCCAATCCAAATTCAAGATCCCGAGTACCAAATCAAGCGAGAATCCTTCAACCTTTTAGGAGCGGAGCCGATCTTCAATCGAGCAAGTGATCCAAGCCGATCCACGACTCAAGGAGCCGAGCGAAGCCAAATCGACGATCGAGTTCTTCCTCTTGTAGTTCTTGAGTGATTGTAACGGAATTGTTGATATAAATAAAAGGTGAAATTCGTTAATCTCGTTTTCTTTAAATTATTGCATCATGATTCGATCTCAATTTGTAATTGTAGTTCTTGTTGTGATGTTTGAGTAAAACTCCGCTAGAAAAGGAGTCGAGACGATCAATAGAATGATGATGTAACAAATCTTAAAACGATTCTTAAGTCCTACGAGTTTTGTAACCCTAGCAAATTGAAGAATCGATGACCTAGTTTCGTTGCGATACTTTCTTGATTGTGATCGCTCGAAATTAGGGATCTACGATCGTTTCTTGAATTTACTAGAGGCTAGAATGTGAATGATATCGACGAAGGAACAAGGGATAAATGATGAAACCTTAGTTTCACTAGAAATCCCTAATTCTCGTCGATCATCATCGATCCAGTATCAATTCATCGATGGATAAGAATACGTCATCGTGAGATTACATCACATCTATAGATCCGATCGATTCCTACGAGCCTCATTTAGATTCTTGATATTTGGTTGGAAAAATCATCAAACTCTCAATTCTTGATTCTATCGTTTTCTTGTTATTAGATCTAGATTCTCTAATTCTTGAACTTCAACTATAAATCATGAATTGTTTGTTTCCTTTTCATTAAATTTTCGATTCAAACAAAACAAAAATACGAACGAATCGCGCAATCCCTGTGGACGATCCGCACTTACTAACGCGCTACATCCGACACCGTTATCGATTGCGGTCAAAATATTTTTGGTTGTGATTTCTATTCATTTTCTAAACTAACAACGGAAAAAAACATCAATCACATATCACCCTTTCCCAGTTCTCTACTTCTTCTTAAGTCATGTAACGAATTACAAACGTAGGATCTTGATCCGGTATCCAATACTTAGGACATAGAGCATATTGAGAAACAGTTCTCGGTAACGAACACACCCGAAAAAGATGCATCATCATGCTTTTTCTTCGTTCGGGTTGCGTGGGAATCCTGATATTCCCCTATTCCTTGTTCAGACTTATCACAATCATAAGAAAAAGCGGAACCAACGTTTCCCAGCTCAGTATAATAAGCGGGTTTGGTCAATACATCCATATTATTATCTTAATTAAGGCGTGTCATGGTCGCTACCTGGAGAGAGAGAGAAGAAAACACTTTAGCGTGCGCTCTTGCAAGATTAGATTGGTTATTATCTTATATAATCAGGATGGCTCCCACTGTTTTTATCAAATCTTCCTTCAAATCCTAAAAGTTAAGATTAGCCGGGATTAATTACCTCCTACAAGTTTGCCAATCGGACAGCCAAGCCGGTATTGGTACTCCGAGGGAGTCTCTCCATGCTTTCGCATGGAACTAATTAAATAACCTCGTTTCCGCAGGGGCATAACCCCGTTAACACCTTTCTTAGACACCTACTGGATCAGCTAATTGTAAAGTGCAAAACTCTCTCAGGAGTAACTCTTACTCGCAGTGGGTATCGGGAACCAACTATCTCATAGAAGGTATGCAATCTCATTGCAAATTTCAACACTTGAAATTCCCAATACCGTTTTTACCCCTAGCGACTTATGACCTTAGCTATGGTCAATAAATCATAAGGGCTAACCAAGTTCAACCCATCATTTCATGATTGAATTAAACCCACCCGTACGACCATTGGCTATGGTCAACAAAGCCGTACGACTACCCTAATCCAATCGCATCATATGCTGCAGATAAGCACTAATCAGCTATCGTACACTACGCCTTGGCTATGGTCAACAAACGTAGCACGAATACTAAATAACATTTATCTGAAATGACGGAGGGCTACGACTGGGTTTGAATAAAACCTTTAACGTAATGAACTTGATATCGTTGTAGAATCCAGTGATTTGAAAAGGAGTGGTTTAAGCTCCGCTTTTAAATTCGAGTAGTTTTCAAAATAAACCAAGTGGGTTATAGCATTTTCTAGTTTTTCTAAAGAGATCATTCCCGGTGAAGGGATCTAGGCTCTTTTCTTATCGAATGAGGTGCTGGATATTCATAAAAGAATACCACTATGCAAAGTAATAATAAGATCTACCTTTTTGAAAAAAATGATTCTACAACATCTTTTAGGTTTCTTTCTTTTCATTAATCTCATTAATGACGTCCCATTATTTATGTTTCCTAAACACCACAAAAGATACGAAAATAGAACGTACGCTTATGCCATCCGCATTCGCCATGGGGCCCCGTCATGCACCGTAAGGTTACTTAACTAACGGCAGAGCGGGGGCTGGACTAGCGCGGGTGCAAAACATAAGCAACGTTTATTATATATATCATATATATATAGCATTCATCTAACGCAGTTATATGATCACATCACAGAACTCAAGCAGCAGAAGTACACATATGAAATATTGGATATATTAGGAGGTCCGTGTTTTAAATTAAGCCAGCAATGAAAAACACGGATTCCACAGTTGTGATGAATAGCCAAACTCACATCCCTAGACCCCTACGAGAGCGGCATGTAACCCTGCAAATTCTAAAGTTCGGCGACCTGGTGTCGACTCCTCGAGATGGTCTCCCACTGGACTCTAGAACCCGGTTACTTGTGCTCCCCACCTTGGGTCTATTCTAATGCAGAAAAGTAAATAATATACATCAATGGTGACAACAACTTCAACCCGGAAGTATCCCAATAAAAGAATATTACATACAAATTTTTTACACGAATGAAAATATAAAAACTCTCATCTCACGTAAAAACCCCCGGCTATTCAAACACGACAATCCAATATAACATATCAAAAGTAACACATAACATCACATGTCATCAACGTAAGTAAATATGCGTATCCCGAATGTCGTTGACATATAGCAACGAGATTGGGGATACACCACATATTACACTTACGGTCGCAGAAAAGAAATGAAAAATACAATAATTAGAATCCGCATCAAACCTTAGACATCATAAACCCGGAATATCTTATATCTCGGATTTCATGCCTAACCCTTTAAATCTTGCATTTATATATCGAATTGAAAACACTTTTTAATAACTAGTCGGGTAATTCAACAGGATTTACGATAAAATGATCGAATGCTCGTCGGGAACTTTAATAGATGGCCACATCCCTGATGCCGTCAACGAAGTGCACTTAGGCGAAACACCGCGGCCGCGAGCACCTGAGTGGATGCTTTTGGCTACGGTGTTCTCCTATAGTCACTTGGTCGGCGCAATGGGGCGTGGCTATCTAGTAGTGTTTTCCAGCGACTATCCGCGTACAATACGAGATTGCGACGGAGTTTTGATCCGAATCGAAACTCCGTGGCAATCGATCAAAAGAGACTAAAACCGAGATTTGCAAAACACAAACTAGTTTTCACAACACTAATTAATGTGGATTCTAAATATTGTATCACATATCATAAATAATCTAGATGATGTTAAACTTTTCGATCGATATATCAAACACCCACAAATCACAGAGGTCTCAACAACTTGAGCATCACAAAAAACACCTAGAAAGTGCCAAATATGACAATGGAGCAGCACAAAAAAACGACCCCATAATACCTCAAACCTGCGGCGGAACCGCGACCAAAATGGGATTTAGGCCGCGGTTCTGCGGCGCTTTGGTGGCATTTGAGACTTGTATTTCTTGGGGCTCCATAAAATACCCTGCACAATTTTCTACATATTTTTAATCTCCAAAATTTAAACTTTTGAAAAATTGGACAGAAACATTGAAAAAAATCAAGTTTTGAAGTTCGATCAAACACTTTAACGTTGTTTAGACTTCACCTAATACTCTAACTTGTCTCTGATACCATGAAAGTGTGTCTCAGCACCTCTACTAGGTTTGCACATGCATCAAGTATGCAATTTAAAAAAATCTAACGGTCTAAACTACACTAACCTAGAATTGAACTAGAGAATTAGGGTTTGTAAGCAAGAAAGCAAGTTCTATACTAAAGTGAAGAGGGTTACAACCTTTGTAGACCAAGTCCTTCACTTCAATAGCTCCAAGTAGTAGTCCCTAAGCTCAAAGTAGTGGTCTCTAAAACTCTTCTTGGTCCCACTTAAAGAAAGGTTCGAGCTTGCTACGTCGTTTTCGAGGCCGAAGATGATCCATCTTGAAGTTTCTCTAACTCAAGCTATCTCTTCACTAATCAAAGAATTAGTGAAGCAAACAACCTAATCTTATGGGCTAGATGAGAGTATGTTGATAAAGTAGGAATTTTTCTCACTTTAGAAATCTATTTCTCCTTTTCTTTTCCAACTCAAGAAAAAACTAGAGAGCTCAAGAGAAGGAAGAAGATGAACTTGGGTGAAGAAATATCTCAAGTGATGAATGAGAGAGTTAACCATGGGCTAAAGATAATGGTTGGGTTATAAAATATTTAGAGTAAAACAAAATTAGTGAGATGGGTCATGTCTTCTACATGCTTCTACAAGCATCTTAAATCATGCTCATTTTCACCCATTTTATTTTACTCATAATAAATAATTACCACAATTATCTTTAGCTTTAGTGTAAGTCTCATACACCCATGTTCTTTGTATCATCCACCATGACAGAATATATAAATAAATATATATATATCATATATATATATAATTATATATATAAAGAGAAGAGAAGAAAAAAATAAGTGAGCTAATATTAGTTAATATATATATATATATCAAATATATAAATATATATCAAATTATTAAATCAACACTTGATTCAATAATCCCGTTATATCATATATAACCGACTAATATCATTTATATGTATATTAAATTATCAAATCAACACTTGATTCAATAACCCGGTCATATCACATATAACCGACAAATATTCAATACTACATTAAATCAACACTTGATTTAATAATCCGGTCATATCATATATAACTGGCCAGTATCAAATATATATATACATACATATAACATATCATTGAATTAACACTTGATTCAACAATCCGGTTATATCACATATAACCTAACTGATATCAAAATCGCGAGATTAGAATACGGTATCACATACTCGTATTCAATCAAGCTCCCGCACATATCACCATATGTGCCCTACTTCATTTCGCTTGAGCTAGGAAAGCTCTGTGTGGGACTCTAAAGACTCGTCAATATGCCAGCAGTAGGTAATGATCACATCAATCACCCACAAGCTGTCAGCGATACTAGCTGGACGTAACGGCTACCTAGGTATTGAGCGAATAGAAGATCAACAAGCAAGCTTGTCCAAACTCCCGCAAAGCCTATAAGCAACACTTACCATATAGTCCGGTCTCTTCTTCTGATATGTCGTATATCGAGTCTAGGGGTGGAATCTTCAGACCCCGGTAACTTGATAAGTCATGCCGATGTGTGGCTTATAACTGTTCGAGAAACTACTGATAACACTTACCAGTAAATCTCATCAGCCCTGGCCAGGGACTTACTGTTATAGCCAATCGAGTATAGCGCAACATCAACTCCCTATACCGGGAGAGACGAAACCCCTCCTATTGCTCATTGCCTCCATGTGACTCGGGACCGAAACCAAAATCCACCTGTTTGCACGACTCCTTTGAGCTGTGGTAGGAAGGAAATCAAAGTACAGTGGGAACCATACAAGACTCTATGACGATCTTGGGTTTACAGACTAACCTGTATAAGTGTCACCAGAGAACTGCTATCTGACGATAGGTATGGTACCATTTAGGAGTTCTCGGCGAGTTCTGTTCGTTGTACCCATTCTCTAATGAGCACCTGTGTACGATCTTTGATGTCAAACACTAATGGATATGGGATCAACCATCGTCACATACAGTGTCAAGAAACGTATACACTAGTCTACTCTGGAATATCAATGCTCTGTCTCGATACTATCTCGACTAGGAACTATTTAAAGGATGTGCTTGTAGACAACACAAGCCCCACTGGTATGATCTGCATCATAGTCCTGGTAGTCAAGCTAACATCCTAAGGGCTTTATCAACATGTATCAGACAGACAATATAATAATACAAGTGTATATGTTAAGATAAAGAGCAACCAGATAGCATACCATCATGTTGAGCAAGAAACTCCTATATATATATATATATATGTCCAAGCATCCACTATAATATACAATAATGGCCCCTAGGGCATACATATTCCTAACATCAAGGGTTCGTGCGGGTTGGTTTAATTCAATCAAGATAATGACGGGTTGAACTTGACTAGGATCTTTTGATTTGTTGACTGTGTCAAGGTCACTTGGGTCCTAGAGGCAAAAACCATATCAGGAGTTTCAAATATAAGGGAAATTATCATGTTTGCGCATACCTTCTGAAGTGTGGTAATTTTGGCCTGCTTCCGTCAAAGTTATCACACAATGATAGTTAGGTCCCGATTCCCACTGATGAGTAAGCATTACTCTTCGGGAGATTTTCACTTCACAATTAGCTATCCTATTAGGTGTTTAGAAAGTGTTAACAAGATTACGCCTTTGCGGAAACAGGCTTATTTAATTGGGTCCGTGCAAAAGCACGGGAGACCTCCCTCGGAGTACCAACACTGGCCTGGTTGAACGGTTAGTGAACTTGTAAGGTGTACATGATCCTGACTAGTTCTCCTTTTAGCGTTTGAACGAGAATTCGAGGAAACAGTGAGAGCCATCCTGATTAGATGAAATGATTAACCAATCTAATCTTGACAGAGTGCACGCTGAGTGTTTCTTTTCTCTCTCTCTGGATTGCGACCATGACTTACCTTAAACTAAAACTCTTGAACCAAGTTAACCAAACTTCTTACACACTTTGGCTTTTGGATTGTCATGATTCACAACAAAATCGCATATATCCTTACCACTCCTACTTCCCCTTTGCGTTTCTCCAGAACACTCCGTATCACTACGAAAATCCATATTACTTGGTTATGCCATCGTATAGTTACATACGAACTCAAAGAAACTTGTTTCATTTCGAGGATGGATTCCAGTTCTGAAGAAATTGTATAGGATTATTCGGCTGTCTTTTCTCTTTACCTTCTCTCAGATTGCGAGGGCTCCTAGTATTAGGAGAGTACACATATTAAGCTTATTGGATAGTCTTCTTCGAAATCTTAGACAGATGTCGAAAGGTAGGAAAAGAAGAAAACCAATTAGCCTGAATATGGTGTAAATAAGATAAGAAATAAAGACATATAAAGGGATTGAAGCGAGGGTGATGAAAATTGCGGCTGCTGTCATGGATCTGAAAAGTGGAAGTGGCATTACTAGGAATACCCGACCACCCCTCGAAATTTTTTCATTTTTTAGTTTTACTGTGCGGTGTTAATTGAAAACTGCTTTCCCAATTAGATTCTGACTCCAGGGTATGTATTTACCAGACTTCGGCCCCACATCTGTACGGCGTTACAAATGCTGAGTGAGAGTAGAATATTGAGAATTGGGTGATTAGATCCTCAATATCAGAATTCTTTGTAATTGGTGAGATTTGAGATAGTTATCTGAGTTTGCCTAACAGTACATTTTTGGTTTTGAATATCCGTTATTATGCACCAATTTCAAACTGATATATATTTATTTTATAAAGTGAGATATAACCTTTTGAAATTATGTTTATGACATTTACCAATATCAATTGATGATTAGGTAAGGTGCATTCAATAACAGTGTGATTCTTCTTAACCATAACACAGTTTTCAACCTACGACGCACAGGATTTGAGTTATTAAACTTAGAGAATTTATACAAAGTATTGCATATTGTCTGTTGTCCATTAGGAGAAGGGGTTGGTACTCATACTATATTCCATTTACTTATGACTTCTCTGGTTTTAGACATGCATTTCGTTGAAATATAAGGTCCAAATTTTAAAAAGTTATAGGAATAAGAATAAATTAGAGAACCATGCGTTGGAAGTATCAGGATTTTTCGAGGTGATCGAAAATGTAAATACTTATGGTAGGTATTTCTTCGTAAGTAATATATTTGAGAACTTGTTTCTCTCTCGGCTTACTCATCCGTGGGTGAGCTCCTTGCTGAGTAATGCTGCATGACCTTCTTCCATTTAGTCGATAAACACTGGAAACAGCTGCATGATTTTTAAATCCGGTTCCAATTAAATTAGTGCCTTTGTTTTCTATATTGGATATAGAATAGATTCATATCTTAATGATGTTAAGGTATAAGGAGCTGTCCGGCTTATGCTTAAAACCAGAATCCGGAAAAACTCAAGGTACGTTTCGGTAATGGCAGTTTGTGATATCCCGGACTTTGACGGGGGTTAATATTCTATCATTTGCAGGATCAATAGTTATATTGTCCTTGGCTCGCCATCACTTTAGTAAAATTAATTCTTTTCAAAAAATATTAGTGGGAGTATGATAGAACTGGAAATGATTTCAGAACCATAAACGGTTACTGAAAATTTCGTAGAACCTAAGATTTGAATTGGATTCGATAATCCATTAGCCACTCCGCAGTTTTGATTAGTAACCTCAGCCATCCGAGAGGTACTCCGGTCTCCTCAAAGTCGGTGACAGTGGGGTTTTGATGACCCAAGCTTGCCACTACAGCTGTCCTAGATTATGAGATCTGGCAGGTGGATGACTATAACGTCATTCTAAATTAGCTTTAGAAGTGCATGTGTATATGACTTTGCCAGAGGATTGTTGTGGTCAGTGGGAGCAGCAGAATCGTAGTGGGAAAGTAGCTTATGTCTATTTATAGACTAAACCAGGTATAGTGGTGATAGATCATCTATTTTTGATGTGGCAGTCATAGAGTTTTACTTCATCAGAACAACATATGGATATGGAAAGAAGATGGTAGGGAGTGATGTCCTGTTATTTAGATGCCGTACTCCTGATAGGAAGTGGTGTTCCTATACTACGATCAGTTATACTGTGGGTGTCACATGTTTTTCTCCACAAAGAATCTGGATAAAATATCAGAGATTATGGTAACTAGATCTATGGTTTTAGATCTAGATTTGGGAAGTGTCCCAACTCGGGTACTTTAACACTATTCTAAAGTGTTTTAGAATGGACGACTCCTGGCATGGTGGTGTATCCGTAGGTAATAGAGTCACCTTCTCTAAAGAGATGTTTTCTAAACTGATGAGGTGAGAGATTTGCATGATTGACACATCACTTGGTTAGGCGATTGATTCAATCATGAGATGTCAAGTACCACACCAGATATTGCTTTTTGTACTAGCTTCAATAAGTAGATATTAATCCAATCCTGAAGAAACATTGGGAAGCAGTTATGAATATAAGAGGATATTTTTGGTATATGGTAACTGCAGCCTTCTGTGGGAGGCGATTATCGTTTTAGGCTTTCAAGGTGACATGGATGACAGAGTGGCTGTTAGAGTTAATAGTTTGCACTCTTTTGAGATGCAGTATGTTGGATAGATTTTCAAACAGGATAATGGGATGGTCATGGCGCTGGGTGTTGATTACATCAGCAATATGATACAACCTAAGTAGTTTGTTGGATTTGGATGTTCATTTACGAATATGGTCCTATCAGCTATCCAGACAAATTCCAAGGCAAGTATCATTCATTTCGGGAGATAGTCGTTCTCCGCAAAGTTGAGATATATAGAGATAAAGATAGAAACATTGGAGCAGATCCACTCACCGAGGCTATTTCTCGAATGCGAGTTTTTCGCAAACATGCTTTACGAAACTGATTAGTAGAGAAGTTGGGTGATCGGTAGCACACAGGCTGTGAGTATGCGACACTGCAATAATTAGCCTTAAGTGCAAGTAGAAGATTGTTTGCTATAACTCCCTCAAGGCAATTATTCTAATCACAGGCAGGCGATTATGATGATTGAGGGAGGACCTATATGGGTAGAACAGTCTTACTCGAGATGATAGTATACTGTCTGGTTCATCTCTATCATCATGTACATGTATTATATGGTATTACGGATCACTATTACATGTTGATAGAGCCCATAGAATTCTTACTTGACTACTAGGGTTATTGTTGCGATCACACTTGTGAGAACTGGGTAGTCTATAAGCAAATCCTTAAATGTCCCTAGTTGTGAGAATATCGAAACTGGGCATCGATATTCTAGAGTAGACTAGTGTATACGTTTCTTGACCCCGACGAGAGGCGATGGCCGGTCTCATAGCCATTGGTGTCAGTTAATCACCAAAGATAGTATACATGTGCTCATTGGGTTAAGAGTTACACAAGACAGACTATCCGGAAACATGCTAGATGGTATTATACCTATTGTCAGATAGCATTTCTCAGGTAACATGAATACAGGTTAGGCTGTCGACCTGTTATCTTCATTTTTCTCGTGTGAGTTCCCACTGTGGTTTGATTACTAACCTACCACGGCTCAAAAGAGTCATGCAAACAGGTTTTAGTTAGGTACAGTCCCGAGCCACATGGAAGCAGTGAGCGGATCATCAGGGATTAGTCTCTCCCAGTATTGGGGTTTGATGTTGCGCTGTGCACGGGTGGCCATCACCAGAAATCCTTGGCCAAGGTTGAAGAGATTTATTGATTTGGATTAGTAGTTTCTTAGTGGGTGATGGGCTTCACACTGACACGACTTATCGTGTTATTAGGGGTCTGACTTTATCCACCCCCTAGACCTGATATGTGATACTCTTAGACGAACAGACCGGACTATATGGAGATTGTCACAGATAGACTTAGTAGGGATACAGATGAGTTTGCTCATCGGACTTCCTTTCGTTCAATACCTGGGTGGCCGTTACGTACAGCTAGTGCCTCTGACGTGCTTATGGTTAAACCCACCGTGAGCGTATTGACGAGTTTTTAGTGTCCCACACAGAGGGTTTTCCGGTTCAGGAAAAATGATGTAGTGGCTGTATATTGATACATGTATGGTTCTGATTAGGTATGTGTGCTTGCCATATGGACTTTAATCGGGTAGATGATAATACTAGCCGGCTTTGGATTAAGCCGGATTGTTAAGTAAAGTTTTGATTTAATAATTTACATATATATATTTCGATATGTATATTCTAGTATTATGTTCATTATACTTTTCTATCTCTTGGATATCCGTATTTTGATACGAATACGAGCATGTATTTGCGGAGACATATTCTTGTATTTATACAAGAATACTTCCAGTAGGAGGAAACCTCATTTCTAGGATTTACTTTCCTTTTGTTCAAAAGAACTTGTGAAATGAGTTGGCAAAGAGAAATGGTGGAGGGTATGGGAAAATGAATTATTAATTCATTTGCATATACTATTCAAGCATGGCTGTAATTTTAAAATGGAAAAAATTCTTTTAACAAAAGAAATGAAGCATGCTTGAATTTGTAAAGGAGTTTTTCATTCTACCATTTTTGCTTCTTTCTCTTCCATGACTCCTCCTTCTTTTTTTCATTATCTTCAACCCTCTCATGAGTTGAGAATCATGAAAATAAAAGAGAAAGAAAAATGCTTGAACACTCACACATCCGAAGGGTTCTAGATTAGCAACTTAGGATCCTTAGTTACTTCATTGATGAAGTTGAAACTTGAACTTGGTTCCCTTGGAGGGATCATCTTTGGCGAAGGAAGACTGGTTTGAAAGCGCGATCCGGAGCTCTTGAGAGCATGCTAGAGTCCAATCCAATTGGTGCAAATGAAGACGCTATAAAAGTTGTGATTTCTATCTTTTTGTGCTTGCTAGTTTAGGTGTTTGGTTAGATTCTTGGGTTTAGGTTTCTAATGCCATCAAAATTTTTGATTTTGAATTCCGCATTAGCCGTGGGTTAGCGGAGAGAGCACTAGGAACCAACAATGAAGAGTTCGAAGACGAGAGAGAGGAGCCCACAGATAAAAATTTCATGGAGTTAACACCATAATGTTAGGATAGTTCTTTTATTTTTAAGTTACTTACATGTTTAGGGCTTGCTTTCTTTTTTTTTTTCCATCGATGTAATCAAACAATTTAATTTTTCTTTTCAGTACCTTGGGATGTAACAAATTTTAGTTAATGGAAATAAATGCTTTTGCTTTTATTATTTTTTTGGTACATTGCATGCATGATGTTCCCTTATAAAAAAAGAGGGGGGGGGGGGGGGAGAAGAAAGAAGAAAAGAATTCACACAGTTTGGGTCTCACGTTTTAAACACGTGAGCATTTATATGTAAAGCATATAAGCGCTGAGAATAAACAACCAAAAGAGGGCTAAACTAGCCTCACGTGTTAAACACGCGAGCGCTTATATGCAAAGCATATAAGCGCTGAGAATAAACAACCAAATATAAGCAGATTAAAACCCGCACTGGGGTCATGTGTTAAACAAGTGAGAACATACTTTTTAGCCTCTCATTGAATTAAATTCTATTTAGAGAACCGTCAGATCAAAAGATCCAATGGAATATAAAATTAAATTCTATTGGGGGGGAAATATCTCCCTAGTCTTTCTAAATGAGAAAAATATTTTCAGAGATGGGATAATATTTTCTTATATCTTTCTAAATAGAGAAAGATGAGCTCTGTTAAACAGAGAAATCTTGGATTAGAAATCCAATGGTGATTAAAAATCACTGTTGGATAGAATTAAATTCTATTTATGGGAAAATATATCCTTAATCTTGTTAAAAACAAGAATATATATTCTGTAAACCAGAAATTCTCTAGATCAAAGATCCAACGATGGATAAAATCCCCAGAACAATTTTTGAGGCCAATTAAATCAATTGGTATCTCTCAAATGAGAGATTTTCTCAAGCTAATTAACAATTTGCCACTCTGATATAAAGGATACAAGACTTCAAGTCTCAGATAGAGAATCGACCCCATAAACTTCTCTAAAAAACTGAGAATTTAATTCTCCTCGAAGAAAAAGATTCTCGCTCTCTCAAACCCTGGGTAAAGAAAAACAGAGATAAACATATCTCCCATGCCTAGTATAAAAAGGAAAAATAAGGGTTTAACCCTTAATAAAATAACTTAGTTCTTTCTCTAGATCTGAGATCCGTAAGACAAATCTTCCCACAAGTTGAGAATTTAATTCTCATCAGGACATTCTGTTCTTTAGACTCAAAATCTATGGAAAAAAAACTACATAAACAGAAAAGAGAAAAAAACCACAGATTTCAGGAATTTAATTCCTTCAAAAAATAATAATAGGGTTTAACCCTACATAAGGAATCTAGTTCTTATAAAAAAAAGAAAAACTTAGTTCTTAAATAACATCGGTCCTAGATCTTCAGAATATAGATTTTGGTGATCACCAATGGCCAAATCGCCATGAAACAGAAGTTAACTTTCTATAAAAAGAGGTTAAATCTCTAAAGTAAAGCAATGCCTCACGTGAAATACACGTGAGCGCTCTCTAAAAGAAAAGAACTCAGCATCTCACGTGCTTCCTATGTGAGCGCCCAACAAAAGGAGCTCAACACCTCACGTGCTTCCCACGTGAGGGCCCAAAAATATAAACTCAGCGCCTCACGTACTTCCCACGTGAGCGCCCAGATGTGAAGACTCAGTGCCACATGAGAAACACATGTGAGCGGCTGTATAAAAATGCTGAGCACTATATATAAATGTGGTCAAAATGGCTAAGTGCTTAGCACTGATTGGGCAACGCCTATATCCGAGCGTCTCACGTGCTTCCCACGTGAGCGCCAGAGCTACAAATAAGTACTTAGCACTTCTGACTAAAGAGAGAAAGCCCAAGACCGAGCAAACAGAGCCACAAATAAGTGCTTAGCACTTCTGAATAAAAGGAAAAAGACTGAGCAGACCAAGAACAAATTGGTTAAGTCTCTCTGAAGTTCTCTTGCAGTTGAGTCCAAATGCTCTGTTGTTGGATCTTAATAAATATTTAATGATCCTGAAAATATTGCTAAATTGATCTTAGTTTCAAATAAGACTAACATATTCTTAGTTAAAATAAATTGAGCCCAAATGCTCACATATATATATTTAAGTTGATCTTAATCTCAAACCAGATTGACGATCCTTAAATGAAACCAAACATTCTTGAACTAAGGGAATACATACAACCTAAGTTCAATCCCTAAATCTAAAATATACGGATTTAGAATTATCCGCACACTATGGGCGACAACTTAAATTAGTCTCCGTATACAATCTACGGGCAACCCCATAAAAACAAATATAACACGACACGAAGTGAACTACTGGAGCAGGAGAAAGTGGTTATCGCAACGCGATAACGTAACTAACTGCAGGGGCTTATGCGTGCAGGGAAGAGCATCCTCACAATCAAAAACCCCTAACAAATGAGGGGTGATATGATAAAGTCTGCTACATCGGTCGCATCTATCCAAACCTCCGATATTTGGTGCCATAAATCAACTTGGTATCTTCGGAGAGGTGGATGGATATGTCCAAAATAGCATCTGACCCCAAATTCAAGCAAGACGTTCAATCCTAGTTCATCTCCATTTTCGGTGGTAAACAGATTTTGGCACGCTCGGTGGGACCTCTCCCTCTTTCCACTCCACACTTCGTGTGTCGTGATCGTGAACAAAATCGCGGTTCGCTATGGTTGTCCTTGGGTTCGAGGTACTAAAACTTGTTGTCTTGCTCCTGTGCAGAAATCAATGGCTTCCCACTGCACCTCATGCAACAACTCCCTCTCTTTCCCAGCTGGAGGAGTGACATATGGGCCTAACACGGCCTCCATTTTCTCAATGCCGGTGTGGCAGGTCACACAAGCCACTACCGGACTCTTCTTCGGGACCATGCTCCCGTCTGTGATCTTCAGTGCCTCAACGCTGCAAGAAAAAGCTCCTAGAAGGTCGGTATTTAATCGGCTGGCAATCATGGCGGCTCCTATCAGCAAGCAGTCTAAATCTCACACTTCAGTTTTCTACAGGTTGAACAAGAACTCGAAAGGGCCCACAAAGAAGCCTATGATACACGAACGAGCTACCCCAAAATGGCTATCCCTCCCTACTCCTGCTGTAGGTGAATCCGATAAAAGTGCTTCTCCTCCTAGACGGTCGGTTTTCTAAAGATTGTCCAACGCTACTCCAACTCAATCAAAGATGTCGGTCTTCAATAGGATGAAGTCAATTGGAGCTCCTCAGCAAAGCCAGGGGAATAATGAAGCTGCCTTCGATATTGAGGGGGTTCCTACTCCAAGGAATGCTCGACGTCACCACTAGAGCCGAGCGAGAGAAGCTGGGGGCAACTCTCCCTCTGGGCTTACCCTACCTGCTCCTATGGTGGAGGTCGACGCTGCTGTTCCAACTGGGAATAGCTTTGACCCGCTCAAGAGGGTATACAAGAACTCACCAATAGAGGTACTGAAGAAATCACCTCCGCTGGCAGAGTCCCCAATAAAGAAATAGTTAGAGCAGCCTCATCAACGAATCTCCTCACAGATGCATAGAGTATGGCGAAGAGTCCAAGATTCTGTGCTTGACGACCATTACTCTCGTCGACACAAGGAATCTAAAGGCTGACAAGAAAAAGACCGCTTCTCCGCCATACAATGAGGAACCCTTCCTAAACATGCGCATGTCACAATGGCTCCTTCAGCTCTGACTTCCCATAAAAGAACGAGGCCAAAGAAGATTCCACCGCTAACGGCAAAATCCAATGGCAAAAGATCTAAATGTCCCATGTCTGGGGGTATAACAATACATACGATCTACATGGCCTCAAGAAAAGAAGAAAGCCGTGCCTCGGTGAGTCACCGACCACAAACTCGGTCTTTGACGAAGGCTCAAGAGCAGCAGCAAAAGATCTAAGAAATGCCGACCAAAATGGCAGCGCTGACCGAAAAAAAAGAAGATCTGGACAAAGAAGTCGAGCAGCGTCAAGAGCAAAAGACTGACACAGAGTTCTTGCGAAGAGTGCTGGAAAGAAAAGATAAGGAGTCCGCAGAGCAAGCTGCTAACATCAAGCAGTTGGCTATTCTATTCCAAGACATGGTGGGAATGATGATTCAACTGGAACCACCGGCCGAAGACCTGCCAATAGTTATCGAGGATGACAGAGGGGAAATATCAAACCCTCTTCCGGCCTTATCAGCGGCCAAGGAAGAAAATATCTCCAAGGCGTCCCTAGATGACTATATCGCTCAGCAAATAAGAGTTCACCAGGTCAGTGAAGCCGCCAGCCAACTCATCAAAACTGGGCACCATATCTACCCTGGTATGACCAAATCAAATACCCACCGGGATATTCGATCCCGAAGTTCCATGTTTACAACGGAACATGCAATCCCCACCAGCATGTCGTACAACTTAGAGCACTATGTGGCAATACCAGAGGCGATGACAAATTTTTGCTTTGCCAATTCGCCGGAAGCTTGTCAGAGACAACTTTTGAATGGTACTCGGAGCTCCCAAATGATTTTGTGAAAACCTTCTCCTAAATGGAACTACTGTTTACGCAACGGTTCTCCGACGCAAGTGAACGCACTCTGATCACGACACTGATCAATGCCAGGGTAAAGCCGAGAGAAACTTGGGTCCAATATGTGATCCGGTGGCGGAACCTGTGGTCTAAATACGAATAGTGTATTGAAGAGCCCCCAACAGTGGGCATATTCATTGGGACCCTTGATCCTCTGACGATTATGTCCTATTTCATGACATTCTTCAAGCCCACAACCTTTCAGGCTCTGATAGACAAGCTGGCCCAGATGGATCAGATGGGCTATGGACCTTCCTCCTCAAATAAGTACCCTCAAAATAACATGGGTAAAGGAAAATCGTCCTTCGTTGCCAATACAAAACAACAACTGAGTAGCCCAAAACTGGCTGCTCGCCAAAACAACATGCTTCCGCGTCCGTCCATGGAAGAAAGGCTAGGGTGTGCCTACTCGTTCCCCCGCAACAAGACGAGAAGACTATTTGAACTAGCAATGCGTAATAACCTCATCACATTGTCAGAACTATGGTGACCCGCACAACCCGGCAACATCAACAAACCCAATTATTGCTCCTATCACAGAATAGTGAGCCACCCAATTGAGGATTGCTACATCTTCAAAAATTAGGTTGAAGAACAGTACCAGTAGGGAAAGTTCACACTGTCTGATAACTAGAGGATAAACCCGCTCCAAAATCACACTCCCAAAAAGGTGGACACGCAGGGGGCTTCATACTCGCTTGTAGAGGAAGCTCTGTAGGAAGTTACTCTTTCAGCAAAAACTAAAAAAATGCTGAAGGATTTACAAGCATGTCCGGCAGTCAGGTGGAAAAGCCCACTTGAAGCTGAAATAATCGAAAGGATGCTAAAACCCCGTCCCACGCCGAAACCTACCGACTAGGGGAAAAGCCCCTAAGTCAAGCCTTCAAAATCTTCTAAGAAAAAGAAGAAGATCAAGAAACCTTTGCAGCCTGCCGAGTATGACGACAAGCACGCAGATCTACAAAGGTACATAAACGTGCTAGAGGAGTATAACCAGAAGGAGTGGACACCAGTCACGCTCGAAGAATTTCTCAAGCATATTCTTGAGGACAGAGACAGTGACATTGATGAGGGAAATAATTCATTAGAAGAAGTGGGAGGACTATGTAGAAAGTTGCAACATGATCTCTCATTCATCGTTATATGATGAAGAAGCTCTCTCAGCGTCAGAAAACGACGTGAAGGATCTAGGGGCAGAATCGGCGCTAAAATCCCCGAAACTGCCAGAAGAAGACCCGATTGAGAGACTTTTTGTAACACTCTAGTACTATTATACTATATATTTAGGGTATTTCAAATCTTACGGTAAAATTCTTTCTTATTGTTGCTATTGGGTTGTGTATGATGCAATTAGTAGCTGTGGTTATTATCCAACCCGACGCGCATATTTGAAACCCAACATGGTTCGAGATTATATCAAATATTTGCTAGTACAGTGTATCCATGCAAATCTAGAATATATATACGTATATAATATATTTTAGAATCTACATATTTTTATAATACAATATAAAACAAAATAATATATTTTCCCATCTAGCCTTGCATGTCATAGTACCCCTTATCAGGTGGTTGCGCCCATATATCATGTTCATATCCTAAGGGTTAGACAGACTAGTATTTGGATCGCTACGTATATTTACGAAGATCTTCACTTGGGGGTATATGTTTTTAATTATAGACATTTGTATCAAGCTTTAAATTCTTACGTATATTCTTCAAATTTAAAAACTAGATTTTTAAGGGGATATGGGTAATATTCGGAGTAATCAGGTATTATCTGTAAAATCCCACAATATATATATATAATATTATATATAACTAGTATATATATAAATATATTTAATTTTTAAATAAAACTCTCTCTTTCTCTTTCTCTCTCGAATCTCTCTGTCTCTCTCTCTCTCTAATTCTCTCTCTGTCTCTCTCTCTATGTACCGCGTCATGGTTACAATGCGGTACTCTTTTGGGTAACCTGGAGTCCTCTTTTGATTCATTTTCTTGACTTATGATCACTGTATTACCTTGTTTCCTCTCGGCGTCATTGCTTACGTGTTTATGTCTTATCGCGAGCTTGAATCCAGCAACCACGTTATATTTTTCCTCTCGTCCCGTAAGAACCAATCCGTTTGCGTTTCGAAGAATAAGGAGAAACACATAAGAACATATGATGATTGCAGTAGTACAGACTTCAAGATCGATCAGATGTAAGATGTTTTGATTAAAGAAGTTCTGACGAACTCGCCTGAGTTTATCAGAGTAGTGTAGCGGAAATGTGGTTGGCTATTAACCCATGAGTATTAGAACAAACTTGCAAATTCATGATGAAGAGAACTGTTTACTGAAGGGTGAAGTTCGTAAAAAAGTTGCAGATGAAGTGCTGATAGCAGTTCGGGATTTCATGGATGTGTTCAAGAACATCTCGAGTTTACCGTCTAAACAAGATGTGGAGTTCGCGATTGATCTTATTCCTATAGCAATGGCAATTCAAATGCTTTTATCCGATATCACCGGTAGAACTGGAAGAGGTAAAGAGACAAGTTTCTGAGTTATTAGAGAAGGGTTAGATTCGCAGCAGTGGTTCACCGTGGGGATCTCTTGATCTTCTAGTCAAGAAGAAAGATGGCACATGGAGGATATGCATCAACTATCGGGAGTTAAATCGGGTAACCATCGAGAATAAGTACCCAATCCCTCGCATCAACGGACTGTTTGATCAACTCAGTGGAGCGAGAGTATTCTCGAAGTTGGATTTACGATCAGGGTATCATCAAGTTCGGATGAAAGAAGAAGACATTTGCAAGACAACGTTCCGAACTTGATTTGGGCATTACAAGTATTTAGTGATTCCATTTAGAGTTACTAACGCACCGGCAATATTTATGGACTTGATGAACCGAATCTTTTCACCATTTCTAGATTAGTTCATGGTGGTATTCATTGATAATATTCTAATCTATTCAAGGAGCAAAGAAGAGCATGTAGAACACTTGAGAATCGAACTGCAGACCTTGAAACAAGAAAAGTTATTGGCTTGAAGAAGTGAAGTTCTTGGGTCATGTGGTATCCGGAGATGGAATTGCAGTTGACCCCGAAAAGATTGCAGCTATTCATGATTGGCCGATTCCAAAGAGTGTGGGGGAGATCAGAAGTCTCCTTAGGCTTGCTGGATATTATAGAAGGTTTGTGGAGATCTTCGCTCGAATAACAGAACCATTGACTAAGCTAACATAGAAGAAGGTACCGTTCGTGTGGACTGAGAAGTGTGTGTCAGCTTTTGAAGTGCTGAAGCAAAGATTGACAAACGCTCCTATCCTGACAGTGCCAGATGATTCCAGAGGACTAGTTATTCACAGCGACGCATCTGGGAAAGATTTGGGATGTGTTCTGATGCAGCATGGGAAGGTTATAAGCGTATGCATCGAGGCAATTGAAGACCCATGAGAAGAACTACCCAATTTATGACTTAGAGCTAGCAGTAGTGATCTTCGCGCTAAAGATTTGGAGACACTACTTATTGGCGAAAGAGCTGAAGTGTTTACGGATCACAAGAGCCTAAAGTACGTGTTCACACAGAAGGAGCTCAACATGAGGTGGCGTAGATGGTTAGAGTTGATGGATGAATATGATCTTGACCTAAAGTATCATCCGGGAAAAGTTAATGTAGTGCAGGACGCTTTAAGTCGGTCGCCAGCGATACGGATGTAGACTGTACAGAAGGAGATTATAACCGATCTTCAGAAATTCGAGTTGGAGATTGTACTACTAGATTCTTATGAACAGTTGATGCAGTTGCAAGTACAGTCATCCTTGATCGATAACATTAAGGCAGCACAGTCGCAAGATCCAAGATTGCAGAAGTTTCGAGGACAAGTGAAAGCAGGACTTTGAACAGATCAGTTGATTCATGAAGTTGGCTCGTTAAGATATGGAAGTCGTTTATATGTGCCTAAAGGAGATGTTCATGAAGAAGTCATGAAGGAGGCTCATAATTATGCATATTCAGTACATCCAGGAGACATGAAGATGTACCGAGACTTACGACAACATTTCTGGTGGGAAGGCATGAAAAAGGGAGATTACCCGCAACGTATCAAAGTGCTTGGTATGTCAGCAAGTCAAGGCTGAACATCAAAGGGTAGCTGGTTTGTTACAATCACTTCCAATTCCTCAATAGAAGTGGGAACACATAACCATAGATTTCGTGACAACATTACCACGGAGTCCAAAGGGAAATAACGCGGTTTAGGTCATTGTCGATCGATTGACCAAGACAGCTCCTTTTATACCGTTTCGAGTTGGTCAGTCGATGAAGGCTTTGGCAGAGCGGTATATGCAGGAGATTAAGAGATTGTATGGAGTACCGGTAAGCATCATTTCGGATCATGATACTCGATTTCTATCACACTTTTAGATGAGTCTACAGGAATGTTTGGGAACTCGCTTGAAATTTAGCACAACCTATCATCCTCAGACAGATGACCAGTCTGAAAGAACGATCCAAACTCTTGAAGATATGTTGAGAGCATGCATGTTAGACTTCAAGGGATCATGGGAGGATCATTTACACTTAGTGGAGTTTTCATACAATAACAGTTTTCAGGAGACTATACAGATGGCTCCATTCGAAGTATTTTACGGTCGTAAGTGTCGCTCGCCTATCTATTGGGATGATGTTGGAGAAAGAAAATTATTAGGACTGGATCTTATTATGCAAACGGTGGAGAAAGTTAACATGATCCGAAATCATATGAAAGTGGCACATGATCGACGGAAAAGTTGGTCTGATACTGAAAGAAGACCTTTGGATTTTGCAGTTGGTGATCTTCTATTCTTGAAGATATCACCGACTAGAGGAGTAATCCGATTGGGCAATCAAGGCAAGCTTAGTCCTCGATTCATAGGGCTTTTCGGTATTATCGAGCGTGTTGGAGAGGTAGCGTATCGATTGGTTTTACCACTGTAGGGTGTTTTTCGTCACCCCATTGAGATGGGAATACGCGCACGCGTCTCAGGCGTACTACAGATTCCCCCTGCCTAGGGTAGGCCGGGGTTTAATGATTATGGGGATCCGAATCTCCGGCAGCCGCGGACTAAGCTGCCGTTAATTACCCCTCACCTTTGGGGCGAGGGAACCTCCGATTAACGGGTTAAACTGGTCATGCGAACTCAATGTGCAGTGTACGTGTGTTTTGTTTTGAAAGGGGGGGGTTTGGATATATCGGGAGCCACGCAGAGTTTTTACGGGTGTCCCGCTACCCGGATAGTGGGCTGGGGGTCAAGGGGGCTAGCAACCCCCTTGCGGGGTGCGGGGCAGCGCCCCGGCCCAAAAATTTTGAGGGGGACAGTATTATGGAGTGTGTGTATCTATACATGTGTATGCATATGTTATATATAAAAAAAGAAGGGGAAAAGGCATCCAAAGGATGCGTGGGGCAGCACCTTGGGCGCTGTGCGCCCAGGTGCTGTGCGCTCAGGCGCAAGCGTGCCACGTGGGCGCTCTGTGCTTGAGCGCTGCGCGCTGGAGCGCAAGTGCGCCACGTGTAGACACGTGGGCGCTCTGCGTGCTTGCGAGCAAGCGCGCCACGTGTCGGCACGGGGGCGACTTGCGCTCGAGCGCTTGCGCTGGAGCGCAAGCGTGCCACGTGTCGGCACGGGGGCGACTTGCGCTCGAGCGCAAGCGCGCCACGTGTCGGCATGCGGGCGCTCTGCGCTTGAGCGCTGCGCGCTTGCGCGCAAGAGCGCCACGTGTCGGCACGGGGGTGACTTGCGCTCGAGTGCAAGCGCGCCACGTGTCGGCACGCGGGCGCTCTGCGCTTTAGCGCCGGCGAGAAAAAGAGGCTTTTAGCCTACAAAAAGATTTTCTCGAAAGAGAAATCAGAGAGGAGTTAGACTCCTGAGTGTATTTTGGGGTTAATGGAAGGGGTTCTTCTTCCTCCTCCTCTGTTAGCTGGATCTTGAAGATCAAGAGATGTGAGATATAAAAATCTCTTCTTTTTGAGATCTGATGACAGATTCAAGTTCCCCTTTGTGGGTTTTGTGGTGCAAAACTAATTTGTTTTATGAAAAGAAGAGTAAAACTCTTGATTTAATTCAAGAGAAAGAAGAAGGTTTTGGAACCTTGAAGAAGAAGAAAAGATCTCAGATCTGGAAAGTTTTTTTTTTAGAGAGAGAAAAAGTTTTTTTTTATTTCATTGTCTTTGCCTTTATAGGCTATGCACTTTACACATAACCCCTTGGGCTTTACAAAATGGCATTTTGCCTATCTCATGGCTCATGTGCCATTTCTTTTTTGCACATAAGCCATGGGCTTTACAAAAATTTGGCTTTATGCCTATTTTTCTTACATTTATCCATAAAATAAAATAAAAGAAATACAACAAAATTATTTATTACAAAATTTTTATCTTGGCATAGGGGAAGGCCGGCCGCTTCATGTTCGGGCCCGACCTGGGCATGGGACCACTGGATCTGGGCTTGGGCCCACTTGGCTTGGGGTTGACTTTGTTTTGGGCTTGGTCAACCGGGGTGTAAATTTTTACCCGAACAAATTGCCCCCCATCAATAAATGCACACCACATATGTGGGTCGTGTGCATGAAATTGATGGATCTTCTTTCACGTGGAGGTGACTTGATTTGGTTCCCGCTTTGTAGGAATCCTGCGCTGCCCTTTTTGCGACTTGGACGGTCGGTGCTGCCCTTTTAGCGACGTGGACGGTCGGTGCTGCCCTTTTTGCGACTTGGATGGTCGGTGCTGCCATTTTAGCGACGTGGACGGTCGGTTCTGCCACTTTAGCGACGTGGACGGTCGGTTCTGCCCTTTTTATGACTTGGACGGTCGATACAGCCCTTTTTGCGACGTGGACGGTCGGCTCTGCCATTTTATCGACGTGGACGGTCGATGCTGCCCTTTTTGTGACTTGGACGGTCGATGCTGCCATTTTAGCGACGTGGACCGTCGGTTCTGCCATTTTAGCGACGTGGACAGTCGGTGCTGCCCTTTTTGCGACTTGGACGGTCGATGCTGCCATTTTAGCGACGTGGACGGTCGGTTCTGCCATTTTAGCGACGTGGACGGTCGGTGCTGCCCTTTTTGCGACTTGGACGGTCGATGCTGCCCTTTTTGCGACTTGGACGGTCGGTGCTGCCCTTTTAGCGACGTAGACGGTCGGTGCTGCCCTTTTAGCGACGTGGGCGGTCGATGCTTGATTTGACTTTCTCTGCTTCTTGTAGTGTCGGGGGTGAACTTGACTTGCTCCGCTTCTTGCGGTGTCGAGATTGGATTCTGACTCGTTCCGCTTTCTGCGGTGTCGGAGTTGAAGTTGACTTGTTGATTGTGATTTGGATTGACATCAGCATCGCCATACTGGAATATGGTACCAGGAGCGAATCATCGTCTGTCATTGAGAGGATTTTGGGATTTTGGTTTTTGCATCGGCATTATCCCAACCCCTTTTTTTTTGGACTTTGAATGTGGTCTCACCGGTAGGACTTAGGAGAGGTTGGGATTGTTTTACGCCCGTGGATTGTATACGATTTTGCAGGATGTATGATCCAGACCGTAGGGCCGGAAAAATTACGGGACTTTGTCGGCGTCTGCATCGCTGCACTGGAATATGGTACCAGGAGCGACTCATCATTCGCCGTTGGGGTATGGGATTTGGAATTTGGTTGGCGTCTGCATCGCTGCACTGGAATATGGTACCAGGAGCGACTCATCATTCGCCATTTGGGGATTGGGGAGCGATGGCTTAGACGACAGGTTTAGATCCCTATCACCTAAGGCTTTTCAATTTTATGGGCCGTGAGGATCCCATAAAAGCATTTTCTCCCTACGAGTCGTAAGGATCCCGCAGGTGTATTTTCTCCTTAGGAGTCATGAGGACTCCTAAGTGTGTTTTTCCTTTATGAGTCGTAAGGATCCCACAAAGGTTTGTTTTCCTCATATATCGTGAGGACACATGAGTGGGTCTTATCAATGGAGCATCATTCCCCAAAGCGGAGACCAGCCGCGTAATTGGTGATTACAGTGGGGCATGGGTATGACGAGAATTATTTGAGCCCGTGGATTGTATACGACAGTCAACTTGGGGATTGGCCGTAGGGCTGGAGAATTTTGAGAAATTGGATTTTGGTTGGAGTCTGCATCGTTGTACTGGAATGCGGTGCCAGAGCGACTCATCATTCGCCGTTTGGGGACTTGGAATTTGGATCTTGTTTGGCATCAGCATTGCTGCACTGGAATAATGCCAGGAGCAACTCATCATTTGCCGTCGCCCGTTGGGGAAGGATGGCTTAGGAGACAGGTTTGGGTCCCTATCACCTAAGACTTTGCAATTTTATGAGCCGTGAGGGTCTCATAAAAGCATTTTCTCCCTACGAGTCGAGAGGATCTCGCAGGTGTATGTTCTCCTTAGGAATCGTGAGGATTCCTAAGTGTGTTGCTCCTCTGTGAGTCGTAAGGATCTCACGCAGGGGTTTTCTCCTCACAAGGTCGAGAGGACTTTGCGAGTGTATTCATCTCTTTTCACGAGTTTGTGCCCTTTCGGGTTTTCACAAACTCGCCGGTAGTCCTGCTGTTTTTACTCACGGAGCCCTTTCGGGTTTTCATCCGTGCCCGTTTTGCTTGTGGACATCCTTTTTTTTGGGACTTTAAAACTAGTCTCACCAGCAGAATTTGGGAGAGATAGGGGTCATTTACACCCGTGGATTGTATACGGTTTTGCAGGATGTATGATCCAAACCGTAGGGCTGATGTGCTCAATTCGCCTGCGACTTAGAGCATTCACGTGTAGTATTTCTTGAGATATCGGCCATTGATGGGTGGCATGGGCCTTTCTCCCTCGGCACTTATTAGTTGGTAGGACCCTCCGTCGAATACTTTCTCGATGACGTATGGTCCTTCCCAGTTTGGCTCGAATTTTCCCTTGGCGTGTCGATTGGGGATGATCGGTCTTTTGAGGACCAACACTAATTCACCTTTCTTGAAAGCGCGGAGACGGGTTACCTTGTCGTAAGCCCATGACATTTGGGCTCGGTATAGCTCTAGATTTTGCTGCACCGCGAGCCTCTTTTCTTCGAGAGCATCGAGCTCTTCAAGTCGAAGGAACACGTTTTCCTCCTCCGTCAACTCGTGCTGAACGGCCATTCTTAAGCTTGGAACTTCGACTTCGAGGGGGAGGACCGCCTCCACTCCAAAGAGCAATGAGTATGGAGTGGACTGTGTTGGAGTACGGTGCATGGTATGATATGCCCACAACGCCTCGTGAAGTTTGAGATTCCAGTCTCTCTTGTTGGCTGAAGCATTTTTCCTCAGGAGCTTGCATAGAGTCTTATTGAAGGCTTCGGCCAGCCCGTTGGCTCTTGGATTATAGATGGAGGAATATCTCCAGTCTATCTTGTGCTGAGTAGCGAACCTTGAGACATTGAAGCTCTTGAAAGAAGGCCCGTTGTCAGAAATGATTCTTCTTGGTGTACCGAAGCGGTATAGAATATTATGCTGGAAGAATGTCAGAATATCTTTTGTCTTGACTTCTTTCAACGGGACAGCTTCAGCCCATCTGAAGAAGTAGTCTGTCGCGGCCAGTATGAACCGGTGGCCTTTGGATGACGGAGGATCAATTGGGCCAACAATGTCGGTGCCCCAGACTTCGAAGGGCCACGACGCCACCGTAGGGTGCAATGGATTGGGATGCTTGTGAATGAAATCACCATGGATTTGGCAGATCTGACATTTCTTTGCATGCTCTCCGCAATCCCGTATCATGGTGGGCCAGTAATACCCAAGCCGTTTGATTTGAAGTCGCATCTTGGGGCCAGATTGGTGAGCACCGCAAATGCCCGAGTGAACATCTTTCATGAACTTTTGGGCTTCGGCCAGTGACAGACACCTGAGCCAGAGTTGGTCATATGACCTGCGGTATAACGTGTCATTTACAAACACGTATCGGAGAGCTCTTTTCTTCAGCTGAATCCTCGCAGATTTTTCTTCGGGCAGCTTGTCATATCAGAGGTACTCTATGAAGGGTTCTCTCCAATCGGGCTCGTCTTGGATGATCGAAGCTTCTTCGGCAGGACTGCTCTCCTGTTCCGCGCTTTCCTCTTCTCGTAGAGAGACTGGGGGTAGAATTTGTCGGCTCCTGAGTGTGATCAGAATTTCGTCCATGTCAGGATCAGCCAGCTCCTTGGCTAGGTGAGCGAGTATGTCGGCTTTTTCGTTCAATGCTCTAGGGACTCTTGTCAGTTCAATGTGAGTGAACCGTTTCATGAGTTCCACCACCCGGCTTCTGTACCGAGCTAACTCGGGTTTGTATATCTTATAGTTGCCGCTTACTTGGTTGATGACAAGCTGGGAGTCACCGTAAACCCGTAGCCGAAGGATTTCTATTTCTATGGCGAGCTCCAAACCAGCTATCAGAGCTTCATACTCGGCCTCATTGTTTGTGCGAGGATCGGTGAGAGCAAAAGAGCGTCGTAGGGTTCCCATTGATGGCGTGATGAACACCAATCCTATCCCTGCCTTTATCTCCGGGACGCTTGATTTACTGGAGGTCCTTATTGATGAGGCTCCATCGAAATAGAGCTCCCAACATGGCCCATCTTCCTCGAGGTGCAGCACTTGTTCATCGGGTAACTCACAATTTAGCGGCGACCCTTCTGGTATGGGATGAGCAGCGAGAAAGTCTGCAAGAGCTTGCCCTTTTACTGCTTTCTGAGGAGTATAAACTATGTCAAACTCAAGTAGTATGACAGCCCATCTTGCCATTCTGCCGACTAGGCTTGCTTTGGTCATCAAGTGTTTGAGCGGGTCGACCTTGGAGATCAGCATAACCCGATGAGCCAGCAGATAGTGCCTGGCATTGCTTTTCGATTGGGGAATAGTTGTGTTTCGCCCCGACTAGAGTTCGACTGAGGTAGTAGAGGGCATTTTCCTTTCCTTTCTCATTATTCTGGGCAAGGAGCGCACCGAGTGACTCATCTAGCGCGGCAGTGTAGAGAATCAGCGGTTTATTTGGAATGGGAGCGGCCAGCACTGGAGGGTGCAACAAGTATTGTTTGATGCTTTCGAACGCTGCTTGACACTCGGCATCCCAGATAAAAGGAGCTCCTTTCTTCATGAGCTTTGAGAAGGGCCAACATCTCCCCGATAAATTTGAGATAAACCTCCGTATATAAGCAAGCTTGCCTTGAAAAGATCTTAGCTACGTCAAACTCTTCGGAGGGGGCATCTCCATGATGGCCTTTATCTTCGACGGATCAACTTCGATCCCTCGATGTCGGACTATGAAGCCCAGGAATTTTCCCGATGACACGCCAAAAGCGCACTTCAGAGGATTCATCTTCAGATCGTATTCCCTCAGTCTGGTGAGAACGGTCCTAAGATCTTGGATATGATCGGCCTTGGTTTTAGTCTTGACGACCAGATCATCAACATAACATTCGACGACTTTATGGATCAGGTCATCAAAGATATTGGTCATTGCCCTTTGATATGTATCACCTGCGTTCTTCAGTCCGAACGACATTACCTTGTAGCAATATATTCCGATCGGGGTTCGAAATGCTATGTGTTTCTCATCCTCAGGCGACATCTTGATCTGATTATATCCAGATGAGCCATCCATAAAGGTGAACAGCTCGTAATTTGAGGTGTCATCGACCATCATTTCCATGACCGGTAGCGGGAAGTCGTCCTTAGGACATGCCTTGTTGAGGTCTCTGAAATTGACACAAACTCGGATCTGCCTATTTTTCTTCTTCACTGGGACTATGCATGCGATCCAGTCCGCATATTTCTCTTCCCTGTTGAAGCCGGCATCGATGAGTTTCTTAGTTTCCTCGATGACCTTTTCTTCTAGTTCCCTTCTCATTCTTCGAGGAGCTTGTTTGACTGGCTTAGCATCAGGAGATATAGCCAACTTATGTACGGCCACTTCAGGGGAAAGGCCAGGCATTTCTTTGTATGTCCACGCGAAGCAGTCGACGAACTCCTGCAGCAGGGAAATTATCTGTGCTTTCATTTCCTCTGACAAGAGCGAGCTGATGTAGGTCGGCCTTGTTGCGCCACGGCAGCGCCCCGGCCGTCTATCCGAGGCCAAAATGCGGAATCAAAATTTTCTTATCTTTTAAACTGGCGCTACCGCGGACAATAAACCCGGATCGTAACCATTAACCGATACTAGCTAACTAGAGATGGGGTGAGAGATATACCGAGCGATCCGTGTCCTTCGGTCTTCTCGTCGTCGTCCCGATCTCCCGCGGAATCACCATTCGTCGTCTTCTCGTCGGAAAGGGCACCACGTAGCCGGATTCTTTTCCGGGCTCCCACCTCTGGACCGAGGCAACTCATGCGCGAAGTTGGCTAGCCGACGCGTCCAAGAAGTGCTGTAGGCTAGTGTAGAATGGTTGTCTCATTTGGGGTAGTGAAGTTGCCATTGGTGATGGAGGAATGAGGTTAAGAAAAAATGGTGCTTTCATTTTTTCCAAAACAAGAAGAAGAAGGAGATGTAGAAATATGTGCTACCATTATCATCAAACTCTCTCCCTCATTCTCTTGAACAAATGGTGGAGGAAAAAACTCAAAAACAAGAAGGAAGGTGAGTGTAGGAAAAGCAAGAGGTGACCACATCCAAAGTAAACCTCACATCAACTCCTAATCAACTCCAATCCATTCTAATCACCATTAATGCAAAAGAAATGATGATAGAAAAGAATGGTATCAAAAGATGCTTTCATAATCAATCCATATGCAAGAAACCCCTCCACAATATGTTATTTGCAAACTTGCAAATAACACCCTCCATCGGAAAAGTCCGGCCGGGAAAGAACAAAGGAAAACCGGCCGGAACGGAATGCAAACTGGCAACTCCAGAAAACTGGTCCCGTAATAAATTACAGGAAAACCCCGATACTGCATATACATGCCCGCATTTGTATTCCCACTGAACACAAATGCAAAGAGACAAAATCTACACTGTACAATACTAGAATCCGGCTTAAACCAAAGCCGGCTAGTAATATCCGTCCGATCCTGATCCGTGCAATACCGTACGTATCTGATCGAACCCTGCCATATATCCATACGGCCACTAGTACAAACCGTCCGATCCTGATCCGTGCAATACCGCACGTATCTGATCGGACCTTGCCATATCTCCATACGGCCTCTACAGCGTTTCGCCCGAAACTTAAGTAACTGAATGTGTGGTGGACTCTAAAGACTCGTCAATACAATGGCTGTGGATTTAACCACTAGCACGTCAGAGGTATAAGCCAATACGTGACGGGCCACCAGCTATTGACCAAAAGGGACGTCGATGAGCGAACTCATCCTGACACCCTTACTGAGCCTGTCAGTGACAATATCCGTACAGTCCGGTCCGTTCGTCTATGAGCATCGCATGGCGGGCCTAGGGGGTTGGTAAAAGTCAGACCCCTAAAAGCGGTACAAGTCGTGTCGGAGCGTAGCCCAGAACATCCTGAGATACTACTGGAATACCTACCAGTAAATCTCCTGCCTCGGCCGAGGGCTTTGTGTAATGGCTCTCCTAGACACAGCGCGACCTCACCCCCAATACCGGGAGAGACGAACCCCTGCAGATCCGCTTACTGCCTCCATGTGGCTCGGGACTGTACCCAACTAAAACCTGTTTGCACGACTCCTTTGAGCCGTGGTAGGGTAGTAATCAAAGCACAGTGGGAACTCACACGAGACAAATGACGATCTCTGGTCGATGAACTAACCTGTACACATGTCACCAGGGAACTGCTATCTGACATCTAGTATAAGACCAACTAGCAGGTTCCAGGCGAGTCCTGTCCGGTGTACTCATAACCCAATGAGCACCTGTATACATCTTAGGTGAACCAACTGACACCAGTGGCTTGTGAGACCGGCCACCGCCCCTCGTCGGGGTCTCGACTGTATACACTAGTCTACTAATGGAGTATCGATGCCCAGTCTCAAAACTCCCACGACTAGGGACCTTTTAAGGATGTGCTTATAGACTACCAGCTCCCACGTATATGATCGCCATCATACTGCTGGTCGTCAAGCAAGAATCCTAGGGGCTCTATCAACGTGTAATAGCGACCTGTCAGGTCACCTAAAGCAGTACACGATGATAAAGGTAAACTAGATAGCATATTATCATCTCGAGTAAGACTGTCCTCCTGGGATAGGTCCTCCCTCAATCATTGCAATCACGTGCCTGTGATCCAATAATTGACTCTGAGGGCACTATCTCCAACAATCTTCCACTTGCACTCAAGGCTAATTATTGCGATGTCGCATACTCACAGCCCGTGTGATACCGAACACCCAACTCCTCTACTAGTCAGTCTCACAAAGCTCGTTTGTGAAACTATGGCATTCGAGGAATAGCCTCAATGAGTGGATCCGCTGGAATGTTTCTTTCTATGTCTCTCTATATCTCAAGTTCGTGGAGAAAGCCATCTCCCGAAATGAGCAATACATGTCTTAGAATGTGTCTGGATGTCTGATGGGACCTAGCTCATAAATGAACTCCAAAACCAAACTTCTTAGACTGTATCATCAACTGAACTTAATCAGTATCACGCGCCATGCTTTCCCTCAGTATCCACCTGGACCACCTGTCCAAAATACTCCCCCTCGTCAGAAGGAAAAACTATAACTCTGACAGCCATTCTGCCATCCAGGTCACCTTGGAAGCCTGGAATGATAACCGTCTCCCGAAGGAGGCTGCCGTTATCAAATCCCTAGAACATACACTTATGTTCTAAAACTGCTTCCGACTATTTCTCCAGTATTGGATCAATGTCAACTTATTGCATCTAGTGCAAGAAAAACATCTGGTGTAGTACTTGACATCTCATGATTGACTCAATTGCCTGAGCAAGTGATCTGCCAATCATGCACATCCCTCTCCCCTTTAGTCTGTAAGACACCTTTAGAGAGGGTGACTCCATCACCTGCAGGTACACTACCGTGCCAGGAGTCGTCCATTCTAAATACTCTTAGAATGCTGTCTAAGTACCCAGATTGGGAAACCACCCAAATCTAGATCTAAAACCATAGATCTAGTAACCAGTATGTTTTGATATAATGTCCAAGTCCCATGTGGAGAAACCACTGTGTAACGACCAAAGCGTAACCGATCGTAGTATAGGAATATCACTTCCTACTCTGTGTATGTCATCCAAATACCAGGACATCACACCCTACTATCTTCTCAACAGATCCATCCCCTATTCTGATGAAGTCAAACCTATGACTGTCACGGCAGAAATAGATGATCTTTCTCCGCTACATCTGCTTTAGTCTATAAATAGACATAAGCCACATGTCCACCAATGCTTCCGCTGCTCCCACTGACTATGATAACCCTCTGGCAGAGTCATATACACGTACACTTCTAAAGCTAGTTTAGAACGACGCTATACTCATCCTCCTGCCGGGTCTCACAGTCTGGAACAACAGCAATGGCAAGTCTGCGTAAACAAGAACCTCCCTGCCACCGTCCTTGAGCATACCGAAGTACCTCTCGAGTGCCTGAGGTTACCCACCATATCTGCGGAGTGGCTAATGGAATGTCAAACTAGATTGAATCTTTAGGTTCTTATCAAATCTTCAGTAATCGTTTGCGGTTCTGGAATCACTTCCAGTTCTACCATACTCCCACTACTGTTTTCTGAAAAAAAATCCATTTTTATTTAAAACTGTGGCGAGTCAAGAACAATATCACTATTAATCTTTCTTATGGTAGAAAATCAACCCTCGTCATAGCCTGGGTCAACCCACAAACAGCCATTACAGAAACGTGCCTTGAGTTGTCCAGTGTCTGGTTTTAAGCATAAGCCGGACAACTCCCCGTACCTTAACATCGTTAAGATATGAACTGTTTTATATCCAATATAGAACCAGAGGCACTGATTTAATTGAACCAGATTCAAATCATGCAGCTGTCTCCAGTGCATGTCAACTAAATGGAAAAAGGCCGATCAGCCTCACTCAACTTAGGAATGCTCCCAATTATGAGTAATCTGAAAGAGAAGCAAGTTCTCTTAATCATTACTATCAACTGAATACCATATACAAGTATCTACATCTTCGATCACTTTGAAGAATCCCGATACTTGCAATACCTGGTTCTCTACTTTATTCAAATACCTATAACTTCTCAAAATTCAGACCCTGTGTTTCCACGAAACACCTGTCTAAAAACTAGAGTAGTCATAAGTAAACTGAATATAGTAAGAGGACCAACCCCTCTGTCCTGATGGACGCTGGACAACATACAATACTCTGTATAAGTCCCTTGAGTCTGATGACTCATTCACTGTGTGTCGTAGGCTGAAAACTGTACTTATGGTTAAGAAGAATTACACCGCTGTTTAATGCTCCTTACCTAACCATCCACTGATATCGGTAAATGTTATCGACATAACTTCAAAAGGTATATCTCACTCTATAAAAATAGACGTACAGATATATCAATTTGAAATTGGTGCATAACCGCGGATATTCAAAACCAAATAATTGCCGATCGGCAAACAACCTAGGTGACTTCCTCAAATATCACCGATTTTAACGAATCCCGATATAATGAGGATGATCACCCAATTCCCAATAACTTACTCCCATTCATCATCTGTAAAACCATACAGATGTGAGAATCATACCTGGTAAATACATACCCTGGAGTAAGTGTCTAATCGGGAAATCAGTTTTCCATTAACAGTGCACAGTGAAACTGAAACATTGAAATGTTTCGTTGGGGTATCCTGGTATTCCTAGTAATGCCTCATCCATTATCCAGATTCATAACTGTAACCGTATAATTCTTTGCCACCTCTCCAAATCCCTTTATATGTCTTTAGTCATTACCTTCTGTACACCCCTTTAGGCCAAATGGTTTTCTTCCTTCCCTACCGTTCGGAACTAGCCTATGGTTTGGAAGAAGACTATCCAATAAGCATAATGGGTGTACTGTCCTAATCCTAGGAGCACTCGCAACGCGAGAGAAGGTGAAGATAAAAGACACTTGAATGTACTTTATTCCTATTTCTCCTGAACCCGGATCCATCCCCGAACTGGAACAAGTTCCTTTCGAGTTCGTATATAACCATACGATGGATTATCCAATAAACTGGGATCTTCGTAGTAATACGGAGTGTCCTAGAGAAATACAAATGTGATTTAGGATTGGCGAAGAAATACTTGGTTTGTTCGTGAATAGTAGTCGCACTTTACTTTGCCCTCTTACTAATCCCTTGCTTTGTCTTAACTTAATACCTTCTGTACACCGTTTAGGCTAACTGGTTTTCTTCATTCCCTACCGGTCGGCACCAGCCTATGGTTTGGAAGAAGACTATCCAATTTGCATAATAGGTGTACTACTCCTAACCCAAGGAGTACTCGCAACCTGAGAGAAGGTGAAAAGAAAAGACAACTGAATAATCCTATCCGTTTTCTCCAGAACCAGAAACCATCCTCGAAGTCCTTCGAGTTCGTATATAACCATACGATGGTTTTGTCCAATGGAAGTGGACGTTCGTAATAATACGGGGTGTCCCGGAGAAAAGGGTAGAAGTAGGAGTGGCAAAGAGGTTTGCAACTCTGATAATCCAAAAGCCAGTGTTAAGAAGGTTCGGTTAACTTGGTCACTGAGTCATAGTCTTAGGGTCGGGTCAATGGTCGCTGCCAAAGAGAGAGAGAAAAGAAACACTCAGCGTGCACTCTAACCTAGATCAGAATGGTTATCACTTTATCTAATCTGGAAACCTCTCACTGTAACGTCAAATTCTTCTCCAAACCTGAAAGAAGAATTAGTCGGGATCACCCGAGGAGTAAACCAACTCATCAGTGGGAATCGAGAACCAACTATCATTGCATGATAACGTGACGGAATCCACTCACATCATCACACTCCAGAAGGTATGCGCATGCCTGGAAAGTTTCAGTTTCTTTAGAAACTCCCGATGTGATTTTTACCCCTAGGACCCAAGTGACCTTGACGGAGTCAACAAATCAAAGAGTCCTAGTCAAGTTCAACCCGTCATTATCTGGATTGCATTAAACCCACCCGTACGTGCCCTTGACGGAGTCAACAAGGTCGCACGACTGTCCTAACCAATCCCATTTATGCTACAAACAAGCACCACTTAGCTACCGTACACTACGCCTTGACGGAGTCAACAAACGCAGCACGAATACTAAATAATACCCGTAAGAAATGACGGAGGGCTACGACTGATTTTTGGCAAAAAACCTTTAAGGTAATGAACTTGATATTGTTGAAGGAACTGCATAGCCTTTTATAAAATATAGTGACGAAAACCCTTAGCTAAAGAGGTCACTCCCGGTGAAGGGATCTCGGCTCTTTCCCCGTAGAATGAGGTGCAGGATATTCCAAATGAATACCACGATGCAAAGCAAAAAGTAATCGGCTATAGTGAAATTATTACCCTGACGCAAAATTTTGTCCAAGAGGTCACTCCCGGTGAAGGGATCTCGGCCCTTGCCTCGTCGACTGAGGAGCAGGATATTCTAACTGAATACCACTATGCAAAACAAAAGAGAAATGACGGAGCACTCGCAACTGTAATTCTAGCCTATGGTTTGGAAGAAGACTATCCAATAAGCATAATGGGTGTACTGTCCTAATCCTAGGAGCACTCGCAACGCGGGAGAAGGTGAAGATAAAAGACACTTGAATGTACTTTATTCCTATTTCTCCTGAACCCGGATCCATCCCCGAACTGGAACAAGTACCTTTCGAGTTCGTATATAACCATACGATGGATTATCCAATAAACTGGGATCTTCGTAGTAATACGGAGTGTCCTAGAGAAATATAAAGGTGATTTAGGATTGGCGAAGAAATACTTGGTTTGTTCGTGAATAGTAGTCGCACTTTACTTTGCCCTCTTACTAATCCCTTGCTTTGTCTTAACTTAATACCTTCTGTACACCGTTTAGGCTAACTGGTTTTCTTCATTCCCTACCGGTCGACACCAGCCTATGGTTTGGAAGAAGACTATCCAATTTGCATAATAGGTGTACTACTCCTAACCCAAGGAGTACTCACAACCTGAGAGAAGGTGAAAAGAAAAGACAACTGAATAGTCCTATCCGTTTTCTCCAGAACCAGAAACCATCCTCGAAGTCCTTCGAGTTCGTATATAACCATACGATGGTTTTGTCCAATGGAAGTGGACGTTCGTAATAATACGGGGTGTCCCGGAGAAAAGGGTAGAAGTAGGAGTGACAAAGAGGTTTGCAACTCTGATAATCCAAAAGCCAGTGGTAAGAAGGTTCGGTTAACTTGGTCACTGAGTCATAGTCTTAGGGTCGGGTCAATGGTCGCTGCCAAAGAGAGAGAGAAAAGAAACACTCAGCGTGCACTCTAACCTAGATCAGAATGGTTATCACTTTATCTAATCTGGAAACCTCCCACTGTAACGTCAAATTCTTCTCCAAACCTGAAAGAAGAATTAGTCGGGATCACCAGAGGAGTAAACCAACTCATCAGTGGGAATCGGGATCCAACTATCATTGCATGATAACGTGACGGAATCCACTCACATCATCACACTCCAGAAGGTATGCGCATGCCTGGAAAGTTTCAGTTTCTTTAGAAACTCCCGATGTGATTTTTACCCCTAGGACCCAAGTGACCTTGACGGAGTCAACAAATCAAAGAGTCCTAGTCAAGTTCAACCCGTCATTATCTGGATTGCATTAAACCCACCCGTACGTGCCCTTGACGGAGTCAACAAGGTCGCACGACTGTCCTAACCAATCCCATTTATGCTACAAACAAGCACCACTTAGCTACCGTACACTACGCCTTGACGGAGTCAACAAACGCAGCACGAATACTAAATAATACCCGTAAGAAATGACGGAGGGCTACGACTGGTTTTTGGCAAAAAACCTTTAAGGTAAAGAACTTGATATTGTTGAATGAACTGCATAGCCTTTTATAAAATATAGTGACGAAAACCCTTAGCTAAAGAAGTCACTCCCGGTGAAGGGATCTCGGCTCTTTCCCCGTAGAATGAGGTGCAGGATATTCCAAATGAATACCACGATGCAAAGCAAAAAGTAATCGGCTATAGTGAAGTTATTACCCTGACGCAAAATTTTGTCCAAGAGGTCACTCCCGGTGAAGGGATCTCGGCCCTTGCCTCGTCGACTGAGGAGCAGTATATTCTAACTGAATACCACTATGCAAAACAAAAGAGAACGCCCTTGCAATAACAGCTTTTTGAAAAATTGTTCCAACAACATCAGAATAGGTTTGTTTATAACTTGCGTTGATCCGAATCAACGCAGTCCCATCAATGGATCACACCACAAAGAACGAAAATAATATGACGTACATATATGCCATCCACATTCGCCACTGGGTCCCGTCATTACTCGTTAGGTTAGCTAACTAACGACAGAGCGGGGACTGGACTAGCGCGGATGCAAAACATATACAACATCTACTAATATATATACCAATATATTATATTCGCTCAAGGCGTGATAAGAATGCAACATCACAGAAATGTACAGCATCACAGAACAATACAGATATCTGGGATCCCCGGGTTTCACAGAGCCGCTGCTGAAACTCGACGTTCCCCTGGTCGTGTGGATAGCCTGTGCAATGAAATCCTAGACCCCTACGGGCGCGGCAAGTCACCCGCCAAGACCTGAAGCGAGGCAGTCCCCTCCAGCACCGTGAATGGACCATCCAGCACTTCACGGAATCCGGTAACTTGGGCACCCCTCCTGGGTCAACCTGTACCCCCTACGAGTGCGGCGAATAGCCCGCCAATCCTAGAGTGAAGCCCCCTCCGTCTCAATGCCATGAGATGCGGGCCCGTTGCCCTCTAGAACTCGGCTATCCGTGCACCCCTCCGCAGGGTAATCCTAGTACAGAAAGTAAAATATACATACACCGGGTACATCGACCGCAACCATGTCGTGCCCCAAAAGAATAATACAAACAGGCAGTGACGGCACTCCACATGTCGGACGCTCGCCCCGCAATATCAAATGTACATAATACAACAAAACTGTACTAGCATTGCATCCAGGCTATCCCCCACGACCGATCCGCAACATCACAGCAATACATAGAACATCAACGTGAAAGTCACGTTCGCAAATCCTTCTAACCGGGCTATAGCAGTTAGACAGGATTTACCGATCAAGTGACATTCACGGTCGCAGATATAATGTAAATACTGTGAACTAACATGTTTAAAATATTCGATCGAACAAATTTACCAAGTGGGCCCCAAAACATTACTGTAGCACTTACAGAAAATCTGGGCCCAAAAATAATATTCAAGAAACCCTATTTTTTTACTGTAAGACAATCTGAAAAAATTTGGTGCAGTGAAGAGGCTAAACGGCGGCGGAACCGCGGCCCAAGCATGGCTTTGGCCGCGGTTCCGCGGTGGTATGATGGAATCAGGCGACCAAATTTTACCAGAATTCTTATACTTCCCTGCACATCATTCTGCAACTACCTGAAAAATTTTTAGAGTCCAAAAAATTTCGACAGAAACCTGATGCACACGAAATACGGTTTTTGGGATTTTTGTTCGATCGGGTCTTTAAACATACTAGAGCAAGCTAGACTAGGTTAATGGCGTGGCTCTGATACCATGTTGCGCCACGGCAGCGCCCCGGCCGTCGATCCGAGGCCAAAATGCGGAATCAATATTTTCTTATCTTTTAAACTGGTGCTACCGCGGACAATAAACCCGGATCGTAACCATTAACCGATACCAGCTAACTAGAGATGGGGTGAGAGATATACCGAGCGATCCGTGTCCTTCGGTCTTCTCGTCGTCGTCCCGATCTCCCGCGGAATCACCATTCGTCGTCTTCTCGTCGGAAAGGGCACCACGTAGCCGGATTCTTTTACGGGCTCCCACCTCTGGACCGAGGCAACTCGGGCGCGAAGTTGGCTAGCCGACGCGTCCAAGAAGTGCTGTAGGCTAGTGTAGAATGGTTGTCTCATTTGGGGTAGTGAAGTTGCCATTGGTGATGGAGGAATGAAGTTAAGAAAAAATGGTGCTTTCATTTTTTCCAAAACAAGAAGAAGAAGGAGATGAAGAAATATGTGCTACCATTATCATCAAACTCTCTCCCTCATTCTCTTGAACAAATGGTGGAGGAAAAAACTCAAAAACAAGAAGGAAGATGAGTGTAGGAAAAGCAAGAGGTGACCACATCCAAAGTAAACCTCACATCAACTCCTAATCAACTCCAATCCATTCTAATCACCATTAATGCAAAAGAAATGATGATAGAAAAGAATGGTATCAAAAGATGCTTTCATAATCAATCCATATGCAAGAAACCCCTCCACAATATGTTATTTGCAAACTTGCAAATAACACCCTCCATCGGAAAAGTCCGGCCGGGAAAGAACAAAGGAAAACCAGCCGGAACGGAATGCAAACTGGCAACTCCAGAAAACTGGTCCCGTAATAAATTACAGGAAAACCCTGATACTGCATATACATGCCCGCATTTGTGTTCCCACTGAACACAAATGCAAAGAGACAAAATCTACACTGTACAATACTAGAATCCGGCTTAAACCAAAGCCGGCTAGTAATATCCGTCCGATCCTGATCCGTGCAATACCGCACGTATCTGATCGAACCCTGCCATATATCCATACGGCCACTAGTACAAACCGTCCGATCCTGATCCGTGCAATTCCGCACGTATCTGATCGGACCTTGCCATATCTCCATACGGCCTCTACAGCGTTTCACCCGAAACTTGAGTAACTGAATGTGTGGTGGACTCTAAAGACTCTTCAATACAATGGCTGTGGATTTAACCACTAGCACGTCAGAGGTATAATCCAATACGTGACGGGCCACCAGCTATTGACCAAAAGGGACGTCGATGAGCGAACTCATCCTGACACCCTTACTGAGCCTGTCAGTGACAATATCCGTACAGTCCGGTCCGTTCGTCTATGAGCATCATATGGCGGGCCTAGGGGGTTGGTAAAAGTCAGACCCCCAAAAGTGGTACAAGTCATGTCGGAGCGTAGCCCAGAACACCCTGAGATACTACTGGAATACCTACCAGTAAATCTCCTGCCTCGGCCGAGGGCTTTGTGTAATGGCTCTCCTAGATACAGCGCGACCTCACCTCCAATACCAGGAGAGATGAACCCCTGCAGATCCGCTCACTGCCTTCATGTGGCTCGGGACTGTACCCAACTAAAACCTGTTTGCACGACTCCTTTGAGCCGTGGTAGGGTAGTAATCAAAGCACAGTGGGAACTCACACGAGACAAATGACGATCTCAGGTCGATGAACTAACCTGTATACATGTCACCAGGGAACTGCTATCTGACATCTGGTATAAGACCAACTAGCAGGTTCCCGGCGAGTCCTGTCCGGTGTACTTATAACCCAATGAGCACCTGTATACATCTTAGGTGAACCAACTGACACTAGTGGCTTGTGAGACCGGCCACCGCCCCTCGTCGGGGTCTCGACTGTATACACTAGTCTACTAATGGAGTATCGATGCCCAGTCTTGAAACTCCTACGACTAGGGACCTTTTAAGGATGTGCTTATAGACTACCAGCTCCCACGTATATGATCGCCATCATACTGCTGGTCGTCAAGCAAGAATCCTAGGGGCTCTATCAACGTGTAATAGCGACCTGTCAGGTCACCTAAAGCAGTACACGATGATAAAGATAAACCAGATAGCATACTATCATCTCGAGTAAGACTGTCCTCCTGGGATAGGTCCTCCCTCAATCATTGCAATCACGTGCCTGTGATCCAATAATTGACTCTGAGGGCACTATCTCCAACAGGCCTTGGATTATCAGGCGTTCCTAAGTCAATCTCGGTTAGCTCATCAAAGGTTGCTTGTCCGCCATCTTCGAGCTCTTGAGGAGCATCTTCGGGCTCGGCTATCTCGTCGTTATCATTTGATCTTTCGCTGGCTTCACCAACATGGATCATGTAACACGCTTTGGAATCAGGTTGAATGTAGCCTATGCCCCGTCTATCTGGAATTCGTCCATCGATGAGTTCTTGGACCTGGGGCGGATACCATAGCCCTTCGTAAAACTTTGCTTCGGACTCTGTTTGATATAACCGACATCCGCACTTCTTAAAGTATTCCCGCATCTCGGGCGCATAGTATCTGGGATTGAGGACGGCTCTTATGCCTCTCTCATAGGGAAGGCACGCGACAGAAAGATCCTCCGGGTGCACAACGGGGATTGACCTGTAAAATAGGATGCCCTTCTGTCCATTTTTCCTCCCGGGCACGTAGAAAGTTTTCAGCTGGTCCACGGTAGAGACTGACAATGCGTCGATCTCTTTGCACATCCGTTTCGGCACCCTTGTGATGGCCAGGGACCCTTCTGCGACTTCGAAGGTCTCTCGTAGTTTTGCTTGCTGCATGGGGGGCCAATCTGCACAGCTGTTGCACGGCAGGTCCTCTTCTTCTGACTCTTCAGTGTCACTGCCAAGATGAGGGCGGACTTTGCTGCTAGATGGGCCTTCAGTAACAGATTCGTCCGTATCGCTGCCGAAACGAGGGCGAGTTTTACGGAAGGATGGGCTTCCATCGTCGGACTCATCAGTGTCGCTGCCGAAATGCGGGCGCACTTGAGTATTTTTGCTTTTGAAAGTGACAGCCGGCGCAGATTTGCTTTTGAGTCTTGGGGCCGGTCTATCCTTGGTCAGTTGTAGTTTAGCATTTTGGTGGTTCATAAAGTACCGAGAATCTTCATATCAGACTTCATGCACACCGAACGGCTGGATGTCTCCGTCAATGCGTCTTTCTTCGCCATTTTTAGTATACTTCATGCATTGATGGAGAGTTGACGGAACGATGCCGTAATCGTGGAGCCACGGCCGCCCCAAGAGAATCTTACAAGACGTGTCGGCGTCGATCACGTATATCTTAGCTTCAGTTTGCAGATCCCCGAATTTGATTGGCAAAGCTATAGACCCCAGAACTTGCTGGAAATTTTGGTTGAAGCGTTGAATGACAATCCTTTCCCTTGATAGGTTTCGGACGTCCATTGACAAACTCTTCAGAGTTCGCAAGTTCATGATGTTCACTGAGGACCCCGGATCAATCAATATGCGATTAATTCGATCTCCGTCGCTGTACCCGGTCACGTAAAGTGGCCGATTATGCTCAGCCGTTCCCAGTAGCAAGTCTTCATCCTTAAATGTGACTGCGGCGGCATTCAAAGCATGTTGGGCTTCTTTCATATTAATTTCCGCAAAGTGGGACTGATACCGCTCGGGGTTTTGTAGAGCGTGAATGAGAACATCTCTAAGCTCCTTAGATAGGACCAAGGCGTCGTAGATGCTCAGGAGAGACGGAAGCTTCCGGAGATGTGCCAGGACATTATAGTCCACCGAGGAAGGACTTATGTTTTCATCAGCCGGTTCTCTGCCACCTTCCTTATTAGCGACTTGTTTTTCCTTCCCTTTTGGGGCGTTGCCTTGATTTTGCGGTAGAGCCCTGCCGCTTCTGAGCTGGATTTGATTGGCCTTTGTGGTGAGCTCCTCGTCCTCTTCGGGAAAACAAAGCTCATCGTCGGAGTCGCTGCCAAGATGGATGGCGTAGCAGGTCACTACTGGGATCTCTTCATTGGAGTCTTCTTCTAACTCATCCAGAATTTCAGCCGCTTGTGCAGGGAAGAACTCCTTCAATTGAATCAATGTTCTTTCTTTTTGTTCATATTCTTCGAGGGAATCGATATATTTTTGAATGGTCGATCTCCCTGCAGACTCTTTTTCGCGCCGGGCTGCACTTTTCTTCTTCTTGAGCTTCTTGGATTTTGAGCCTGATGGAGCCGCATTGGTAGCGGGACTGGTAGGCTTCTTCTGCCCTTCCCATTCTGTCCTGGGTTCTTTCCGAAGTAGCTTTATCATCTTCTTCATCTTATTAGATATGTGCGTACTCCACGGAGGCCGCGATGAGCCAGTTTCATTTGTCAGGGAAGCAGGTTCAGCTGTCTGCTCCCAGAAGGCTTCAACTTCTGTCTGTATAAAATTGGCGGTTGCAACTTGATTGTTCACCAACACGCTTTTGGACAGCTCGATCTCTCCAGCCTTATACTGCTTCTCGACCCAGTCCTTGAAGATATAGCAATCCTCGATCGCATGGCTCACTACTCGGTGGTATGGGCAATACAGAGGATTGTCGGTCATTTTTGCATCTTGGGGTCTTTTCGATTCCGGCAATTGTAGGCCGTTGTTCAAGGCATCTTTAAATATCTTGCGGACCTTGTCCCTTCTGAAAGAGTAACCTTGTTCTTTTTCTCCTCTAGGGAAGGCCCATCTCCTCCCAGCAATGGCTTTCGAGACCGGTTAGTTTTGGATTCGTCCGCCCTTCGCTTTTCTTCATTGTCGGACGCATTGAAGACATTGGTACTGCTGGAACTCCCGCTTCTACGGTTGTCGTCCCGCTTGCTTTTCCAAGTTTTCTCTCTTTGAGTATCCGGCGGGGACTCTTGCTTCGAATGTTCCAGCATTTGGACTTTCTTGGTTAGCTCCTGAAATGTCTTGACACCCGATGTACACAAGAATGGGACCATCCAATTGCTGAGGTTCCTAATGAGAAGGCTGACGGACTGGTCCTGCTCCAGCGGCGGTTCGCACTTGACCGTGAGATTACGCCATCGGGCGATAAAGTCGGTGTTGCTTTCATTCTTTCCCGGCTTGGTCCTCACAAGGTCGGCAATGGAGATTTTATCACTGGCTCTCATGAACCTTTGCCGAAACAGGGACTCCATTTGGGCAAAGGTAATGACGGACCCGTCTGGTATACTCGCATACCAGTCGAAGGCGACGCCGGTCAGGCTGTTGACAAACTGACGAAGAAGGAGCACGTCATTGCCCCCTGTATTTCCGCACGATACTTTGAAGTGGGCGACGTGCTGATTTGTATTCCCCGTTCCATCAAATCTTCCGAACTTAGGAATGACGTAGCCGCTTGGGAACTCAATCAGATCGTACTGCGCGGGATACGGCCGCCCACTACTGCCGATTTCTTTCTGAGCTTCAGCTTCGGCTACCAATGTTTTAACCTTGCTGGTGACCAAATCCATTATCCGATCCTGTGTTAGCGGGATAGTGCTATCTGGGGCCAAGGCGTCCCCAGAAGCGGAGTGTGGCCGGCTTTCATATGGCTCGACCAGTCTTGGACCCGAAGGAACAGGCATTGGCTGCCTCGGATTTTCATCACCCGGCTGATTAGTAGCGGCTTGTGCTTAATTGGGAAGTGCTCGAGCAATTTGAGCCGTAAGCTGCATCACCACGTTCGTTAAGTCGTCAATCTTCGAGTAGAGCTTGGCCATCTCTTTATCTTTGCCCCTGAGCTATTTTCGAAGCTCTTGAAGCAGCTCTTGCTCCGCAGTCCTGGGGCAGAAAGTCGGCTCCTCCTCGCTGTCCGTGCTTGACTCTGCATGGACCGAGGGGTCTTTCTGCCTATCATCCTCATCGAGAGGGTTTTCTTCATTCAGCGGGGGCGGCTGTTCTTGAGCGGCTGCAACCATATTCAGGCTAGATTGGGCTTGGGATGTGGTAGCCCCATCCTTGCTTTTGCTGCGAAGGTTGTCGCTGGGGCGTCCGCCCACCATATAGACCGTATGGATGATGTATCCGGCCGTCTTTCTATCATTAGAAGCTGATTTCACGGATCGCTGTCTTGACCCCCTTACTTCGGTAGCTGGTAATCGATTGAAGGCGGCTGGCCTAACCAGGTTCTTAAATGGTGCTGGCGCTTCTTTTCTGGATTTGCCCCGCTGCTTTCGTGCGGCACAGAGCGCCTGATAGACCCTTGAAGAGACAGTGTCATACTTTTTATGTTGGGGCCGGAACACGTCTCTTTGTAGCACTGTTCGGACCGCTGTCTTTTTGATTCTGGCGGTCATGGCATTTTTCTGAACCCACTTCAGAGGCTCGAAGGAATTGCTGATTCTTACGTCCGACTTAGCCGTCGTTGCAGGGCAACCCTGCACTTGGAACTTCACACGATTCCATTTGGCCGAAGCCCTGGCCCTCTTGTTGGCTCGATACCTGAGCCGCTTCTGCCTTAACTTTTCTGTTCTAAGCGTCTGGCAGACTTCGGCTTTTCGGGAAGACACTGCAGACTGGGCGATGGAGGGCTTTGGAGATACGCTCGATTGCGCGTTTGTTGGAGTCATCGCCTGAGCTCGTCCGCGACATTTGATGTTGCCCTTCGCACCGGAAGTCTTGCCCCCAGCTAGAGCGCCAGGGAGTCGTTCAGACACCATCTTAAGTTTCGGTTGTGGTGCCTTAGCAATCACAACATTCGGCCTCTTGCCCCTTGGGACCGGCTTGGCCACCTGTTCCGCCGGGATTTCCGCCAGATGATCGCTTCCAGCAGGGTAGAAGATGACGGAGCCAAACTGGCGGGGCGGTTCCTCCCACTGTCGACTGAGGCTTGCAGGAAGAACCACACGAGCGTTGATCTTGACCACGTACGGAATCGGGGTCACGTTGGAAGCTGAATTCGTCTGGGAGACATTTTCGTCGAAGGTTGATTGCTGCACAGAAAAGAAATATCAGTTCAGTATAGACAATCAATATGTATATTGATTGAGTTCGCATGAACGTTTAACCCGAAATATGGGAGGAGAGATGGGTCCCACCAGGCGTGCCAGAATCTGTAGGGTGTTTTTCGTCACCCCATTGAGATGGGAATACGTTTTCATGCGTCTCAGGCGTACTACAGATTCCCCCTGCCTAGGGTAGGCCGGGGTTTAATGATTGTGGGGATCCGAATCTCCGGCAACCGCGGACTAAGCTGCCGTTAATTACCCCTCGCCTTTGGGGCGAGGGAACCTCCGATTAACGGGTTAAACTGGTCATGCGAACTCAATGTGCAGTGTACATGTGTTTTGTTTTTAAAGGGGGGGTTTGGATATATCGGGAGCCACGCAGAGTTTTTACGGGGGTCCCGCTACCCGAATAGCGTGCTGGGGGTCAAGGGGGCTAGCAGCCCCCTTGCGGGGTGCGGGGCAGCGCCCCGGCCCAAAATTTTTGAGGGGGACAGTATTGTGGAGTGTGTGTGTATCTATACATGTGTATGCATATGTTATATATAAAAAAAATAAGGGGAAAAGGCATCCAAAGGATGCGTGGGGCAGCACCTTGGGCGCTGTGCGCCCAGGTGCTGTGCGCTCAGGCGCAAGCGCGCCACGTGTCGACACGTGGGCGCTCTGCGCTTGAGCGCTGCGCGCTGGAGCGCAAGCGCGCCACGTGTAGACACGTGGGCGCTCTGCGCTTGAGCGCTGCGCGCTTGCGCGCAAGCGCGCCACGTGTCGGCACGGGGGTGATTTGCGCTCGAGCGCTTGCGCTGGAGCGCAAGCGTGCCACGTGTCGGCACGGGGGCGACTTGCGTTCGGGCGCCACGTGTCGGTACGCGAGCGCTCTGCGCTTGAGCGCTGCGCGCTTGCGCGCAAGCGTGCCACGTGTCGGCACGCGGGCGTTCTGAGCTTGAGCGCCGGCGAGAAAAAGAGGCTTTTAGCCTAAAAAAAGTTTTTCTCGAAAGAGAAATCAGAGAGGAGTTAGACTCCCGAGTGTATTTTGGGGTTAATGGAAGGGGTTCTTCTTCTTCCTCCTCTGTTAACTGGATCTTGAAGATCAAGAGATGTGAGATCTAAAAATCTTTTTTTTTTGAGATCTGATGACAGATCCAAGTTCCTCTTTGTGGGTTTTGTGGTGCAAAACTAATTTGTTTTATGAAAAGAAGAGTAAAACTCTTGATTTAATTCAAGAGAAAGAAGAAGGTTTTGGAACCTTGAAGAAGAAGAAAAGATCTCAGATCTGGAAAGTTTTTTTTTAGAGAGAGAGAAAGTTTTTTTTTTATTTCATTGTCTTTGCCTTTATAGTCCATGCACTTTACACATAGCCCCTTGGGCTTTACAAAATGGCATTTTGCTTATCTCATGGCTCATGTGCCATTTCTTTTTTGCACATAAGCCATGGGCTTTACAAAAATTTGGCTTTATGCCTATTTTTCTTACATTTATCCATAAAATAAAATAAAAGAAATACAACAAAATTATTTATTACAAAATTTTTATCTTGGCATGGGGGAAGGCCGGCCGCTTCATGTTCGGGCCCGACCTGGGCATAGGACCACTGGATCTGGGCTTGGGCCCACTTGGCTTGGGGTTGACTTTGTTTTGGGCTTGGTCAACCGGGGTGTAAATTTTTACCCCAACAACCACCATTCTTGGCTGGTGTTTGTGACGTGTTTCATATATCTCAACTCCACAAGTATGTTCGAGATGAGACGTACGTCCTAGATCACTCGGAACTGACAGTAAGAGAAGATTTAACGTATGAAGAGCGACCAGTAGCGATTATGGATCGACGAGAAAGTGTCCTCAAGAATAAACTTATCCCACTAGTACTCGTTTTATAGGGGAATCGTTCGCACGGAGAATCTACTTGGAAACGTAAAGATGAGATCCGACAGAAGTTTTCACACCTCTTTTCTTAGATCCGTATCTTCTTTTTTTTTCCTGTTCCATGAATTTCGGGGACGAAATTATTTTGTAGTTGGGTATAATGTAACACCCTAGAACTATTATACTATATATTTGGGATATTTCAAATTTTGCGGTAAAATTCTTTCTTATTGTTGCTATTGGGTTGCGAATGATGCAATTAGTAGCTGTGGTTATTATCCGACCCAACCCGCATATTTAAAACCCAACATGTTTCGAAATTATATCAAATATTTGCTAGTACAGTGTATCTATGCAAATCTAGAATATATATATGTATATAATGTATTTTAGAATCTTCATATTTTTATAATACAATATAAAACCAAATAATATAGTTTGCCATCTAGCCTTGCATGTCATCGTACCCTATATCAGGTAGTTGCGCCCATATATCATGTTCATATCCTAAGGGTTAGACAGACTAGTATTTGGATCGCTATGTATATTTACGAAGATCTTTACTTGGGGGTATATGTTTTTAATTATAGAAATTTGCATCATGATGTAAATTCTTACGTATATTCTTCATATTTATAAACTAGATTTTTAGGGGGATATGGGTAATATTTGGAGTAATCTGGTATTATCTATAAAATCACACAAAACATATATATATATATATATATATATATGTATATATCAGTTAATATATATAAATATATTTAATTTTTAAATAAAATTCTCTCTTTCTCTAATCTCTCTGTCTTTCTCTCTCTCTAATTCTCTCTTTGTCTCTTTCTCTCTCCCTATATATATATATATATATATATATATATATATATATATATATATATTATAATATAATATTTATATTAAATCTCTCTCCCCCCTCGTCTTCTCCTTCTCGTCACTAACCCCGAACCATAACCCACGCCTCTCATCGCCGTCTCCCCTCTCACCATCAGACCCTATCTTCTCGCCAGAACCCTCCCCTCCCCATCACCTCCTCCTCTTCTTCTTCCCGACGACCTCGCGGGAGCTCCTAACCCCGACACCCGATGTCTAGAACCCACCTTCCCCCTCGTCGCTGTCACCTTGCCGCCGACCGCCTCTTCTCTTTCCTTGCCCTCGCCAAATCTAGAGAATCCCAGCAACCCCAACAACCATCTCCTCCTCTTCTTCTTCTCCTTCTTCTCCTTCTTTCTTTTTTCATCTCTTTTATTTTCTTTCGATCGTCTCACCGGAGTTGCCCACGTCACCTACGATCCAGACGACCCAGTCACTGTCGTCGACAACCCAGTTACCACGTCACGCAGTTGCTCAGCCATGTCAAGTCCTGCGTGCGTAAATTTTTTTGTCCTGACTTTATTTTGGCATCGGAACGTGACATCCGTATCTCGACGTGAGATTCGATCAGGCAAGTTCTAAACTCGCAACATTCTATTTTGATTATATTTATATGATTAAATATAGTATATGTGTTTTAATATTCAGCAAATATTGTCGATATACAGTTTTATCGCATCAGTCTGTATCCGTAAAAAAATGGCTTATCTAGTTGCATACCAGATTATCACAATATTATCATAGTACTATATCAGTTCAGTATTTTATCTAGATTGCAATATACCTGGTAACAGACGTAAAATGGTTATTACAGATAGATACATATACATCCTGGCATTAGTTATGTTTACCGTGTTTAGATATTGGTTACGGTTTTACATTTGGTATCTACTTTGGTTATTATATTGCTCGACATGTTCACGACACATTACTAGACCTGTTACTGGGATTATTACTATGCCAACAATCCCGACTTTTTGTCCTGACGGACGTGACTTGTTGTCAACATAGACAAGACCTGTACCTGCTTGATCCTGTATTGGTATTAGATTTATATCATTAATACCTGACTTGAACACAAAACTTTGGGGGTAAGGGGAAATCAATAATGAAAACTGACTTGTAACTCAACAGTTCGATGCTCCAGATACCGATCAGTCTTTACGGGCTCGGCTAGCCCCGGAATGATGATGCTGACATCATTCATCTGTACATGTTACCTGTTTACTGTTTAGTGGCACGTCTAGGATTCAGCCCCGAGAGTCTTGACTGTGGTCCCGGCCACGCACGGGATACTATTGAGTTATATCAACGATTCTATTAAATTAATTTCAAAGACTTATAGAATAGATAACCTAGAAGCACAGACTTTAGGATACACATCACATACATGTAGCTCACTGTTCTATACCTGTGTTTATTATTTACAATCATGTTTAATCATACCATCCTATCCTGGTTATTACTATTATTTTGATATTTATGACGCACTGACATCTGGGTTTTGCAGGGCCCAGATACTTGACATAGCCTGTGAGTATTCGACAGGATCGCCGATCAATGAGGACCACCTCATTAATATATCTCTTATGAGGGTTAGTTATTCCTTGGATCTTTTATTGCTTCCGCTATCTTTTCCAGTTATTGTTCTTGTGGCTATTGGATACGTGATAGATAGATTTAGTACTTTACTGTTCTTGATATCCGATTGACAGCCGTAATGTGACTACGGAGGGATTATTCCTAGCCATAGGTAGCATGGTTGGCTCTGTCACGTGCCATGTTTACGTATTTTGTAAGCGGGGTGTAACAGGATTTGTTTGGTATCGGAGCCATAGGTTTTAGGTTAGTCGGGTTTGGTTGGTATCAGAGCCATAGGTTTTAGGTTATTCGGGTTTGGTTGGTATCAGAGCCATAAGTTTTAGGGTAGCTGGGCTTGTTTCAATTTTTAGTTGGGTATGGTACCCAATAAATTGTCCTTAAGACCCAGAATTTTAGGAACATGCCCTGCCACATTATTGTCTTGTCATTCAAATTCTTGAATCCTATCTTTCCTTTAACTCTTTTATCTTAACGATATGGAATTGATATTGTATCTTGGATTGGAATCCTTTTAGTTCCTTATTGTTTCTCCCATCTTATTCTCTCGATTCTGATTGTAAGATTTGGACGACTTAAATCAAGTTATGTAGTTGTAACTATGTACCGCGGCATGGTTACAATGCGGTACTCTATTTTGGTAACCTGGAGTTCTCTTTTGATTCATTTTCTTGACTTATGGTTGCTGTATTACCTTGTTTCCTCTCGGCGTCATTGCTTATGAGTTTATGTCTTATCGCGATCTTGAATCCAGCAACCACGTTATATCCTTCCTCTCATCCGGTAAGAACCAATCCGTTTGCGTTTCGAAGAATAAGAAGAAACACGGGAGAACATATGATGATTGCAGTAGTACAGACTGCTTCAAGACCGATCAAATGTAAGATGTTTTGATTAAAGAAGTTCTGACGAACCCGCCTCAGTTTATCAGAGTAGTGCAGCGGAAATATGGTTGGCTGTTAACCCATGAGTATTAGAACAAACTTCCAAATTCATGATGAAGGGAACCGTTTACTGAATGGTGAAGTTCGTAAACAAGTTGCAGATGAAGCGCTATTTCATGGATGTGTTCAAGAACATCTTGAGTTAACCATCTAAATGAGATGTGGAGTTCGCGATTGATCTTATTCCTATAGCAACGCCAATTCAAAGGCTTTTATCCGATGTCACCGGTAGAGATGGAAGAGGTAAAGAGACAAGTTTATGAGTTATTAGAGAAGGGTTGGATTCGCAGCAGTGGTTCACCGTAGGGAGCTCTAGATCTTCAAGTCAAGAAGAAAGATGGCATATGGAGGATGTGCATCGACTATCGGGAGTTAAATTGGGTAACCATCGAGAATAAGTACCCAATCCTTCACATCAACGGACTCTTCGATCAACTCAGTGGTGCGAGAGTATTCTCGAAGTTGGATTTACGATCAGGGTATCATCAAGTTTGGGTGAAAGAAGAAGAAATTTGCAAGACAGCGTTCTGAACTCGATATGGACATTACCAGTATTTAGTGATGCCATTTAGAGTTACAAACGCACCAGCAATATTTATGGACTTGATGAACCGAATCTTTTCACCATTTCTGTCACGCCCTGCTTCCCAATAGACGAAAGCAGGTACGTGACGACAAGACCCACGACGTATTTATTTCGAGAAGGTCATTTCCCGGAATAAATATGCTAAGCATAAAATAAGCAATATAAAATGACAAGAAAATTAATATGAGATTAAAACTTCAACAACTTTATTTACATTCAACTTGTTTCATATAAAATACATGATATCAACTGAAGGAAAATACAAGAAAAGAAATGCCTAAACAGGTGGCATACATAAACTGAGAAGAAGATAACTGGTCTAGGCCTGGTTCGCGATCTGATCGTGCTCCTCCTCTGAGATGTCTACCTCCCCGGTCTCCACAGTATCTGACGAATATTCCAAGAAAACAAAGGTGGGTGGAACCCCCGTCAGCGAACTTTCGCTCGGTAAGTCCCCAAGAAATGAAATGAAGTATAAAGTGTAATGATAAAGTAAAAGTATAATATGAACAAGTGAGTATGAAGCATGTTGTGTTAATATGTCGTTTAATGTAAACATGGAAAGTTTATTTAGCATGCAATGTTATTGTAATGTATGTGAACAAGTATGGTAATATATAACAAGTAGATAAGCATGACAGCATAGCATGAGCATGGCAAACAAATGTAACATGGCCGTGTAGTGTAAATATAGTGAACATGCAGTGAATGTAAGTATCTTAACAGGTCTCTACTTGGATACACTAATTTAACGCAAGTTCAAGGGTGAATGTCAACCAATCTCAAGAGTGTTCTCGAACCCAATAGGGTGTAATCCAGGGGTAAGCAACCACGGGCCCGAATCAAGTGTTAGTAACGAGACTTCAACCCAGTGTTGAAGTATTCCAAACTCAATAGACTGTAATTCAGGAGCAAGAAAACACGGTCCCTTATGATAACTTGCTTGTGTTAGTAGACATGGATTCATGATCTAGTCGGACTCCTGAGATTTCGTTGGATTCACGCATGATCTACCCCAACAGCCCGTATATGCTAAGTTATAGCTAAAATTACCAGCCTTGCTCGAATCCATGAATACATCGAGTTGCAAGATTGAGTTCATGTATATATCAAGTATTCATGTCAAGTATTCATGTATTCATGTCAAGTTGTATTCTTGGTTCGAGTCAAGTCATAGTGTTCAAATATTCATGTTTCACTTTAGTCAAGTTCAAGTGTTCCGATTCATGATCAATAGTCAATTAAACCTGCTTGAGTTCGATATTGATTTCATGTGTTCAAGTTCATGATCAAGTATTCATATTTGGTTTTAGATTCAGGTTTTGAGTTTGGATTCAGACTTAAGTTAGACTCAGACTTGAGTCAGACACTTATAAACTGATTTAGATCTTGAATTAGGTTCGGGAGTTATCGGTAACTGCTGCTCATGGACGGCAGGATTTGTGTCTTTTTCCAAGACAATTACAATTGATAACACCGTTTAGTTTTCTATCTTAAATAGGCAAGCCACCCACTTTCTCCGGCTCACTAGGGCTCAAGAGAATTGATCCCGCTTAAATCTATATTTACCAAAGTCTTAAAATATAGTTTTATATAACTCGAGAGGGTTTTATGAAAATATTTTTAATATATAGTTTCAAAATAAGAAATTATTTATCTTATTCAGGGTTTTCATGGATGTGAATTTTAGAGATTTTAGGTATTTTAGTGATAATAGCTTAGTTTGGAAAGTTCATTGTATTTTACTGTAAAGCTGGTCTTGTATTGATATCTTGATGGTATTTTGATGAAACTTGTGAACTTTCATCTTTTAGAAAAATGTATGTTTATTATATTTTGAAAAATAAATGGATTTTTAATATTTATATAATTATTAAATATTAAATTTTATTAAAGTAGAAAATGCGTTTTTCTTAAAAACCATATTCAAAACCTTTCGAGACCGAATACTCCGTGAGGAGGTCTGCATCTCGCTCTACTAGCCCAAGGATGTGCGATAATCCGCACCATCCAATAGAGGGTCCCCTAAAAAGGGTTGTAGTGGCTTATTTCCAAAGGAATTTTAAAATACAATTTCAAAGAAAACCGTTTTTATAGTAAATGATATTTTAATGAAATATTGTGTTTGTAACTAAAAATACGTTCGAAGAGTATCGTGCTATGGAACTATATGTGTATGTGAGAGGTAGGTCGTTACCTCGTGAATTTTTCTAAAGGTATGTTTAAGCAAAACAAATAAAGATGGTATATACAAAGTTCATGGTATTCTAATGTAAAAGTTAAATTAAAGTTATGTTACATGACATTTTTGAGTGCAAGTTGGTTTTAAACCTTAGTTTTATGATTATAAACTTTGTGTAAGGATATGGATGCCAAATATGTAAGAAAAGTGGATTTTATATAGTATAGAAGAAGATGTCGGTATTAACTCCACTTCCGACATATGTTTTGAAAAAGAATTTTTAGAGAAGAAGGATGGGGATTGGAAGGGACTTACCACTTGGTTATATTAAGAAGAGGTAGGAGAATAGATTGTTGTCGTCGAAATTGCTTCGATTCTTCGCCGGAAGTTGACCGCTTGTTAACTTCACTTGTACTTAGAAAATTTTGAGAATTTTGGATGGAACTTTCAGAATGATGAAGGGTTAGGGCATGGGTAGTATTTATAGTGTGGAATTAGGCTTTTGGAATTAAAATGGTGAATTAAAATGCATTAAAATGAGGATAAACAGGGAATTGAGGGGTCTCTGTTTGATTGCAGAGCAATCAAACAGTGCAGGGGAGTTAGGGGTAGGGGAAAAGACTTGTGTGCAAAGCACGAGCCTCATTGGCTACAGGGGGCCCATCGGTGCCGGACCTTATGGGGTTTTCGCCGGTTGATTGTGGGAGTGGGGCCGGTGGATTGGTGCCACGTGTTCATCTCAGTATTAATACTCTTTTGCACATGTTTATTTCTTCAGACTTTTCATTTTTATGTGCATTGCACTTGTAAACTTTTGGGCTACCAAAAAGTTTAAAAGAAAAATCAGAAAAATATAATGTGTCTGATGGGGTTCGAACACAGGGGCTACATCACAGCAGTGCAAGGCTTTACCAGTAAGCTACAAGTTATTTCTTACTGGTTTTAAACAAGATTAACTTATAACTTGTACTCAGGCTGTGAAACTCTATTTTGTATTTTAACAGAAGAATTTCCGTACTATGATTTCAGAGCCGTTACAATTTCTAGATCAATTCGTGGTGGTATTTATTCATGATATTCTAGTCTATTCAAGGAGCAAATAAGAGTATGCATAACACTTGAGAATCACACTGCAGACGTTGAGACAAGAAAAGTTATTGGCTCGAAGAAGTGAAGTTCTTGGGTCATGTGGTATCCGGAGATGGAATTGCAGTTGACACCGAAAAGATTGCAGCTATTCACGATTGGCCGATTCTAAATAGCGGGGGGGGAGGATATTAGAAGTTTCCTTGGGCTTGTTGGATATTACAGAAGGTTTGTGGAGAACTTCGCTCGAATAACAAAACCATTGACCAAGCTAACACGGAACGATATACCGTTCGTGTGGACTGAGAAGTGTGTGTCAGCTTTTGATGTGCTGAAGCAAAGATTGACAACCGCTCCTATCCTAATAGTGCTAGATGGTTCTGGAGGACTAGTTATTCACAACGACGCATCTGGGATTGGTTTGGGATATGCTCTGATGCAACATGGGAAGGCTATAAGCATATGCGTCGAGGCAATTGAAGACCCATGAGAAGAACCACCCAACTTATGACTTAGAGCTAGCAGTAGTGATCTTCACGCTAAACATTTGGGGACACTACTTATTGGACGAAAGAGTTGAAGTGTTTACGGATCACAAGAGCCTAAAGTACGTGTTCACACAGAAGGAGCTCAACATGAGGCGGCGTAGATGGTTAGAGTTAATGGCTGACTATGATCTTGACTTAAAATATCATCTGGGAAAATTTAATATAGTGCCGGACGCTTTAAGTCGGTTTCCAGCGATACGGATGTTGACTGCACAGAAGAAGATTATAACTGATCTTCAGAGTTTCGAGTTGGAGATTGTACCACCAGATTCTTTTGAATAGTTGATGCGGTTGCAAGTATAGTCATCCTTGATCAATAACAGTAAGGCAGCACAGTCGCACGATCCAAGATTGCAAAAGTTTCAAGGACAAGTGAAAGCAGGACTTCGAATAGATCAGTTGATTCATGAAGTTGGCTCGTTAAGATATGGAAGTCGTTTATGCATGCCTAAATGAGATGTTCGCGAAGAAGACATGAAGGAGGATCATAGTTATGCGTATTCAGTGCATCCGGGAAGCACGAAGATATACCAAGACTTACGACAACATTTTTTGTGGGAAGGCATGAAAAGGGAGATTAGTCGCTACGTATTAAAGTGCTTGGTGTGTCAGCAAGTCAAGGCTGAATATCAAAGGGGTTGCTACCACTTCCGATTCCTCATTGGAAGTGGGAACACATAACCATGGATTTCGTGACAGCATTACCACGGAGTTCAAAGGGCAATAATGCAGTTTGGGTCATTGTCGATCGATTGACCAAGGCAGCTCATTTTATACCGTTTTGAGTTGGTCAGTCGACGGAGGCTTTGGAAGAGCGGTACGTGGAGTACCCATGAGCAAAATTTCAGATCGTGATACTCGATTTCTATCACACATTTGGATGAGTCTACAAGAAAATTTGGGAACTCGCTTGAAGTTTAGCACAGATTATCATCCTCAGACAGATGGCCAGTCTAAAAGAACGGTTCAAACTCTTGAAGATATGTTGAGAGCATACATGTTAAACTTCAAGGGTTCATGGGAGGATCATTTGAACTTAGTGGAGTTTTCATATAATAAAGTTTTCAGGTGACTATACAGATGGATCCATTCGAAGTATTATACGGTCGTAAGTGTCGCTCTCCTGTCTGGTGGGACGATATTGGAGAAAGAAAATTATTAGGACCAGATCCTATTGTGTAAACAATGGAGAAAGTTAACATGATCCGAAATCATATGAAAGTGGTACATGATCGACAGAAAAGTTGGGCTGATACTGGAAGAAGACCTCTGGAGTTCGCAGTTGGTGATCTTGTATTCTTGAAGATATCACCGACTGGAGGAGTAATCCGATTTGGCAGTCGAGGCAAACTTAGTCCTCGATTCGTGGGGCCTTTCGGTATTATCGAGCGTGTTGGAGAGGTAGTGTATCGATTGGTTTTACCACCATTCTTGGCGGGTGTTCATGACGTGTTTCATATATCTCAACTCTGCAAGTATGTTCGAGATGATACGCACATCCTAGATCACTCGGAACTGACAGTAAAAGAAGATTTAACATATGAAGAGCGACCAGTGGCGATTATGGATCGACAAGAAAAGGTCCTCAAGAATAAAGTTATCCCACTAGTACTCGTTTCATGAGGGAATCGTTCATACGAAGAATCTACTTGGGAACGTGAAGACGAGATCCAACAGAAGTTTCCACACCTCTTTTCTTAGATCCGTATCTTCTTGTCTTTTTTCTGTTTCATGAATTTCGAGAATGAAATTCTTTTATAGTTGGTTATAATGTAACACCAAAGAACTATTATACTATATATTTGGGGTATTTCAAATCTTGCGGTAAAATTCTTTCTTATTTTTGCTATTGGATTGCGAATGATGCAATTAGTAGCCGCGGTTATTATCCGACCTGACCTGCATGTTTGAAACCCAACATGGTTCGAGATTATATCAAATATTTGCTAGTATAGTGTATCCATGGAAATCTAGAATATATATACGTATATAATGTATTTTGGAATCTACATATTTTTATAATTCAATATAAAACCAAATAATATATTTTCCCATCTAGCCTTACATGTCATAGTACCCCATATCAGGTGGTTGCGCCCATATATCATGTTCATATCCTAAGGGTTAGACAAACTAGTATTTAGATCGGTACGTATATTTACGTAGATTTTTACTTGGGGGGTATATTTTTTTAATTAAAGACATTTGCATCATTGTTTAAATTCTTACGTATATTCTTCATATTTAAAAACTAGATTTTTAAGGGGATATGGGTAATATTCGGAGTAATCTGGTATTATCTGTAAAATCCCACAATATATATATATAATATTATATATAACTTATATATATATATATCATTTAATATATATAAATATATTTAATTTTTAAATAAAATTCTCTCTTTCTCTACCCCTGTCTCTCTTGAATCTCTCTCTCTCTCTCTAATTCTCTCCCTGTCTCTCTCCCCTTATATATATATATATATATATATATATATATATATATATATATATATATATAGTATTTATATTAAAAAAGCTCTCTCTCCCCCTCGTCTTCTCCCTCTCGTCATCAACCCTGAACCCTAACCCATGACTCCCGTCGCCATCTCCCCTCTCATCACTGAACCCTATCTTCTCCCCAGAACCCTCCTTTCGCCATCAACTCCTCCTCTTCTTCTTCCCGACGACCTCGCGGGAGCTCCTAACACCGACACCCGACATCAAGAACCCACCTTCCTCCTCGTCGCCGTCACCTCGCCTCCGACCGCTTCTTTCATTTCCTTGCCCTCGCCAAATCCAGAGAACCTCAGCAACCCACAACAGCCATCTCCTCTTTTTCTCCTCCTTCTTTTCTTCTTTCTTCATCTCTTTTCTTTTCTTCCAATCGTCTCACCAGAGTTGTGCACATCACCGACGATCCAGGCGATCCAGTCACCATCGTCAAATAACCAGTTACCACGTCACGCAGTTGCTCAGCCAGGTCAAGTCCTGTGTTCGTAAGTTTTTCATCGTGACTTTATTTCGGCGTCGGAACGTGACATCTGTATCTCGACGTGAGATTCGATCAGGCAAGTTTTAAACTTGCAACATGCTATTTTGATTATATTTATATGATTAAATATAGTATATGTGTTTTAATATTCAGCAAATATTGTCGATGTACAGTTTTATCGCATCAGTCTGTATCCGTACCAATAATGGTTTATCAAGTTGTATACCGGATCATCACAATATTATCATACTACTATATCCGTTTAGTATTTTATCTAGATTACAATATATCTGGTAGCAGACGTAAAACGGTTATTACAGATAGATATATAAACATCCTGGTATTAGTTATGTTTACCATGTTTAGATATTGGTTACGGTTTTACATTTGGTATCTACTTTGGTTATTATATTTCTTTACATGTTCACGACACATTACCAGACCTGTTACTTGGATTATTACTAACACCGACAATCCTGACTTGTTGTCCTGACGGACGTGACTTGTTGTCTACATAGACAAGATCTGTACCTGCTTGATCCTGTGTTGGCATTAGATTTATATCATCAATACCTGACTTGAACACAAAACCTTGGGGGTAAGGCGAAATAAATAATGAAAACTGAGTTGTAACTCAACAGTTCGATGCTCCAGATACTGATCAGTCTTTACGGGCTCAGCCAGCCCCGGAATGATGATGCTGACATCATTCATTTGTATATGTTACCTGTTTACTGCTTAGCGGTCAACTCGGCCCCGAGAATATTGATCGTGGTCCCGGGCACGCACGGGATACTATTGAGTTACATCGACGATTCCATTAAATTGATTTCAAAGACTTGTAGAATAGATAACCTATAAGCACAGACTTTAGGATACACATCACATACATGTAGCTCACTGTTCTATACCTGTGTTTATTATTTATACTCATATTTAATCATAGAATCCTATCCTGGTTATTAATGTTATTTTGATATTTATGACGCACTGACGTCTGGGTTTTGCATGGCCCAGATACTTGACATAGCATATGAGTATTCGAAAGGATCGCCGATCAGCGAGGACCACCTCATTAATATAGCTCTTATGCGGGTTAGTTATTCCTTGGATCTTTATTGCTTCCGCTATCTTTTCCGGTTATTGTTCTTGTGACTATTGGACATGTGATAGATAGATTTAGTACTTTACTATTCTTGATATCCGATTGACAGTCGTAATGTGACTAGGGAGGGATTATTCCTAGCCATAGGTAGCATGGTTGGCTCTTTCACGTACCATGTTTACGTATTTTGGGAAGCGGGGCGTGACACTTTTAAATGAAGCCTTTAAAAATAGCAAAGATGACCGAGAATGCGAGACAACCATATATGAAAAGGCTAAGCATCAGCGTCTAAATAAAGAAGCTGCGGTGGGGACGATTCATAAAGCGCTCCAACCAAACCAAAATAAGCCTGCAACAAATAAGAGCAGGATCAAAACTAAGAAGCGATTTGTCAAAACCCTATCTCTAGGGATGAAGATACCACCTCTCACGGGGTACACTCCTGGAGTCCCATGCTTCGAAGGAGGAGACTCACATCCAAAAGATTGCCTTTATTATCAAAGGGTCACTCACCCTATCGAGGAGTGCAACACCTTCAAGAAGTGGTGGCAAGGATATGTTGCCCATCGAAAACACTTCAAGAAGGAGAAGTGCGAAGCTCGCGCTCGGCCATGTGAAAATAGCAAGACGAAAACGCGTAAAGAAACAATTGGCAACTGTCATATGGTTGGTACCGGTTCGGAAGGGGAAAAACCTTAAGTTCTCACCTTCGGGAGCGATTTCGAGGATGAAACACCCCTCAACCCTCTTTTCAAAGACTCCTCCTTCCTGAAAAAGAAGAGGAGGAGAAGAATTGCGAAAATATTCAGCTGCGTAACCGTACGCTGCTTGAAAAGAATCTCGGACCTGCAAACAAAGGTTCGAGCAAAAAAGACAATGGGAAAGGGAAAATGCCCGTAGAAATCGCCCTCGATGAAGAAGTGGTAAAAGAGCTCGCCGCAAGGGACCCGCTTAAGAAAAATAAGGTGGATTATAACGTCCTAACACATCTGAGAAAAATACTCTCGCAGCTAAGCCTATTGGATGCTCTCCTCCTATTCAAAGAGGCACGAGATTCTCTGATCAAAGCATTACAAGTGTGATTAGTTCCAAACTTTCCTCGCGGATGAGAAGATGAAAAATGAACCGACAGAAGGCCACACGGTTGATATTAAATTCAGCGATGAAGATCTACTCCTCAGTACGTGCGAACATAATCACCCATTATACATCACCGAGTACTGCCACGACATCAAGATAGGGAAAATCCTTGCCGACAACAAATCTTCCGTTAATCTTCTCAATGTGAGAGTGCTGAAGGAAATTTGCATGAATGTTCAGCACCTTGCATGAGATAAAATTACCATCTCTGGGTTCGACTCACAGTCTTCATTGACACTTGGGTCCGTAATACTAACGCTACGCTTCGGTCTACTCGTCTCTGACATATAATTTCATGTCATTGACGTCAATACTTGCTGTAACGCTTTGCTCGGCAGGCCTTAGTTATACGAGTACAATACCATCCCCTCTACACAACATCGGTGTATGAAGTATTTCAAGAATGGATCGGTGTACACCGTCACGGGAAAGCTAAATCCGTTCTCCGTAAACGAAGTCTGGAAATACGAAGACGCAAAGTACTTTCTGCCAGAGTTCGAGGATACTGAAAGGTGCCACAGGCCTGAGAGTAAAAAAATCTGTCGCCACTATCCCGATCATTGGGAGCGATACCGAGGAATATGAAGAAATAGTCTACTCATATTGGCGCCGTTGCCGGGGATCGCGCGCTAATTCGTTTCATATTATAGTTTGAATTAAAAGAATTATTCCATAGTTATTTTGAGATCAAAATTCGTGCAAACTCTAAACAATTTGTTGTGTTTCATTGCGAGGAAATCTGGAGCTGTTTGGCAATTGATAAAAAATTTTGTAATATACCAGAGAACAGAGGGAAGCAACAGGAGCTTCCTAGTGAATTTTGGTGCAGAGATCACACCATAGGACCGCGTTTCTGCGGCCAGTGCCTACCATTTGCGGCGGAACCGCCGTGCATTTGGGGGTTCTCTGCAAAATTTTTAGTGCAGGTGACTTCTTGCTCTCTCCCCTATCCTTTTTTTAGCTCCAACTAACACTTTGCTGCAGGATTCTTTGCAAATAAACGCAGCTCGCAAATTGCAAAAGTAAATTTGTGCGTATTTTTGTTTCTTGGTTGTTTGCATTATAAATACGGACAACGGTGCCCTCGGCGATCAGTCGAAAATAATGCATATTTTAACCGGCAATTTCCCCATCATTTGCATTCATATAGAAGTGTACGGTATTCATATTTCACATATTAGCAAATCGGTCGCAAAATATCAGATTACATGTATTAGACCTTAAAACCGGCATTTCTAGGGAAATTGACTGCATTGCATGGCATCGCAATATTTCTATATGTCGCAACCCGTGTTTCGAAGTCTGTGCAGGAAAAGGAGAAGCTCGCTCGAATTTACACCGCTCAAATATACGCCAACTCACTAACTTCAAATCTGGTATCAATCCAAAGGAGCAATAACAAATCAACATATCAAAGAAAGCTACAAACATCAGTACAAGGCCACACCAGAAGCCACTAGCATCAAAGACCCAACATGGCCGCGGAACCGCGGCCAGAGCCTGCTTGAGCCGCGGTTCCGCGGCTACTTGATGACTTCAGCACATCATTTTTTGTGCACAACTCCTATCTCTGGGTCCAGACTTCAAAAAGACATGTCAACTTTCAGAAGACTCCAGAGGTTTCTGCCAGATCAGCAAACAAGGGTTTCTAAAGCTTAATTAATCCTAGCTTAAACCCTAAGCTAGCTCCTAACAAACTCCTTCTAGAAACTCCTCAACAAACTTTTGGAGGGAATTGTAATTTCAAACCTAAACCTAGGGTTTGGGAAGTCTATAAATAGAAGCCTAGACCTAGGGTGAGAGATCAATGTGGAGATAGATAGAATCAAACCATTTGTGATTCATTTTAGTTCATTTTAGCAAATCTCCTTCTTCCACAAGTCTAGTGACAAGGCTTGTGGGAAACCCTAACCCTAATTCCAATTGAAATCAAGATCCCGAGTACCCATTAAGCAAGAAGCCCTACAACCTTTAGGAGCGGAGCCGATCTTCAACGGAACAAGCGATCCGAGCCGATCCAGGACTCATGAAGCCGAGCGATGCCCGATCAACAATCTAGATTCTTCCTCTTGTAGTTCTTGAAGCGAATGTAATCAAAATTGTTGAGATAAATAAAGGTGATATTCTTTTATCTTTTTTTCTTTAAATTCTGCATCATGACATCTTTACAATTCGTGAATATTTTCTGTGTGGTGATGTGTGAATAAAACTCCGCTCGTCGAGGAGTCGAGACGGTCAATAGAATGATAATGTAACATAGCTTTAATCGATTCTTGAGTCCTACGGGTTTTGAAAACCCTAGCAAGTTCAAGAAATGACGACCCATTTCGTTTCGATGCTTTCTTGATTGATATCGTTCGAAATTGGGGAGTTACGATCGTTTCTTGAATTTGGTAGAGGCTAGAAAAGGAATGATATCGACGAAAGAACAAGGGTTAAAAGATGAAACCCTAGTTTCATCAAGAAAGCCCTAACTCTCGTCGATGATCATCGATCTAGTATCAATCCTTTGTAGGACAAGAACACGAAATCTAGAGATTACATCACGTCTATAGACCCGATCGATTCCTACGAGCCTCTTTTAGATTCTTGATTGTTGATTGGAAATATCATCGATACACCGATTCTTGATTGTTTATCTTTTTCTTGATTCTTGAATAGAATAGTGACACTTGAAAATCAAAACTCTTGAATCATGTTTTCGTTTATCTTAGCTTAACTTTTCAATTCAAGCATATCATAATACAAACGAATCGTGCAATCCCTGTGGACGATCCGCACTCATTCATGAACTACAATTGACACCGTAGTTTGATTGCGGTCAAAATATTTTTTGGTTGTGAAGTTCTTTATAAATTTTCTGAATACCGACACAAGAAACAGTCTCAATCAAATGGTGCCGTTTTAGGGGACCTTTTGAATTGATTCATACTACACAACAGGAAAATCGATCAATCAAAATGGCGCCGTTGCCGGGGATCACGCGCTAATTCGTTTCATATTATAGTTTGAATTAAAAGAATTATTCCATTGTTATTTTGAGATCAAAATTCGTGCAAACTCTAAACAATTTGTTGTGTTTCATTGCGAGGAAATCTGGAGCTGTTTGGCAATTGATAAAAATTTTTGGAATATACCAGAGAACAGAGGGAAGTAACAGGAGCTTCCTAGTGAATTTTGGTGCAGAGATCACACCATAGGACCGCGTTTCCGCGGCCAGTGCCTACCATTTGCGGCGGAACCGCCGCGCATTTGGGGGTTCTCTGCAAAATTTTTAGTGCAGGTGACTTCTTGCTCTCTCCCCTATCCTTTTTTTAGCTCCAACTAACACTTTGCTGCAGGATTCTTTGCAAATAATCGCAGCTCGCAAATTGCAAAAGTAAATTTGTTCGTATTTTTGTTTCTTGGTTGTTTGCATTATAAATACGGATATTAAGGGGCACGGCCAAATCCATATTAGGTGGGGACTTCATTACCATTCCTAGGCCCCGAAAACCACCAAACTTGCATCCGCATTGACCCACATTAACTAAAAGAAATCTAGAGATGACTCTAAGGACTGTCGTGCTCAATTAGGACAGGAGAAGGCCGTGGGTAATTCATTGCTTATCCGCGTTTTCTTGTGGTGCCTAAGGCGAGTGTGTCTAAGGCTAGTGGTTTTTAATTAGGCCCACTACTTACGTAGTGGAGTACCTTCCCACTTACCTGGCACTCATCCGGCCACAGGGGGACAAAGAGGCAGTGGAGGATTCTATCCCGCGACTTGTCTTTTGGAAGTTAGGAGCGGTCTAGAGCCGGACCTAGGTGACTATTAGATTCTAGGGTTTGTGTGCTGCATTTGTTGTGTTGCATCATATTTTTTAAAAAAAAATCCGTCTCTTTTTCAAAGCAAACACCGCATTCATTTACCCCTAATTACAAGCCAACGCTGCCACTTGTACTAACCCTTTTTAGTACAAGATAGGTTGGACACGGGATTCTAGTGCCCGTTTAGTCCGCGTACCCTCTATCGACTCCGAAGTCGATATTTCTCCATTTACCTTTTCTTTACCTACTACCACACCCACTTCGATGGATCCGAATCCATCAAACTTCTTTAACCCTAATCTGCCGCCGTCCGTTGGTGCGCAAAATCCACCCCGCATCTCTCTCCAGGAGAGATGCTACCCTATTAGAGGTCCTCTTTCGACCTGCTTATCCACACCACCAGCCAATGGGGATAACTTTGAGATTAAGCCCAAGTATATCAATCTTTTACCCAAATTCCACGGATTCGAGACTGAGGACGCTTACGTTTTCATTACCAAATTTGAAAACGTATGCGCAATGATGGGTACGTCACAACTTTCAGTGGATGCTATGCGTCTACGACTTCTCCCATTTACATTGTGCGATATAGCCGAGAAGTGGCTATATAACACTACCGCGCATTCTATTACGAATTGGGGAGAATTCGTCGCGGCATTCCTTAAGAAATTTTACCCAATACAAAAGACAGCTCGAATCCGTAGCGAACTGAATCAATTTGCCCAGCTCCCCGCTGAACCATTCTCTAAATGCTTTGAACGTTTCAAGGATCTATTGGTTTAATGTCCTCATCACGGCATCCCGAGATTGGAGCTTTGCCGAATTATATATGAGGGCAGTAACCCTAACACTAAACAGAGCCTTGAAAACATGTGTCAAGGTACCTTCATGTCCAAGGATGATGGGGAAGCTTGGCGATATTTAGAAGAGTTCGCTGAAAAGTCTTTACAGTGGGAAAGTCCATCATTTAGGAGTGGCAACAACCAATCGGATGTTTCCATAGGAGTTAGAGCTGACATTTCAGCTATACAAAAGAAACTCGAGACTATGGAAAACAAATTTTTAGCTGCCTCCCTTAATCAAATGTCACTTTCCAAAACTGTATGTGGCTGCTGTTCTGATCCGTCTCACTTGACGGAAGAATGTCTGTTTCAAGGTCGTGAGCATACCAATGCCGCATTTCAAAGACCTAGGAACGATCCTTTTTCTTCCACATATAATCAGGGTTGGAGAATCACCCTAATTTTGCTTGGAACCAATCACAATCACAAAACACGGTTCCAAACCAAAACAATTTTCAAAGGGTCCCTCCGCCACAACAGCAGCCACAACTTCAATTGAGTCAGCACCCCTTTCAAGCACATAATTTTCAAAATCAGGTCAACACACCTGCACTGTCTAATCCTTTACAGTTGACCGGAACTGATGAATCCTCTTCTTTTGCACAATACATGAATTTGGTCTTAACAAATATCATGCAAGTTTCGGCTGAAATGAAGTCTTCTGTCGATAAAATTGAGAAAAACTCTGCGTCCCAAAACGAGAGTATTAAATCGATGGAAGAAGAAATTGCACGATTAAAAGCCGAAATGAGTGCAAGAGAGAAAGGGAAACTCCCAGCTCAATCCTTACCAAATCCTGGTTATTCACATCATGTGAATACAATCACCACGTTGAGATCTGGAAGAGTGCTTGACAATCATGTTGGGGAAGAAGTTGATGATACTGAAAATCATATCAACACCCCGGCTGAGACCTTTCCTCACACACGCACATCTAGTTCTGACCCCAGTTCTTCTACCCTACCACCCTCTTCCGAGCCTATTCTTCATTTCCCAAAAGGCTCGCCACTACAGCCCACCTCTTTTATCCCTCTACGGACGATCCCCACTTCTATTCTGGGATCGGTTCCACACATACTTCCTTCTCCTATGATGGACCCAGCGCTTATTGCTAAAGCACCTTACCCTAATCGGTTAAGGGCTAACACATCAAGTCCACATATAGAGAAGATCACTGAGATGTTTAAACAGGTTAACACCAATATCCCTTTTCTAGATGCTATCCAACAAGTCCCTGCATATGCAAAAGTTCTTAAAGATTTTTGCACTAGAAAGAGGAAGAAACAAATGCCCAAGAAGATATTCATGGCAAAGACAGTAGATACAGCTTTCCCCCAGCAATTACCAAGGAAACGTAAGGATCCTGGATATCCTACGATTTCCATCTCTATTGGGGAGAAACACATTAACCGTGCTCTACTAGATCTTGGGGCAAGTGTTAACCTGCTTTCTTTATCAGTTTATGAACAGTTAGGGATCGGAGAGTTAAAACCATCTCCTTGCACTCTCCAGATGGCTGACCGATCAATCACCAGACCTAGGGGTGAACTAGAGGATGTGTTAATAAAAATCGGGGAATTTATCTTTCCTGTAGACTTTATTGTAATTGATACACAGCCTATATTGAACTCACGGAATCAAATTCCGGTGATTTTAGGTCGCCCCTTTTTGGCCACTTCCAATGCTATCATCAATTGTCGTAACGGTTCTATGATCCTATCCTTCGGGAAGAGGACAATTGAGATGAACATTTACAAGTTGGGAAGTGTACCCTCCGAACCTACTGCTCAGGTCTGTTCTGTCGACTTAATGGATGTCGACAGCAGCGAATTTGATGATCCTCCTGATATTGATCTAGACTCTTTTCATATGTTATTGTTTGACCCAACTATGTATCATACACATACAGACTCTTCCACCGAGATATCCGGATCAACAATTAAAACTGATCATGAGCTGCTTTTAGAGTCTGAAGATCACCCCGCACCTTGTGATGACATTATTCTTCAGGGTATAGATGAAACTTTTGAGGAGATCTTCGCTGATGAACTCGCATTTCTAAAAAGCACGGGCGTTGAGATGAATCATGTCCAAATCAATGAAATTGAACCTCCACCCCTTCTTCTGAAATGTAAAAAGAATGCGAGTAATCCATCGCATACACTGCATCGTCTCTCCAAAATGAGACGCACACACATTCTACTCCACCCCTTACCCTTTCCACACTTCTTCTTCAACCAACCAGAGCACTGCATTGATAAAATTTTTGAATGGTTGGTGTTAACCTTCGGTCTTTGCAAAGCTTGGCATCGACCAATGATTTTTTTTACCCCCACTTGTGATTTTCAAAGCTTAACATTGCATGACTCAAGTTTGGGGGGGTATGTTTTTCTGGCTCCTAAAAAGAATTTTTACAAAATGATGAGCCAAAAATAAGTTTGAGGGAGATTCTTCACTTATATATTTTGCCCCCACTAATAAATTCCTCCCAAGCTTACAGGTTTTTTGGAGAATTAGCGGATGGCAACAGTGAGGACACTGTTGAAAACAAGTTTGGGGGAGGTTTGTGCTTATTTTCGCATCATTTGCATATCACTTTGCATAAGCACAAAACATTATTTTGAAAACCTATAAAAATTTTAAAAAATTTCAAAAAGATAAAAATAATTTTTGTACATAAATAAGATAATGAAAGTTTAGATAGTGAACAATTACATCCATGAGATTAGAAAAATTTAAGAAAACCAAGAAAATTAGAAGTTTTCTTATACGAACTAGTAATAAGTAGTTATGAGCCGTTGTCCCAAGGGTTAGTAAGATGAAGGACGTCACTAATCTGAGGATAAAAATAAGTCTGAAAAATAGTTTCTATTCTGGAAGCCAAACATTTTGAACGTTGATACCCTGCTATTCGCACTTACACACGTCTTAAAACCTGGGATAGTAGAGGATACCTTGAAATGCTCTTGTCTTAAAGCCGATGTATGAAGGAAATAAAAAAAATGAATGAAAGAAAATATAAAGTGGTGAGAAAAATGGACACTGGTTTTGTTATCACCGAGGGCAATAAAAATATATAGCGAGGGTGCTTCTTCACCTAGTGCCCTAAGGCCAACTGGTCTGGGAGTCACTGCTATGCCTGAGGTGGTGCAAGACGAGGAAAATACACCAAGTAAGCAAGCACAGGAGTAATCGGTCGGTTAGTACCTCAAGAAGTATTAACGGTCGCATGAAAGTGTGTAAGCAATCTCGTCTAAATATTCTTTAATTAAAAAGTACTGAGGCTGATGGGCAAGAGTATGATAGCTTGAATTGAATTCTCCGGGTGTAGGGATGTCCTTTACACACACGCAGTGTGATATGATCGATGTTTGGAATAAAGATAGGAATGAAGAATAAGACGATGTTTTATTGAGGGAGGACGTGATTTCTAACATTTTTTCATGACCATTAAGATAGGGCTCATAGCAACCGAAAAGCTAGCTTAGTTGGAAACCCTAATTTTCAAAGTCTTTCTTTTACCATTCTTTTCTTTAAATGTAATATTCATGATCTTCCTTTTATTATTGGATTTTGTGGGTGCAATCCGCTGAAAACCCTCAGGAGACAACACTCCTCCTACTAGGGACACCTAGAGGTTTAAAGGCTTGTTGCACATGCTCAGTGCAATCGTGTTGCCTACGAAAGTGTGCTAGTTAGTTTTTCTCTTTCTTTATTTTCTCCTTCTCTTTTTAATAAAACATTCGCTCGAGACGATCGAAATTAAGTTTGGGGGTATTTGATCAGTCGAAAATATTGCATATTTTAACCGGCAATTTCCCCATCATTTGCATTCATATAGAAGTGTACGGTATTCATATTTCACATATTAGCAAATCGGTCGTAAAATATCAGATTACATGTATTAGACCTTAAAACCGTCATTTCTAGGGAAATTGACTGCATTGCATGGCATCGCAATATTTCTATATGTCGCAACCCGTGTTTCGAAGTCTGTGCAGGAAAAGGAGAAGCTCGCTCGAATTTACACCGCTCAAATATATGCCAACTCACTAACTTCAAATCTGGTATCAATCCAAAGGAGCAATAACAAATCAACATATCAAAGAAAGCTACAAACATCAGTACAAGGCCACACCAGAAGCCACTAGCATCAAGGACCCAACATGGCCGCGGAACCGCGGCCAGAGCCTGCTTGAGCCGCGGTTCCGCGGCTACTTGATGACTTCAGCACATCATTTTTTGTGCACAACTCCTATCTCTCGGTCCAGACTTCAAAAAGACATGTCAACTTCCAGAAGACTCCAGAGGTTTCTGCCAGATCAGCAAACAAGGGTTTCTAAAGCTTAATTAATCCTAGCTTAAACCCTAAGCTAGCTCCTAACAAACTCCTTCTAGAAACTCCTCAACAAACTTTTGGAGGGAATTGTAATTTCAAACCTAAACCTAGGATTTGGGAAGTCTATAAATAGAAGCCTAGACCTAGGGTGAGAGATCAATGTGGAGATAGATAGAATCAAACCATTTGTGATTCATTTTAGTTCATTTTAGCCAATCTCCTTCTTCCACAAGTCTAGTGACAAGGCTTGTGGGAAACCCTAACCCTAATTCCAATTGAAATCAAGATCCCGAGTACCCATTAAGCAAGAAGCCCTACAACCTTTAGGAGCGGAGCCGATCTTCAACGGAGCAAGCGATCCGAGCCGATCCAGGACTTATGAAGCCGAGCGACGCCCGATCAACAATCTAGATTCTTCCGCTTGTAGTTCTTGAAGCGAATGTAATCAAAATTGTTGAGATAAATAAAGGTGATATTCTTTTATCTTTTTTTCTTTAAATTCTGCATCATGACATCTTTACAATTCGTGAATATTTTCTGTGTGGTGATGTGTGAATAAAACTCCGCTCGTCGAGGAGTCGAGACGGTCAATAGAATGATTATGTAACATAGCTTTAATCGATTCTTGAGTCCTACGGGTTTTGAAAACCCTAGCTAGTTCAAGAAACGACGACCCATTTCATTTCGATGCTTTCTTAATTGATATCGTTCGAAATTGGGGAGTTACGATCGTTTCTTGAATTTGGTAGAGGCTAGAAAAGGAATGATATCGACGAAAGAACAAGGGTTAAAAGATGAAACCCTAGTTTCATCAAGAAAGCCCTAACTCTCGTCAATGATCATCGATCTAATATCAATCCTTCGAAGGACAAGAACACGAAATCTAGAGATTACATCACGTCTATAGACCCGATCGATTCCTACGAGCCTCTTTTAGATTCTTGATTGTTGATTGGAAATATCATCGATACACCGATTCTTGATTGTTTATCTTTTTCTTGTTTCTTGAATAGAATAGTGACACTTGAAAATCAAAACTCTTGAATCATGTTTTCGTTTATCTTAGCTTAACTTTTCAATTCAAGCATATCATAATACAAACGAATCGTGCAATCCCTGTGGACGATCCGCACTCATTCATGAACTACAATTGACACCGTAGTTTGATTGCGGTCAAAATATTTTTTGGTTGTGAAGTTCTTTATAAATTTTCTGAATACCGACACAAGAAACAGTCTCAATCAAATGGTGCCATTTTAGGGGACCTTTTGAATTGATTCATACTACACAACAGGAAAATCGATCAATCACCTGAGAGTAAAAAAATCTGTCGCCACCATCCCGATCATTGGGAGCGATACCGAGGAATATGAAGAAATAGTCTACTCGGGACAACCCCAAAAAGAAAACAATAAGCCCGGACCATCTACCCCGATCCTGGTCTTTGGTAGTGATTTCGAGGATGAAACTAATGACGTGTTCTCCATTCGCCCGTCAATACACTCTCGCCGAAACGGATCAAAGTCTATAAGTTACAATGGCTCCGCCTCGACACTACAAGGAACTTGATGCGCTCGATATATATAGTGTACAAGAACTGCAAACTTTCTACGAACCTCCTAGGCGAAGAGGTGAAAAAGAGACCCTCTTCTATAAGTCGACGGAGACCAAAGTAGATAAAGAAGTCTGGCATGGTGCCAATTTTGCATTTGACAAGTTTCAACCCATCTATCTGCCAAGATACTACACAGAGAGATTGAAAGAGCTATTAAGATTCCAAGGCATATCTTTTGAACAAACTGTTTGACAAGCCCAATTCTACAAAAAGATTGGGATACTCCCGAAACTCAGCGAAAGAAGCCCAACGGGAAGATGGAGACAATGGGGCTCGGATATGTTCGATCCAAGAAACGGGAGTAGGTTTACAGTTTCCACGTCATAAACAGCTTGAGTGAAGAGAAAAACACTCTTCCAGATAGCTGTGACGTCAAATTAGAGCAAGATCCCACTTTGAAAACGTCAAGTCCGTTGCTCGAAGAAAAAAATGACAAGCTGATAAAAGAAGCTTGTCAAGCGAGCCGGGACAATTATAGCCGCAAAATGGCCATTTATGAAAAGGTCAAGACGCAGCGTCTCAATCAGCAATCTATGGAGGAAGTAAACTATAACTCTCTTCTTCCCCGGTCCGCTATGTGTTCTCGCGAAGGGGGGAAATCATGAAATGGAGGTAAAAATAGGGCAAAGAACGCAAACAATGTTCGAAGACAACAAAACGGTTCCAAGATGCCGTTCAATCGAGAAAAGATCAATTAGAGCCCGTCCTTTATAAACAAGAAGGGTCGGGAATACTCTTTCCCTCAGGACAAGACAGGGAAAATATTCAACCTTGTCATGAAGCACCAAATGATCATGCTTCCCGAGTCTCGGCACCCCGAACAAATAAACGAGGTCCGTCACCCGGAGTTTTGCTCCTATCACCAAGTAGTAGGTCACCCCCTTGAAGACTGCTTCATGTTCAAGGACTGGGTAGAGGACCAGTATCAACAAAGCAAGTTCTCTTTATCTGACAATTGGAATATAAGCTCGCTACGAAAACACGAGCCAAAAAGGACCTATACCGTCGGGATAGGACCAGCTCGACCGCAAGAATGAAAGTGAACTCGTACCTACCATATGATAACACTCTCAAAAGAGGGAGAGCATGCGAGTATGAGTGACCTCTTTAGGTGCTTCGAAAATGAAGACGAGGACGAGATGATCTCAGAGTTTCCACCAGCACCAAAAGAGCTGGAAGATGGGATACACACCATGGCGAACAACCTAAGAAAGATTGACTTAAGGACAGAAAATGATCCAAGACCGACATTCGTTAGTGAGCTACTATCTAAAAAATGGGTTGCCACGTTAAAAGACATGCTCATATAGTATAAAGACTGCTTTGCATGGAATTATTCCCGATGCCAGGTCTAGATCCAAATGTAACGATACATAAACTGGCCATATCGTCAGACATAAAACCAGTCAAACATGCTCTAAGAAGAATGCAGCTCGAACTTGAGATGAGTATCAACGCTGAAGTCAAGAAACTAATCGACTTTAGCATCATCCAAGAGGTTTAATATCCCGACTGGATCGCTAATATCATTCCAGTGATGAACAAAAATGGGACAATCGACAAAGCGTGCCCAAAAGATGACTTCCCATATGCTAATATCAGCATCTGTGTGGACTTTCGGGACCTCAACAAAGCGTGCCCGAAAGATGACTTCCCAGTACCTGTTACCGAACTGATGATCGATAACACGTCCACTCATGAAGTCTTCTCCTTCATAGATGGATCTTCAGGATATAATCAAATAAAAATGGATCCTGAAGACCAAAAAGCACACCACCTTCCAGACCCCGTTGGGTATATTCTACTATAAGGTGATCCCCTTCAGTTCGAAGAACGTTGGAGCCACATACCAAAGAACCATGACAAAGATCTTCGATGATCTCATACACAAGATCGTCGAATGCTACATCGACGATCTTGTAGTGAAGAGCAAATCTCATGAGGAACATTGGGAACATCTAAAATAGTGTTCCAACATCTTTGAAAGTACAATCTGAAAATGAACCCTCTAAAATGCGTGTTTGGAGTTTTCTTAGGCAAATTCCTAGGATTCATCATTCGTCACCGAGGCATCGAAATCGATCCCTAAAAAATCAAGGCAATTATGTAAATGCCCACGTCAAGAACCCTCAAACAACTCCAAGGAAAGCTCGCATATATCCAACGGTTCATAACCAACCTCTTCGGGAAATGTTGTCCCTACAACCATCTGATAAAGAAGGTGTAACAACCCTAAACCTTCTGTACATATTTTTTTCAAAATACAAAAAGGGACACCTGAGCCTGAGCACAAGTTCTAAGTTTAATTTGCTTTTGAACAGCAAGAAAGAGCTTGTAGCTCACTGGTAAGGCATTGCACTGTTAAGACATAGCACCTGAGTTCAAATTCCATCAGCCACATATTATTTTTATTGTATTTTCTTTTAATCTTTTAGAAGTCCAAAGGTCTACACGTGCACTACACGTAAACTGAAAAGACACGGAATAAACAAACATGCGCACGAGGGTATACGAGGAGACACCAACACGTGGCACCAAACCTAACCCTCTCGTCGGTGTTGGCCCGGCGAAAAGCGCAATAAACCCGGTACCGCCGGTCCAACCGTCGGTGATGCCCCCATTCTTTTCCCCTGCAACCCTTTGGCCTACCCCACTTTCCCTAGGCTGTTTATCTTCTCGGCAATTATCCAGAGAATTAAAATACCCTCTTTAAATCCATTTTTAATACAAATTGTAATTCACTAATTCAATACACCAAACCCTAATTTTCTCTATAAATACCACACCTCATTTCACACATCCTTACTCAGAATTCCCTACCAAAACTTTCAAAAAATTTCAAGTCTCTTTTGTGTACAAGTGGAGTTAACAAAGGGTGAAGTTCCGACGACGATCCAAGGAGATTCCGACGACGAAACGAAGTCCCGACGCTTCCTTAGTCTTCTCCTACCTCTCTTATTTTCCAGAATCCAGTAATTTCCTTCTTCGCCTCTCTTTTTCTATTTTAAAACTTTTCTATTTCAAAAACCGTCCGAAACGGAGTTAATCCGACTTCCAATTTCCTTCTCTTAAAAAATACAACTTTTTCATAATAACAAACCTCCAAAATATTAATATATTGTTTAATAATCGTTAACAAAGATAATAGAACAAGTTTGACATCAAAATAATAATCATAGCAAGTTCTATTTCATTTTTACATTAAAATACCCTTATGTTTAGATTTGACATTGCTTATTGTTTTTGACCCTTTTATCTTAGAAAACTCACGAGGTAATGACCTATCTCATCACAACACACATTTCTTTACATAGCACGAGGGAAGTTTGGGAACATAGTTATGGGATAATACGATATTTCAAATAAATACCATTAACTTATAAAACCATTTCTTTAAAAAGATGTATTAAACAATTTCTTGCAATTGCGCCTCTACAACCCACTTTTGGGGACCCCGTTTGGGATGGTGCAGATTATCACACATGCTCGGGCCTAGCAGAGCGAGATGCAGACCTCCAAAAGGAGCATTCGATCTCGATGGAATTTTTATGCATTTTTCTTTAGAAAATGAGATTTCTACAAGAAAATAAATAAATTTTATTTTAAATATATATATATATATATATATATATATTATCAAAATATCTATTTTAATTATATTATATAAATATTCCAAGTTTTCCAAATCAATAGAATCACCATTACATGAAAATATCATCCAAATACAAAACAATTCCAATATTTCAATAAAATACCATATACTATGAAAATTAGGTTCTACTCACTAGAAATTTCACAATTATAAAATATACATATATGAAAACCCTAAAGACGATAATTAAATACTTGAGGTGTATTTTGAAAATTATATCAAACTATTTTTACAAAAAAACCCTCAAGTTATGTTAAATTACAATAAGGACCCTAGTAAACAAAGGTTTAAGTGGGACCAGCCTCTTGAGCCTCAGGGGGCCGTAGATATGGGTGCTTGCCTATTTAAGGTAGACAATCTAATAAACGGTGTTATCAACACGGTAATTGTCTTTGAAAAAGACACAAATCCTGCCGTCCATGTGCAACAGTTACCGATAACATCAAAACAAATTCAGGATTTCAAGTTCTTTTTAAAGTGTCCGACTCAGATCGAGTCTCAATCTAATCAATCTGACTTGAATATGATTCAAGTATAAAACTAAAAATCAACATGAATCCGTTTATTCAATCTATTTCAATTTATATTGACCGAACCGAACCATGGATATACTCCGTCTACATGACTCTCCATTTACATCCATTCCGTTTACTGATATCATGGTTTCAGCAAGTCTTCCATTTACTACAGACAATACAATACAATCAATACAATAATACACTACGGGGTTTATAAAGGGGTAGACTGGTACGGAATATGTTAAAGGTTGCATGAGGTGGTCACTTAAGACGTAATTACATCCATGCAGTTGTTCCTTGGTATGTTCGACGGAGCCTTGTACTACGGGTTACCAAAGTCCTCGGTGTAAATTGGACTCCTCTCGTATGCACTGGTATCTTCTGTACCAAGCTACAAACACTACGTTAACCTAACAATCAAATATTATACTAGATATACTCCCTTTTCTGTCTATTCTACTTCTCTCCTTCTTTGGGACTTACCGAGCGATTGTTCGCTGACGACATTCCCATTTCTCTTCTTCTTTGGAATGTTATCAGGTGGATTGGACGAACTAGAGCTCGAGACCAGCCAGGAGAAATTGGAGCAGTACACTGAAGACCCGGAGCATTAGACTTTACTCGTACTTTTCTTATCAGTTATGCCATTGTTTAGGCATTGCTTTCTATTCATGTATTTACATTCCAGTTGTACCTGTAAAAGAATGTTAATAAATAAAAGTTGTTGTTCAATTACATCTATTGTCATTTTTCTTGTGTACATTTACTTTATATTGCTTAGATACACTTAGCGTGTTTACTTTTGAGTAAATACGTAGCGGGCATCGCCGCGTCCCCTCCCCGTACACCGGGAAGCGGGGCATGACAGAAGGAGACCCCGTTCGTCTGGGATCAGAAGTGCCAAAACGCACCAGACAAAATCGAATAATACCTGCAAAATCCACCGGTATTAGCCACTCCGGTTAAGTGAAAACCCCTTATTCTATATACAACGGCCCTTGAGAGTTCTCTAGGCGCATTGTGGGCACAAGAGAACGATTAAGAAAAGAAGAGAGCTCGGTACTATTTAAGTCGAGTTCTCCTGGGGGCAGAAAGCAACTATTCCCCCATCGAAAAGTATTGCCTGGCGCTGATCTTCGCAATAACGAAGTTCAGACATTATGCCTTGGCACATGAGGTCCACCTCATTTCAAGAGTGGATCCTCTTAAATATCTAATTTCAAAGGCCATACTGATAGAAAAGCTTGCCAAATAGGCCATCCTCCGGATAGAGTTCTCGGTAATGTATCGACCCCTCAAAGTAGTGAAAGGACAGGCCATCACCGACTTTCTCGCGGAGCATCCGATACCATCCGACTCTCCCCAAAATGATGAGTTTCCAGATGAACACGCGTTCGACGCAATTGAAGAAGAAAAAGAAGAAGATAAACCTCAGTGGGAGCTTTACTTCGATGGAGCATCCCCCATGAAGCGGCAAAAGAAAAATACCCCAATAATCAAAGATGGGGCGGGCCTTATCTTTGTGACCCCGCAAAGAGGGATATTGTGTTACGCCCTCTCCTTAACGGAGCCAAGGACTAACAACGAAGATGAATACGAAGCTTTAATAGCCGGTCTTGAGATTGCTATCGATATGGGAATCAAAGACCTCCTCATATATGGAGACTCCCAGCTGATCGTTAGTCAAGTAAACGGCGATTATCAAATATGCAAGCCAGGGTTGATAAGGTATGGCGAAAAGGTGCAGCAAATACTGACACAAATCTCTTCCCATATCCTAAAAAGCATACCATGAGTGAAAAACAGCAAGGCAGATGCGTTGGCCAAATTGGCTAAGAAATTAGCCGATAAAGACCTCAATAACATAAGGATCATTAGGCAAAGCCGCAGGGTCCTCGTGCTAACAGATATATTTTCGGAAGACCCGATAAGGCCATCTGAAGGAAAAAAATGATCGAACAAGTAACCCTTCAAATAGAGGACGAAGAAAAGGTCAAGGACTGGAGGGAAGTCTTCATAGACTACTTCAAGTACCAACGAACTCCTGAAAACGCGTCGTTTAAACATCAGCTCATGAAACGAACTTTGTCATTTGCCTTCGTCAATGATACTCTGTACAAGAGATCATTCGACTACCTATGGATAAGATGCCTAGGGCTGGAGAAAGCAAAAAAAAGTCGTTCAAGAAGTACACGACGGACTCTGCGGTTTTCATCAAGCTGGGCTAAAGATGAAACTAAAGATAAAAAAAAATGGGTTACTATTGGCCCACGATAATTCAGTACTACCTCGATTATGTGAAACAGTGTCACTCGTGCCAAATTCACGGAGACTTCATACATCAGCACCCAAATCCAAAGCACCTACAGTGGTCGGCTGGCCGTTCGAAATGTGGGGAACCGATATAATTGGCTCTATCAAAACGGCATCATCCAAAGGACACCAGTTTATACTGGCGACTACTGGCTACTTCTGTAAGTGGGAAGAAGCAGTAATGTAACAACTCCATTTTTAGTGTATATAAATTTGATTTAAATTTAAAGTATACTTGGAGTATTTAATGTTGCTGTTACCACTTTAAATACTTTTTTCACATCATAATTACAAGAAGGAGCTTGTAGCTCATTGGTAATACCTTGCACTGTTGAACCAACCCACCAGAGTTCAAATCTCATGCCCAACATTATTTTTTATATATTTATTTGTTTTAAATTCTTTAGAAGCCCAACAGTCCACACAAGATAACTTCCATTTTTCCCACTACACCCACTAACCAGAATGCACCAGAGGCCACATCTGACAACCCCCACCTCCCGACGCTACGACTCGGCCTGACTCGGGCCAGCGCCGCCGGCCGGACTCCACCGGACGGCCGACTCTCCAACTGGGAAAATGTGCCCCTTCACTTCCTCATACCCCCAGCACACTCCAATTTATGAGATCGGTTCCAGAGAGCACATTAACACCCATTTACTTCAATTTTTTTTAATGATTTTTACACCTTTTTACATTTTTTTAAATTAAAACTCTACACCTATCCTAACCCTATCCTAACTCTATAAATACACCCATACCCTTACCCTCTCACTCCAAAATTCTGAGCCAACTCTCTAAAAATTTCCAAGAATCTTGTGCACTTTGAAAACGAGCTCGAGGCGAAGCTCCGACAAATTCCCGGCGGAACTTCCGGCGATCGTTCTAAGAACTCCCGGTAACAAAGCAACACATCGGTGATTCCACTACTTCCCTCTCACCCTCTTGTGTGTCCTAAAATCGTAAGTCCCATTTTCTAACTCTCTTTTCTATTCAAAAAATACGGATTTACAAAACCCGACGGAAACGGAACAAATCCGATTTCCGATTTGGTTTCTTCATAAAACTCCACTTCACGTTAATACAATTATGCTTAAACTCTCTCTTGTTGACTATTAAACACTAATCAACCAAATTGATCAAGTTTTATTTCATAAAATGATGGCTATTTCAATTTATCGTATTTTTCACTTAAATACCACATTGTTTCAATTCTATATTTAACTCCATTAAACTTGCTATACCTTTAAGTAGATCATGAGGTAACGACCTACCTCCACACACACTCATATGCAACATAACACGATACTCTCGAGAACCTAGAATACGAGAAAACAAACATTTTCATTTAAATACCCTTTACTTAATAAAACCATTTCTAAAGGATTTAGTATTGATACATCTTTGCAAATAAATACCACTTATTATGAAAATAGGATAAGATTGTAGGCATCAGTCGTTTATCTAAACCTGAGTTTGTGGTGTCTAGGATAGGCAAGTGAGAAAGGTAACTTTAAAAGGCCCGTCTCACGGTGATTCGTGAGCGGATCCCTCCTTTCTTCACTTGTACTTACCTGGCCACAATTGGCGGTGAAGAGACGATTTGAGGTATCTCACAACTTGTCGCTTTGGACCAGTTAGGGGCAGTCTAGTTGACTTAGGAGACCCTAGAACATAGAATACGTGAAATTTGACAACTTTACAAATAGATACCATTTACTTCATAAAACCGTTTTCTAAAGGATTTAGTATTTATACAATCTTTGCAAAGCGCCGCTACAACCCATTTTGGGGAACCCGTTCAGGATGGTGCAGATTATCGCACATCCTCGGGCTTACTAGTGCGAGATTCAGACCTCCGCAAGGAGCATTCGGTCTCGAAAGATTTAAAATACGACATCTTAAGAAAACGAGATTTCTAGAATATTATAGATGTATACAAAACTTATTTTCATATAAATATATGTATATGCAACATAAACATATCTATTTTTGAAGTATTATAAATATTCCACCTTTTCTATAATATCACAAGAATCAAGTTTACACTAAAATACCATGAATTCCACACAAATCAATATTACAAATAAATACCTTTATTTCTGAAATTAGGATATTTTCACTAGAAATATCACAATATAAAATCCATATTCATTACAACTCTAAAGACGAATAATAAATGCTTGGGGTGTATTTTGAAAAGTATATAAAATTATTTTTACATAAAACCCCCTCAAGTTCTATAAATTACCTTAAGGACCCTAGTAAACATAGGTTTAAGCGGGACCAATCTCTTGAGCCTCAGGGAGCCGGAGAAGTGGGTGCTTGCCTATCTAAGGTAGACAAATTGATAAAAACAATCAGGACTTCAATTTACTTTGCTGATTGTCTGACTCAGTCTGAGTCTCAGTATAATCTGACTTGAATGATTCAAGTACAATCTATAATCTTCAATATTACAATTCAATATGAATTCAAGAATCCAATTATCAATTTATACAACTTGACCGAACCGAACCATGGATATACATTCTATTTACATGGTTCTCCAGTTATTCCATTTACATGATTCTACGGTTACATCCGTTTACTGATATCATAGTTTCGGTCAGTGAATCAATTATACAATCAATACAATTTACAAGACAAAAAATACAATCAAAACAATACGGGGTTTAAGGGGTAGATTGGTACGGAAGGTGTTAAAAGTGGCACGAGACGGTAAGATTAAGACACCTGACTTATATTCCGTTGCTGTTGTACCATGGCTTAACGATTCCTTGTACATTCCGTTTGCCATGGTATCTAGCATATAGAGACCCCTCTCGTATATACTGGTATCCTTCTGTACCAAGCTACAAACAACAGTGTTAAGAAAACATTACAACAATATAATACAACTTTAAAAGATACCTTCTTATTCTATCTATTCTACTTTCCTCTTATCTTTGGGACTTACCGAGCGACCTGTTCGCTGAAGACATTCTATTTCTTTCTTCTTTGAATGTCGTCAAGTGATTTGGACCCGTCAGAGATCGAGCCAACTTCAGAAGACTTGGATCAGTACAGCGAAGACCCTGAGCTCTAAACATTGTACATTTTCTATTCAGTACCTTTAATTTCCTGTCATGCCATTGTTTAGGCATCACTTTTATTTCAGTTGTATTTCCTTTTCATGCATTGTACAAAAGAATGTTAATAAATAAAGTTGCTGTTTTTATTATACCTTGTCTCTTGTGTATATTTTCTTTTATATTGCTTAGTTACGCTTAGCGTATTTTCTTCTGAGTAAAAACGTAGCGGACCAGTCGCGTCCCCTTCACCGTATACCGGGAAGCGGGGCATGACAGGTTTTGTTGGTGGCCCATGCAGGTCAGAGCTGTATGAAACCCTATTATGCAGTTCTGTTCTTCGTGAACAACCTAAGCAATATAACACAAGAACCATCAACTAAAACATTCTTTACAATTCATGTTCCTTGAATCTTACAATTTCATATTCCTTGAATCTTATCATTTCATGTACTTGAATCTGTCTTAACCCAAATTTTTCTTCAAGGTTATGGATTTCCCGAACATCACCAGCACTAATGTCAACAACACACCTCCACCACTACCTCTCACACCTGCTGTTCCTGCGCCACCCACCGAGCAAACAGTGCTACTTGAGGCGATCCGCAGCCTTCTTGAGGGACACCAACAACTCCTGAACTGTCCCGAGACTGACGCACATAGGGTAAAGCAATTCAGGGCTTTATATCCCAAGCAGTTCTCCGGAAATGGAAGCCCACTTGAAGCTGAGGAATGGGCACAAAATATAGAGGATGATCTGGCGCAGCACAAGTGCCAGACATAGCTTGGATCCGTGTGGCGAAACTGCAGCTCACGGACAATACTCGCAACTAGTGGAAGGCGGAAGAAAGCCGTCTTGAACAGCCTATTGAATGGAATACTTTCCGCAACAAGTTCGACGCGAAGTACTTCCCTGTGACTGCCAGGTTTGCCATGGAACAACAGTTCATTCATCTACAACAAGGTTCGATGTGGGACAGGTCAGTAGATGAATATGACGGTGAATTCACCATGCTAAGTCGGTAAGAAATGTCACAATAGTTCAAAATTTTAAAATATATCACATACTACACAGCTAACACAATCCTTTAAACAGATTCGCGATACATTTGATACCGACGGACGAGATTAGAGCCCGTCGCTTTCAACAAGGCTTGGACACGGAAATTCAAGCTGCTCTAGCCACAGGAAAATTTCGAACTCACGAGGATGCTCTGGAAGCTGCCCGCAGTTATGAGGCAATGATAAAAGCAAGGGGCAGACCTCAGTCTGCAGGAGTTAAGCGCCCTGCCAACCAGATGGCAGGAGGAGCCTTGTCCAGGCCACCTTTTGTGCCAAGGCGACCCGTAGTACCGAACCATCGTCCCAGCCCAGCCTTTTGTACCTACTGCAAGAGAATTGGACATATGATGAAAGATTGCCGGTGAGCCAACCGTCTTTGCTTAGTCTGCGGCTCAGCTACTCATGATATTGGGTCTTGTCCCCAAAGGCAAAACCCAGTTGCTGCACCCAGGCCAGCAATTACCAATCCCCAGCGACCACCCCTTCAGGCACCTGCTCCAAGACTTGCACTACCTGCACCACCCAGAGGACCACAAGCTGCACCATCTCTTCGTCAGTTCCATCAAGCTCAAAGGAACGTTCCGAGGAATGCTCCTCAGGCCAAGAGGAATGTGTCAAGGCGCCAGGCTTTCACGATGACCGTGGAAGAAGCTGAGGCCACTGGCCAAATTATCACTGGTAAACTTTTCTTCTCAAACCTTTCTTTTCAATTTTGCTACTTATTTACATACTTTTCCCTATACCTAAAACATATCCCACATACCTTAGGTACAATCTTAGTAGCCTCACTACCTGCACTAGCACTGTTTGATACTGGAGCATCTTACTGCTTTATGTCGCAACGGTTCGTCCGAACCCATGCGATTCCAGTCTCACCGCTTGTATCTGGCTGGAATGTCAGTTCAGGAAATGGCGTTCTAAAGGTAACCATGGGATACAGCTTGTGTCCAGTCGTCGTCTGCAGCAGAGAGTTTTATGCTGACTTCAAAGTACTGGACATACCGAACTTCGATGTGGTTCTAGGTATGGATTGGCTTGGAACTTTTTATGCTACCATCGACTTTCGTCAAAGGAGGGTAGTATTCGAGATTCCAGACCATCAGGTCTTCTATTTCAAAAGCGGAGACCGTACCCTGGTGCCAAGTACCTACAAAGCAAAGCCAAGGTAAGCCGTAGTGGCAGCAGCTCAAGCGGAGGAAGAATCAAGACCAGATGCGGTTCGAGAGTTCGACGATGTATTTCCTGACGATATATCAGGTTTGCCTCCCGATTGAGCTCTTGAATTCAGTATTGATTTAGTACCAGGAGCACAACCGGTGATCAAAGCACCTTATAGACTAAGTCCGGAAGGTTTTATGGAAGTCCGAACACGGTTGGACGAATTATTGGCGAAAAGATGGATTCGCCCCAGCACTTCAAGTTGGGGAGCACCTGTACTACTTGTGAAGAAGAAGGAAGGTTCATACAGAATGTGCATCGATTAAAGAGCCTTGAACGAAGTCACTATAAAGGAGAAGTATCCACTCCCGCGGATCGATGATTTATTCGATTAGCTAAGTGGATCTTGTGTTTTCTCTAAATTGGATCTTCGTTCAGGTTATCATCAGGTGAAGATCAAGAAAGCTGATATTCATAAAACAGCTTTCAGAACTCGCTATGGACATTACGAATTTCTAGTGATGCCATTTGGAGTGACCAACGCACCAGCAATATTCATGAACCTAATGAATCAAGTTTTCCTGGAGTACATAGACAGATTTGTTGTCATCTTCATCGATGACATCCTGGTGTATTCTAAGAGTCGGAAAGAGCATGCAGAGCACCTACGAATTGTCCTGGAAACTTTTCGACAACATCAGCTCTATGCCAAGTACAGCAAATGCGAGTTTTGGCTAAAGCAAGTTGGTTTTCTTGGACATATCGTATCAGGAGAAGGAATCTCTGTGGATCCAGCGAAAGTTTCAGCAGTTAGCGAATGGCCTACACCAAAGTTAGTGAAGGACATTCGAAGTTTCTTGGGTTTAGCTGGATATTACAGAAGGTTCATTAAAGGCTATTCAAAGATAGCAACATCCCTGACCAAGCTCACACGTAAAGATGAAGATTTTGTGTTGTCAGAAGCATGCGAACAAGCTTTCATAGAATTCAAGTCAAGGTTGACATCAGCACTTATTCTCGTCATACCGGATCAATCTGAAGGATTCGAAGTGCATTATGATGCATCTGGTAAGGGATTAGGATGTGTTCTATATCAGCACGGTAAAGTTGTGGCTTATGCTTCAAGACAACTGAAGATTCATGAGCGCAATTATCCGACGCATGATCTGGGGTTGGCAACCGTCATCTTTGCTCTCAAGATTTGGCGCCATTATCTACTTGGTGAACGAGTGAACATCTACACAGATCATAAGAGCCTGAAGTACGTGTTTACTCAGAAGGATTTGAATATGCGGCAGAGAAGATGGTTAGAACTCATGGCGGACTTTGACATCAACTTACAATATCACCCAGGAAAGGTGAATGTGGTACCTGATGCTCTTAGTCGTCAACTATTATCGATGAATCTTACCACTCAGTTGAGGCTTCAACAAGACTTGCATCAAATGGAGATTGAGGTAGTCATGCCAGGTAACGCTTCAAGTTTGATGAATTTTCAAGTTCAATCAACCATTGTCAATTAGATCAAAGCGGCTCAAGCAAGTGATGCTAAGAGATCAGAGAACAAGTGGAGAATAGACTCAGGACAGACTTCATCATCCTTGAAGACGGATCTTTGAGATACGACAGTAGATTGTGTGTACCAAAAGGTCTTATTCGGGAAGAGTCAATGAAAGAAGCTCACAACTCTCCCTATTCAGTACACCCTGGGGGTACCAAAATGTACAAAGATCTACGTCAGAATTATTGGTGGCATGGAATGAAGCGTGAAGTAGCCAGAAGTGTCGCAAAATGCTTGGTGTATCAGCAAGTAAAGGCTGAACATCACAGGACAGCTGGACTACTTCAACTGTTACCAATCCCAGAATGGAAGTGGCAACACATCACGATGGATTTTGTGACTGCACTTCCTCGCAGCTCAAAGGGTAACAATGCCGTATTGGTCATTTTGGATCAACTCACAAAGTCGGCTCACTTCATCCCATTTCGAGTTTGCCAATCAACTGAGACACTAGCAAAGAAGTATATGGAGGAAATTGTGAGACTTCATGGAGTACCGGTTTGCATTGTCTCCGATCGTGACAACAGGTTCCGAACGCAATTTTGGCAGAGCCTGCAAGCTAGCTTGGGAACAAGTCTGAACTTCAGCACGGCTTATCATCCACAAACAGATGGTCAGTCTGAGCGAACTATTCAGATCTTGGAGGATATGCTCAGAGCGTGTATGTTAGACTTCAAAGGATCGTCGAAAGATCAACTGCATCTTCTGGAGTTTGCGTACAACAACAGCTACCAAGCAAGCATAGGAATGACACCTTTTACAGCATTGTATGGAAGGAAGTGTCGAAAACCATTAAGTTGGGACGACATCGGAGATAAGGAACTTCTTGGACCAGAGATGATAGTAGCGACCGTTGATGTGGTTCGTACTATCAGGGAAAGGATGCGCATAGCCCAAGATCGACAGAAGCACTGGCTGATGCAAAGAGATGGCACTTGGAGTTCCAGCCAGGAGATCACGTATTCTTGAAGATATCTCCAAACTGCGGAGTGATCTGATTTGGAAGACGGGGTAAATTAACTCCGAGATACATTGGACCGTTCGACATACTCAAACGAGTCGGTGAAGTGGCATACCGCTTAGCGCTTCCACCTTCATTGGAAGGAGTGCATAATGTGTTCCACATATCCCAACTCAGAAGGTATGTGAGTGACCCCGGCCATGTTCACGATCATTCCGAGCTCACTATCCATCCTGATTTATCTTGTGAGCAACAACCTGTGGAAATCCTGGTCAAGAAAGTGAAGACACTTCGGAACAAGGAAGTTAACTTGGTCCGAGTGATGTGGAGAAAAGACACTCCAGGAGAGTCCACTTGGGAAAGGGAAGATGAGATGCGTGCAAGATATCCACACCTCTTTGTAAATTAGTCCTTAAATAAAAGTTGTAAATTTCGAAGAAGAAACTTTTGTAAGGAGGGTAGACTATAATAACTCCATTTTTAGTGTACATAAATTTGATTTAAATTTAAAGTATATTTGGAGTATTTAATGTTGCTGTTACCACTTTAAGTATTTTTTTTACACCATAATTACAAGAAAGAGCTTGTAGCTCATTGGTAATACCTTGCACTGCTGAACCAACCCACCAGAGTTCAAATCTCATGCCCCATATTATTTTTTATATATTTAATTGTTTTAAATTCTTTAGAAGCCCAACAGTCCACACAAGATAACTTCCATTTTTCCCACTACACCCACTAACCTGAATGCACCAGAGGCCACATTTGACGACCCCCCACCTCCCGACACTACGACTCGGCCTGACTCGGCCGGCGGACCGGTCGACTCGGGCCGGCGCCGTCGGCCGGACTCGGCCGGACGGCCGAGTCTCCAACTGGGAAAATGTGCCCTTTTACCTCCTCGTACCCCCTGCACACTCCAATTTATGAGATCGGTTCCAGAGAGCTCATTAACACCCATTTACTTCAAATTTTTTTTAATGATTTTTACACCTTTTTACATTTTTTTAATTAAAACTCTACACCTACCCTAACCCTAGCCTAACCTTATAAATACACCCATACCTCCTACCCTCTCATCCCAAAATTCTGAGCCAACTCTCTAAATATTTCCAAGAACCTTGTGCACTTTGAAAACGAGCTCGAGGCGAAGCTCCAACGAATTCCCGGCGGAACTTCCGGCGATCGTTCTAGGAACTCCCGGCAACGACACAACACATCGGTGATTCCACTACTTTCCTCTCACCCTCTTGTGTGTCCTAAAACCGTAAGTCCCATTTTCTATTCAAAAAATACGGATTTACAAAACCCGACGAAAACAGAACAAATCCGATTTCCGATTCGGTTTCTTCATAAAACTCCACTTCTCGTTAATACAATTATGCTTAAACTCTCTCTTGTTGACTATTAAATACTAATCAACCAAATTGATCAAGTTTTATTTCATAAAATGATGGCTATTTCAATTTATCGTATTTTTCACTTAAATACCACATTGTTTCAATTCTACATTTAACTCCATTAAACTTGCTATACCTTTAAATAGATCACGAGGTAACGACCCACCTCCTCACACACTCATATGCAACATAACACGATACCCTCGAGAACCTAGAATACGAGAAAACAATATTTTTTATTTAAATACCCTTTACTTAATAAAACCATTTCTAAAGGATTTAGTATTGATACATCTTTGCAAATAAATACCACTTATTTTGAAAATAGGATAAGGTTGTGGGCATCAGTCGTTTATCTAAACCTGAGTTTATGGTGTCTAGGATAGGAAAGTGAGAAAGGTAACTTTAAAAGGCCCGTCTCACGGTGATTCGTGAGCGGATCCCTCATTTCTTCACTTGTACTTACCTGGCCACAATTGGCGGTGAAGAGACGATTTGAGATATCTCATAACTTGTCGCTTTGGACCAGTTAGGGGCAGTCTAGTTGACCTAGGAGACCCTAGAATATAGATACGGGAAATTCGACAACTTTACTACCATTTACTTCATAAAACCATTTTCTAAAGCTTTTAGTATTTATACAATCTTTGCAAAGCGCCGCTACAACCCATTTTGGGGAACCTGTTCGGGATTGTGCGGATTATCGCACATCCTCGTGCTTAGTAGTGCGAGATTCAGACCTCCGCAAGGAGCATTCGGTCTAGAAAGATTTAAAAAACGACATCTTAAGAAAACGAGATTTCTAGAATATTATAGATATATACAAAACTTATTTTCATATAAATATATATATATATATGCAACATAAACATATCTATTTTTGAAGTATTATAAATATTCCACCTTTTCTACAATATCACAAGAATCAAGTTTATACTAAAATACCATGAATTCCACACAATCAATATTACAAATAAATACCTTTATTTCTGAAATTAGGATATTTTCACTAGAAATATCACAATATAAAATCTACATTCATTACAACTCTAAATATGAATAATAAATGCTTGGGGTGTATTTTGAAAAGCATATAAAAGTATTTTTACATAAAACCCCCTCAAGTTCTATAAATTACCCTAAGGAACCTAGTAAACATAGGTTTAAGCGGGACCAATCTCTTGAGCCTCAGGGAGCCGGAGAAGTGGGTGCTTTCCTATCTAAGGTAGATAAATTAATAAAAACAATCAGGACTTCAATTTACTTTGCTGATTGTCTGACTCAGTTTGAGTCTCAGTATAATCTGACTTGAATATGATTCAAGTACAATCTCAATCTTCAATATTACAATTCAACATGAATCCGTGAATCCAATTATCAATCTATACAACTTGACCGAACCGAACCATGGATATACATTCCATTTACATGGTTCTCCAGTTATTCCATTTACATGATTCTACGGTTACATCCGTTTACTGATATCATGGTTTCGGTCAGTCAATCAATTATACAATCAATACAATTTACAAGACAAACAATACATTCAAAACACTGCGGGGTTTAAGGGGTAGATTGGTACGGAAGGTGTTAAAAGTGGCACGAGACGGTAAGATTAGGACACATAACCTATATTCCGTTGCTGTTGTACCGTGGCTTAACGATTCCTTGTACATTCCGTTTGCCCTGGTCTCTAGCATATAGAGACCCCTCTCGTATACACGGGCATCCTTCTGTACCAAGCTACAAACAACAGCGTTAACACAACATTACAACAATATAATACAACTTTAAAGATACCTTCTTATTCTTTCTATTCTACTTTCCTCTTATCTTTGGGACTTACCGAGCGACCTGTTCGCTGAAGACATTCTATTTCGTTCTTCTTTGAATGTCGTCAGGTGATTTGGACCCGTCAGAGATCGAGCCAACTGCAAAAGACTTGGATCAGTACAGCGAAGACCCTGAGCTCTAGACATTGTACATTTTCTATTCAGTACCTTTAATTTCCTGTCATGCCATTGTTTAGGCATCGCTTTTATGTCAGTTGTATTTTCTTTTCATGCATTGTACAAAAGAATGTTATAGTATAAAGTTGCTGTTTTTATTATACCTTGTCTCTTGTGTATATTTTCTTTTATATTGCTTAGTTACGCTTAGCGTATTTGCTTCTGAGTAAATACGTAGCGGACCAGTCGCGTCCCCTTCGCCGTATACCGGGAAGCGGGGCGTGACAGGTACCGCTAAGAGAGGTGAAGACGGAGAACATCCTCCATTTCTTCAAGACCAATGTCATATACCGGTTTGGGACTCCGCGACGGATAATCTCGGATAATGGGCCAGCTTACAGAAGCTATAAAATAAGCCGCTTCGCATAGCAGCATAAAATAGACCGGGATACTCTTCAGTCTATAATTCTCAGACCAACGGTCTAGCTGAAGCTTTTAACAAGACTTTGACCAATATTATAAAAAGATGGTGTACAGAAACAAAAAGGACTGGCACGAAAGGCTGCATGAAGCTCTCTGGGTGTACTGAACAACGTTCAAGATGGCCATGAATACAATACCATACACACTGATGTTCCTCACGGAAGCAGTACTCCCATTAGAAATAGAACTCCTCTCTCAACGAGTAGCGGTTCGAAATGAGCTGAGTGATGAAGAAAATGCTCATCTTAGATTTGAAGAGCTCTACGTTCTTAACGAAACCCGCCTGATAGCACAACAGAACCTGGAGGCTTATAAGACAAGGATAACACGGTGATATGAAAAATTGACTACGCCGAGAACATTCCGCCATGGTGAACTCGTGCTAGTTGTCAAAAGACCAATGATACCTAATCGTGCAAAACATGGAAAATTCGATCCTAACTATGAATGCCCGTATATTATAGACAAAGTCTACCAAGATGGAGCCTACCTGCTTATGGATATGCACGGCGAAAGGCCATTCCGGCCAATAAACAGCCGATTCCTCAAAAAATACTACGCTTGACGAGTCGTGACTTAGGTCAATAATAGATGACGACGCTTGTGTCCGCTTGCTATCTTTCTGAGTTAGAACTCTAAAAACAGTACAAAAAAAGCTCCGTCGTCCCAAAAACGGCGATATTGGACCGAGAAGTCCCTAAACTAATATTGGATCAAGACGCCCTTAAACTTGCGCGTTCCCCTAAACATGGGAATGTTGGACCCAGACGTCCTTAAACTAACACGTTCCTCCAAACATGGGAATATTGGACCAAGAAGTCCCTAAACTAATATTGGACCGAGACATTCCTAAACTAACGCGTTCCCCCCAAATACGGGAATAATGGACTAAAACGTCCCTAAACTAATGCTGGACTGAAACGTCCCTAAACTAATGATGGACCGAGGCGTCCCTAAATTAGCGTGTTTCCCCAAAACACGGGAATATTAGACCGAAAAGTCCTTAACCTAAAAAGTCGCCCCAAAATACAGCGATAATGGACCGCCATATCCTTAAAACTAACACTTTTAGTCCTACAGTAGATCCCTATATTGACCACCGTGTACAATCCATGGACATAAACAATTCATGGCTCTCCCATGTCCTACAAGATGCGGTCCTTCAAAAAAGATCTGGGCCTACAGCTAATGGCGCATTACCTTACGGGCCACCTAAAAAAAGGTGTGTCCACAAGAGAACTGGGCATGGATGAAAACCCAAAGGACTCCATGAGTAAAAACAGCAGGACTACCGGCGAGCTAGTGAAAACCCGAAAGGGCGCGGACTCGTTTTTAAAAAAATGCACTTGCAAAGTCCTTACGACTTTGTAAGGAGAAAACACCAACGTGAGATCGTTACGACTCACAAAAGAGTACCATACTTATGAATCCATATGATTCCTAATGAGAAAATGCACTGACGAGATCCTCGCAACTCGTAAGGAGAATATACCTTCTATAAGACCCTCACGGCTTATAGAATTCAAAAGCCTTAAGTTACGGAGATCTGAACCTGTTCTTAAGCCACCAAAACCCCACAAAACTTTTCTACCCTACAAGTCGTCCAATAACGACTCTTGTATGCAATCCACGGGCGTAAATAAATATGTTCCTACCGATGGTGAGAAATATCCCTATATGGTGAACGATACTTGTAAGTCCTCTCGACTTATAAGGAGAAAATACTCGTGTATGATCCTTATGACTTATAAAAGAAAACACTTAGGAATGCCCACGATTCCTAAGGAGAAAACACACCTATGAGATCCTCATGACTCATAAGGAGAAATACCTTTATGAGATTCTCATGGCTCGTAAAGTCGAAAGCCTTGGTCGACAGGATCCCAACCCTGTTTGCTAAGCCATCTTTGTTCAAATCAACAAAGGCAAATGATGATTCGCTCCTGGCAATATCCAAGTTGTAGCAATGCTGATGCCTAAACAGGTGTCAAACTCTAAGTTCTCTCACGGAAAATAATAATTCGGTCATGATATCATTCCAGTTGTAGCGATACTGATACCAAAATTGGTATCAGGACCTAAGTCCCCGACTCGCAACAAAATCAGCGAGCATAAAAATGCATAAAATAGCCGAAATGACGAGGCTACTTGCAATAAAAATCAGCGAGCAAAAAAATATATCCATATGAAACAGCTGAAATATTTGGGCAACTCGCAATAAAAAATAGCGAGTAAAAATTTAAAAAATGACATAACCGAAATGATTGGGTACCGTGATAAATAGCAGAAATGATTGGGCAATCACAACTTTCGCGATATAAAAAAGCTGAAAAGATAGAGCATCGCAGAAATAAAAAAAATTAATAAAATAAAATTTTTCTTCCCTGCAGGTAGATCCACACCGACCCCTGTATACAATCCACAGGCACAAATGAAAGAAAGGGGAACCATATTTTCCCACCATACTTCGTCAAAAGATGAACCGAGTCTTGATGGCACATCTATAGCCTAGAGACTAATTTGACATCTTTCTTACTCTGGCGGAGTACAGACGTGGGGTTGACAAGGCTTTAAGGAGCCAAATCAAAACGGAGTAATGACAAAATCCTAGCACCAGCTCGGCATTCCTTCTCAGCGCAAACATGTCGTCAACAAGGACCCAAGGGTCAAATAAAGTGGAGCAATGTCATATTTCTATCTCCAGATCGTGACGGCGACATCTACAACTTAGAGATCAACTCGATGTCCTTCTCATTCCATCATGGTGCAGATGCAACGACCCAAGGGTCAAACAAAAGTGGAGTAATGACATATTCCTAATTCCAAGTCTTGATGGCAATATATGCGGCCTAAAGACCAATTCGACGTCTCTCTTACTCCAGCAGAGTACATACGTGGTGTGAACAAAGCTCTAAGGAGCCAAATCAAAGGAGCGTAATAACAAAACCTTAGCTCAATTCGACGTCTCTCTTACTCCGGCAGGGTGTAGACGCGACGTCAACAAAGGACCCAAGGGTCAAATAAAGCTCAAAGGAGCCAAATCAAAGCAGAGTAATGAAAAAACCTTAGCTCAATTCGACGTCTCTCTTACTCCAGCAGGGTGCAGATGCGACGTCAACAAAGGACCCAAGGGTCAAATAAAAGTGGAGCAATGGAAAAATCCTTGCTCCAGATCTTAATGGCAACATTTACAGCCTAGAGATCAACTTGGCGTCCTTCTCATTCCGACAGAGTGAAGATGCGGCGTCAACAAAGGGCCCAAGGGTCAAATAAAAATGGAGCAATGGAAAAATCCTAGCTCCAAATCTTAATGGCAACATGTACAGCCTAGAGATCAACTCGATGTTCTCATTCCGATAGAATGCAGATGCGACATCAACAAAGCTCCAAGGAGCCAAAACAAAAGTGGTGCAATGGCATATTCCTTACTCCATATCTTGATGGCAACATCTACAGCCTAGAGATAATCCATACGTTCTTCTCATTCCGGAAAGATGCAGATGCGAGGTCAACAAGGACCCAAGGGTCAAACAAAAATGGAGTGACGACATATTCCTAACTACAGGTCTTGATGGCAATATATGCGGCCTAAAGACCAATTCGATGTCCCTCTTACTCCAGCGGAGTACAGACGTGGTGTCGACTAGGCTCTAAGGAGCCAAATCAAAGTGGAGCAATGTAAAAATCCTAGCTCCTAATCTCAATGGAAACATCAACAGCCTAGAGATCATATCCATGTTCTTCTCATTCTAACAAGGTGCAGACGCGACGTCAACAAAGGACCCAAGGTCCAAATAAATAAAAATGGAGCCATGACATATTCCTAGCTCCAGATCTTGATGGCAACATCTAGAGCCTAGAGATCATCTCCACATTCCTTCTCATTCCAATAGGGTGCAGACGCAATGGTCAAATAAAAGTGGAGTGACGGCAAAATCCTAGCTCCAGATCTCGATGGCAACATCTACAGCCTAGAGATCATCTCGACGTTCTTTCTCATTCCATCAGGGTGTCGACGCAACTATTAAATGGAATTGGAGCAATGGCATATTCCTAGCTCCAGAACTTGACTAAGATATATATAGCATAGAGATCACATAGATGTTTACCTACTTCAGCAAAGAATCGGTACGACATCATCAAAGCAAAAACGAAGTGACAGCATATTCCCAGTTTCGGGTCTCGACGACAATACATACAAGGTCTAAAGACCATTGGAGATCGTCCCACCCCAGAACAGTGCAGTTATGACACATCGGGGGTTCAAATTGAGCCTAAACTCAAGTAAAAAGCACCATGGCAAATACCAAACGCTTGTTCTTCCGACGGTAATACAGATAGTCTAACTTATGAAGATTACTTGAAGACGTCTTGTCCAGCCTCAGATGGAATCAGAGACATGACAGTCGCGGGGCTACTTGAGCAGCAACCTAAGGGACTGCATATCGAGAAATACATCAGCTAATGCAACGGTATGACGGATTTAAACCTTGTACCACAAATCTAACGGACCCTTGTCATAAAAGAATGGGGGTTATCTACATCCAACGTTAGAGAGAGTTTTCCTGTAAACCTAAGGGGTGTAAACTAAAAACACTCCGAAATGAGTACATAAACTAGAAACTCCGAAATGAGTGAATATATTAGAAACTCCGAAATGAGTGAATATATTAGAAACTCCAAAATGGAAAGTACATATATGAAGTGGAAAGATGCTTTTCATTCATACTAAAAAAGGAGGAAACTAATTTCAGCACATAAAGAAGGAAAGTACATATATGAAGTGGAAAGATGCTTTTCATTCATACTAAAAAAGGAGGAAACTACATGCTCTTGGTGGTGTAAAAAAAGGGGGCCTGCGTCATCCAAGATCTATAATGGCAAGACGCTGAACTTCAGACACAGATTCTCAAACTCAAAAGAAAGTTTGAGTAATGCGCATTCAGATTCATCGACCATCTTCTTGTGCATCTTCTCTCGGATGCAAGCGTCAGGGTCACCTCTAATGTCCTCCATCCTCTGGTATGCTGATACTATCGCTTTCTGTTGAAAGATGCGGTGCAAAATGGCGACGAGATTATCTCTCCTTTTCTTTGAGATCAACCCCGTCAGGTACACTGAATGTACCATGTTTTTAGCTTCATCAAGCGCTTGGAGCGGCATAGCCTCAAGACACCTGGGCAAAGCCTCCCAGATCAACCCAACGACGATCTTCAAAAGGGCAAAGCGGCGGGGGAGCAACTAACCGTTGTAATCATTGAAGCGATGCATCACCTCATCACATTGGGCATCAGTGTAGTCCTGGCCTTGAAAGTGACCTTGTATGCGAATTTCTTCATAGGAGACAATTTCCTTAGTGTCGTATAAATGACCAGCCATGATACCTGAAAAGAAACCAGATAGAGAGTTAGCAACAAAAAAATGCTAGAATCACTAAGCTTAAAAAGCTAGTGGACCTCACGAAATCAAAGTGGCGGCTCTTCAATGATGAGACATAGGTATTAAAACCCTAAAAATTCTAAAAAGGAAAATATCCAAGAACACTAAAGGGAATAAAATTCCTAAAGTTCCTAAAAATCAAATCAGAGCTAAGCTCTGCAAAAACAGATGGAATTAAATTCCCTCAGATGATGAGATTAAATCCCAGAAATCCCCCATGTTGGGAATCATATGGGTTTCAATAATGGAATTAAATTCCGGGAATCCTCAAATGTCAGGATCAATGATAGGGTAAAACCCTAAGAAGAGAATCAACGATTCTAAAAAAAATGAATGTCCATCGACTCAAATCTTTGATATGGATATCAAGATCCACGATCTACATTAAAAAGGTTCTTTTTTTAAGATCTCCAAGAGATTGATTCAAGAAAAGAACCGAGCTCTGTCAAATATGTTAGTGGATTTAAAATCAAAAATAAAAAAAAACGTCCAAAAGATGTTAAGAGCTAAGCTCTATTTGTAGTCCTTACCAAATTTTTTTTGCAGTGTTTAAATCTGTTCAAAAGAATTTTGAAGGCAAAGATCTAAGCTCTGAAATGAAAATTAAATTCTCAAAGAAAGAAAAACTCAGGGAAGAAGATGAAGAAATAGCAGTCATGTCAAGGGCCAAAAGCCCTATTTATAGGACATGATGAGATCGGTTCGACTCTCCACTCGCCTAAGTGATCCAAGAGTTGTAAAATTGGCATCGTTGCACTCACGTGTAAGCCACGTGAAAGCAATGCTGGGGGGCATTTGCTCCCTTATAAAAAAAGTGGGAGAAAAGAAAGAAGAAAAGAATTCCCACATTTTGGGCATCACGTGTTAAACACATGAGCACTTATATGTAAAGCATATAAGCGCTGAGAATAAACAACCAAAAGAGGGCTAAACTGGTCTCACATGTTAAACATGTGAACGCTTATATGCAAAACATATAAGCGCTGAGAATAAACAACCAAAAGAGGGCAAACCAGCTTCACATGTTAAACACATGTGCACTCATATGCAAAGCATATGAGCGCTAAATATAAGCAGATTAAAACCCGTACTGGGGTCACGTGTTAAACAAGTGGGAACATACCTTTTAGCCTCTCATTGAATTAAATTCTATATAGGGAACCGTCAGATCAAAAGATCCAATGGTGATTAAAAATTATCGAATATAGAATTAAATTCTATTGGGGGAAAATATCTTCCTGATCTTTCTAAATGAGAAAAATATTTTCTGAGATGGGAAAATATTTTCCTATATCTTTCTAAACAGAGAAAGATGAGCTCTGTTAAACAGAGAACTCCTGGATTAAAAATCCAATGGTGATTAAAAACAACCGTTTGATAGAATTAAATTCTATCTATGGGAAAATATATCCCTAATCTTGTTAAGAACAAGTACTTAGCACTTCTAAATAAAGAGAGAAAGCGCCAGAGCAACAAATAAGTGATTAGCACTTCTGAATAAAGAGAGAAAGCCCAAGACCGAGCAAACAGAGCCACAAACAAGTACTTAGCACTTCCGAATAAAAGGAAAAAGATTGAGCAGACCAAGCCCAAATTGGTTAAGTCTCTCTGAAGTTCTCTTGCAGCTGAGCCCAAATACTCTGTTGTTTGATCATAATAAATATTTAATGATCCTGAAAATATTGCTAAAATGATCTTAGTCTCAAATAAGACTAACATATTCATAGTTAAAATAAATTGAGACCAAATGCTCACACACACACACAGATATATATATATATATATATATATATATATATATATATATATATATATATATATTTAAGTTGATCTTAATCTGTAACGATGTACAGAATAGAGTTTGCAAGCCTGAGTACAAGTTATAAATTTAATTTGTTTAAGAACAACAAGAAATAAATTGTAGCTCATTGGTAAAGCTTTGCACTGCTGTGATGTAGCTCTTTGTTCGAATCCCATCAGCCACATATTATTTTTACTGATTTTTCTTTAAACCTTTTGGAAGTCCAAAAGTTTACACGTACAATACACGTAAAAATGAAAAGACAAAAAATAAACATGTGTAAAATATTGTGTACACAGCCGAGGACAAGTGGCACAAATCCCAAGGCCCGTCTCCAAAAATGGACCGGCGAGATCGGGAGGGGGGCCGGCGCCGATGTTTCGACCATAGGGAAAAATCCCCGGGTTTTGCGCACAAAACCCTTTGGCCTACCCTATTATCCCCATACTGTTTGTTTTCTCTGCAAATTAATACAGACTTCAATTTCATCCTTTAATCCAATTTTTAATGCTTTTTAATTCAATCTTTCAATTCCAAAACCCTAATTCCACCTTATAAATACAACCCCATATCCTAGCCCCTCATCATTCTGAAAATTCTTGTCAAAAATATCAAAATTTTCTAAGTACAAGTGGAGTTAGCCCAAGACCAGCTTCCGGCGAGGAATCGAGCAAGTTCCGGTGACCCCGCGACTCCACAAAGACTACACCCTCTTCTTCTACCTCATCTTGATCTTTCTAGCTAGTAAGTGTCATTTCTTATTCTACCCTTTCATCTTAAAAAGTCTCTTTTCATAAAATATGTCGGAAGTGGAGTTAATACCGACACCTCCTTTAAAACAATATAAATTCCACTTTTTCTTATATGTTCTTCATGAATATTATTACATCATACTTGCTAATCATTAAATTAACATTTAGAAACAATTTTCACTCTAAAACTCCATGTAAAATAACTTTAACCTAGCTTTTACGTTTAAATACCATGAAGTTTATATACGTCATCTTTAAAACTTTTTGCTTAGCATACTTTTAGAAAAATTCACGAGTTAATGACCTACCTCTCACATACACACATATTGACATAGCACGATTCTCTTAAGACATAACTTTTGTGGCAAAATACGACTTTTCATCAAAATACCTTGAACTATAAAAACTCGGTACTCTTTATATGGTGTTATCAAATTCTTTGCGATTATGCCTATACAACCCATTTCAGAGAACCCTCTATTGGATGGTGCAGATTATCGCACATCCTCGGGCTAATAAAGCGAGATGCAGATCTCCTCACGGAGCATACGATCTCGAAAGAATTTTAATACGATTTTTAAGAAAAACGAGATTTTCTACTTAATAAATAAAATTAATTTTTAATAATTATATAAATATTATCAAACCATATATTTTTAATATATAATAAAATTCCATATTTTCTAGAAAATAAAAGAATGACAAGTTTTATTAAAATACCATCAAATATCAATACAAGACAAGTTTCACTAAAATATCTTGAACTATTCAAGCTATGTAAATATTCACTAATATAACTCACTCTTTAAAATTCACATCCATGGAAACCCTAAATAATTACTCGAGGTTTATTTTCAAAGTATATAAATTATTTTTCATAAAACCCCCTCGAGATATATAAAATTACATTAAGGACCCTAGTAAATATAGGTTTAAGCGGGACCAATTCTCTTGCGCCTCAGGGAGCCGGAGAAAGTGAGTGCTTGCCTATTTAAGGTAGAAAAACTAAAACAGAGTTATCAATGGTAATTGTCCTGAAAAAAGACACAAATCCTGCCGTCCATATGCAGCAGTTACTGATAACTCCTAAACCTAATTCAGGATCCAAATCAGTTCTAAGTGTCTGACTCAAGTCTGAGTCCAAATCAATCTGAATACAAATCTAACATGAATCCAACATGTATACTTGAACCTGAACCTGAATACCAGAACAATATCAACATGCAAACATGACCTGACTTGACATAACCATGGCTATGACTTGACTTGACTACATGACTACTTGATTCAATCCTGAAACTGTTTACATGAACAATTTATACCATGGTCTCGGCAAGTCTTATAATTACCATTCAATACAATATACATTATAGGGTTTAAAGGGGTAGACTAGTACGGAATGTGTTAAAAGTGGTACGATGATGGACACTAAAAGACACCTACATGAACATATATTGCTGTTGTCCTGTGGTCTTGATGGAGCTTTGTACTTTCCGTTTCCCATAGTCCACGGGATAGTTGGACTCCTCTCGTATACACTGATACCTCCTGTACTAAGATACAAACAACTACGTTAATATAGCAAACATATACTTGTTTATATTACCAATTCTCTCTTCTTTACTTGTTCTATTCTATCTTATTTTTGGGACTTACCGAGCGCTAGTTCGCTGACGACATTCTTGTCTCTTCTTTAGTTGGAATGTTCGTCAGGAGGACCCAACTCTCAGGAGACCGAGCCCAGTCAGGACGATTTGGAGTAGTTCACAGAGGAACCAGACTTCTAGGCCTTTAGTTGTACTTATTTTCTTTTCAGTTCATATGCCACTGTTTAGACATCGTTTTCTATCATTGTACTTTCCTTTTCAGTTGTACATAAAGAAAGAATGTTAATAAAGGTGGTTGTTATTATTACATCTCTTTTTATTCTTGTGTATTCATTTATATTGCTTATTTACGCTTAACGTGTTTACTTCTGAGTAAATACGCCACGGCCCGTTATGTCTGCTTCTCCGTATACTGTGAAGCGGGGCGTGACAGATTTTGTTGGCGGCCCATGCAGGTCAGTTCTGCATGGAAACCTACGCAATATGTCACAAGAATTATAAGAATCAGCAAATAAACATTCCTTACATTTCTAAGCTTTTGAATCTATCCTAACCTTTATTTTCTATCAAGGTTATGGATCCTTCCAACAACACGAGCACCAATGTGAACGGCAACACTCCACCACCTACACTACCACCCATTACTGTTGAGGACTTACTGATAAGATCAATGGAGTTTCTTGAAACAACCAGGAGTCTAGTTGAGGGACAGTAGGAGCAGGCTGCTCTACTTCACCAAAGACTAGTTCGCACTAAGGCAGCCTTGAGGGCAGCTCATGGTTATATCAAGAAGAAGGAAAAGACACTGCCAACAAAAATTTTCTATTATTGTAAGAAACTCGGACATGAATTAAAGAACTGCAAGCGTGCGAATGGTCTGTGCTTAGTTTTTGGTGCATCCACTCACGCCATCGGAGCTTGCCCACATCGTCTCACCCCAGCTCCCGCGCCCCGACCAGCGATCCCTTTTCCGCAGCGGCCAGCTATTCAGGATTCTGCACCTCGTATTGCCCTACTTGCTTCACCTCCTCATGGACCTCCACAGCCTTTTCGTCAATTCCATCAGGCACATAGGAACATGCCTCAAGGACAAAGAAACGGACAGAGGAATGTGCCTCCAGCAAGGAGGAATGTACCCCGGCGTCAGGCTTTCACGATGACTGTGGAAGAAGCTGAAGCCACCGGCCAAGTCATCACTGGTAACTTCCCATATTTCAAATCTTTTCAATCCTTATACATCAACATATTCTTTTCTTATACCTAAACATACCCCACACAACTTAAGCACTATAATAGTAACCACTATTCCTGCACTTGCACTGTTCGACACCGGAGCGTCACAATGCTTCATGTCGCTACTTGAGAGAATTTTGCGGACAAAATTCTTTTAAGGAAGGTAGACTGTAATACCTGCAACATGATTGCATTCCTTTGAATCTTTTCTTGTTTTCCCTGATAATCTTATTTCGACGTAACACGAAACTACAAACTCTTGATCTTTCTTTGATTTTCTTGATTGTTTCTTAAAACCTTATCACCTTGAGTTTGATAGTAGGATTTAGGTGATTTAAATAGAGTTATGGGATTGTAACTATGAACTCAGCATTATTACAATGCGGTACTCTATTTGAGTGACTTAGAATTCTGCATTTGATTCTCTTTCCTCTTAATTCAGCTATATTCTACCATATACCCATAATTATTGAATCCTATCACCTTCGATAACTCATATCCTTCCCTGATTTTAAATATCTTTGTACCGTTCTTGACAATCCAATTCCAATTTACGTTTCTTCTATTTGATTACATGCTCGCAGCTTTCTTAAAAACTATCCTTGCATCTTTTCGTTTTTTCATACATATTTTTCATGCACTTTCAGTAGCTCTTTCACCACCACTGTAATCAAATTTTTCTTGAATCTGTTACAACTTCCTTCTATAAATTCCGAGGACGAAATTTTTATAAGGAGGGTAGAATGTAACGACCCTAAATAATCTGTTACACCATCAATGAATCTCACCGCACAGTGGAAGCTTTAGTAAGAATTGCACTGGATGGATATAGAAGTGGTTATGCCAGGTAACGCTTCGTATTTGATGAATTTACAAGTTCAGTCTACCACTGTCAATCAGATTAAAGCAGCTCAAGCAGGTGATGCCAGGCTGCAAAAGATCCGAGAACAAGTAGAAAGTGGATTTCGAACAGACTTCATCATCCATGAAGACGGATCTTTGAGATACGGAAGTAGATTGTATGTATCACAAGGTCCTGTTCGAGAAGAGTTGATAAAAGAAGCCCATAGCTCTCCTTACTCAGTACACCCTGGTAGTAAAAAGATGTACAAAGATCTACGACAATATTACTGGTGGCATGGGATGAAGCATGAAGTAGCCAGATGTTAGTGTATATGCCCTAGAGGCCATTACTGTATCATACTGGTTTGTATATTACTTAATGGAAGCTTGGGATATTCACAGTTGTATATACAATCTTGCTCGAAATGGTAGTATGCTACTTGGTTAGTCTCTGCTTTAATATGTGAATGTGTTTCTTTTAGCATATTGCAGGTATACATATTAGTAGAGCCCTTAGGATCTTTGCTTGATTACCAGGGTTGTGATGGCGCTCGCACTCGTGGGAGCTGGGTAATCTATAAGCACATCCTTATACAGGTCCCTGGTCGTTGGACTATCGAGACAGGGCATCGATACTCCGGAGTAGACTAGCGTATGCGCTTCTCATCCCAGTGTGGGAGACGGTCTGTCCCACAGCCGTTAGTACGTCGTACTTGGGATTGTATGCGGGTGCTCGTTAGGTTACGAGTACACTGGACAGGACTCGTCGGGAACTGTTGGTTGGTAATATACCTATCGTCAGTTATCAGTTCCCAGGTGACATGAGTACAGCTTAGTCCGCTGACTTGACACTGTCACTTCGCCTCGAGTGTGTTCCCACTGCACTTTGATTACTACCCTACCACGGCTCAGAGGAGTCGTGCAAACAGGTAGTTTTTGGGTGCAGTCCCGAAGCACTTGGAGGAAGTGACGGTTAGACAGGATTCGTCTCTCCCGGTATTGGGGGTTGACATCGCGCTGTGTCCAGGAGAGCCATTACACGAGTAGTCCCTAGCCAGGGCAAGCGAGATATGCTGGTAGGTTTCCAGTGTTATCTCAGGGTGTTCTGGGCTACACTCCGACACGACTTGTACCGCTATTAGGGGACTGACGTTCACCGCCCCCCTAGGCCCGCCATGCGATGTATCAGACGAACAGACCGGACTGTACGGAGATTGTCACATACAGGCTCAGTAGGAGTGCAGATGGGGTTCACCTCGTCAGTCTTCTTATCGACATCTACCTGGGGACCGTTACGTACAGCTAGTGCCGCTTGCGGTCTGTGGTTAAACCCACTGCCAGCGTAGTGTCGAGTCTTTAGAGTCCCACACAGAGAGCTATTCGCCTTTAGGCAAAATGAGTAGAGGTCGCATGGTTTTGCGACAGGGTTCGTTCGCATCCGCGCACTTGTGCACGTTTGCTGTCCGGACAGTTTATACTAGCGGGCTTTGGTTTAAGCCGGATCCTAGTATATGATTTGAGATTGGTTTTTCTCAGAGTATTCGTGTTCCTCGGATCACGAATGCGGGTGCGTATGCACAGTTGCTTGAGATTGAGGGAGAGGACCTTGTTTAGGGTTAATGACTATTGTCATTTTATTAACCCTATTGTTTTTGTGTGTATTATTGTTAATTAATAATTAGCTTAATTATTGTGCATGGTTGTTGTTGTTGACATTTTGACTTCTTTGACTTGTTGACCATGTTGACAAGTTGACCATGATCATTTCATTTGGAAGATGCTCTTTGATCCTTGCAATTTGCATTAATAATGAAATGATAATGGTCACCTCTTGATTAAACCATGACAATTTTCTTGCTAATTAATTAATTAAAATAACACACACATATTAGTGAGAATGGCTCACTAATAATTCATTCTATCATATCCTTTCTCTCTCTTGCTCATCCTCTCCCTCAAGCTCTCTCCCTCTCATGTGTTGAGAAACAAAAAGGCTTGAGAAAAACCTTCACTTGATCTTCTCTACTCACTTCTAGGGTTCAAGTCTTAGCATTTCTTGCACTCTAGTTACTCCTAGCTTGGAGTTGAAGCTAAAGGTCGAGGCTTTCGGGTGGATCGTTCTTTGACGGGAGAAGACAAGCAAGGTGACATCTTTCTACCATTCCGGCGAGCAAGGAGAGAAGGAGTTCGAGCTCAAGGTATAACCTTTCTACAACTTAACTAGTTGTAAGTTTGTTTTAGCTAGCTTTCGTTTAGTAAAGATCCTCACAAGCAAGGTCCATGTTGCCTAAGTCATTAAAAATCCAATTTTTATTATGTTTTCCGCCTCCCCGTAAGCACCGGGGTGGGCAACGTGGACTTACAGTGGTATCAGAGCCTAACTAAACTCAAACTAGCTAGGTAGTGAAGTGTAACGAAGTTTCGAAACCGGAAAATCCAAAAACCAAACTTTAGAAAAACCCTAGTTTCTGTTAAAATTTTTTCTGCTCAAAATGGAAAACTTTATATTTGTAAATTCGGCTCAGGGTTTCTTATGAACACACACGAAAAACGGTACAGTGATTCGTTCAAACCGCCGCCCTTCCGCGGCACGAGGTAGGCATGTGCCGCGGAAGCGCCGCGGGTTGTCGTCTTCTCTGCATCGTTTTTCGTGCAGTGTCTGTATGTGTTGATTTTGGGATTTTTATGATATATTATATATGCCCAGATTTTCCAGAACTAAAATTTACTTTTGGGGGCCTATAAATCCGTATTTTTTCGGAACTTCACTGCACTTTAACTACATCGGTTATATCTGTAATGCTTGCATGTATTGAACGTCGGCTAATCGCTATAAGACGATTAGTCGGGGTTATACATGATCTGTGATTGTTATTGGTTTGTGGATATGAATGGATTGGATTGTCGCGGGTGAATGGCCGGGGTGGATGTGAGATGAGCGTTATTTTTCTTTCATTCATTTGTAACATGTAAATTGATGTAATAATATTCTTTGTATGGCCGCACAACCGGGTCGGGGTTGTAGCCGTCATTGTATAATTCTTTTTACTGTTTTTGCTCCTAGGATAGACCCATGGAGGGGTGCACAAACTACCGGGTATCTCGAAGTGCCGAGTGGCCTACTCACGGTGGTGAGGGAGGTTGCTTCGCTTCGGGTGCTTGGCGGGTAGTTTGCCGCACCCGTAGGGGTCTTGGGTGGGGTATTGGCTATTCACCGCGACCGTGTAATCCGCTTTGCGTTGCAGGCTCGAACGCATTGCGGATTTCTAGTATATCCAATGTATTCATCTGTGATCTGTAATGTCCATCATTGCTATATATTTATATATAATAACTATTTAGGCATTGCTTATGTTTTACAGCCGCGCTAGCCCAGCCCCCGCTCTGTCGTTAGTTAAGTAACCTAACGGGTGATGACGGGGCCCCGTGGCGAATGCGAATGGCATAAGCGTACGTCATATTTTGGTTGTTTTCTGCAATGGTAGGATTAAATGATGGGACGCATTAAAAGAACTAATGCAAGAAATAAACCAAGTAAAAGTCGATTGGAACACTTTGAAAACCACTCGGTTCTTTTCAAAACTAAACTTTTAAACGCGGAGCTTGAACCACTCCTTTTAAAAGCTATCTCGTTCCATCGATTATATCAAGTTCACTACGTTCACGGTTTCGCCAAAACCATTCGTAGCCCTCCGTCATTCCACATGAATGGTCAAAAGTATTCAAGCTGTGTATTTTGGCCAAAGTCAAGGCATAGTGATTGGTAGCGTTTGGGCATTCATGTGCAGCATAGATAGATGCGTTGATTTGGGACAGTCGTGCTGCCATTTTGGCCAAAGTCAAGGGTAGGTACGGGTGGGTCCAAATTAACCAGGAGAATGACGGGTAGAACTTGACATGTGACTTATGATATTTTGGCCAAAGTCAAGGTCATAAGAGCATGGGGCAAAAATCCACATCGGGAGTTTCATAAGTACTGAAACTTGCTAGATTTGCATACCATTTGGAGTGTGGTGATTCTGGTAGGATTCCTTCAGTTTCGTCACGCGATGATATTTGGATCCCGATCCTACTGTGAGTATATGCTACTCCTCGGGAAAACTCTCACTTAACGATCAATGCTATAAACCTAGTAGGTGCCTAGAAAGGTGTTAGCGGGGCTACGCCCACAGGGAAAAGAGGTTATTTAATTAAGGAACTTCGCGAAAGCGTTGGAAAACCTCCCTCGAAGTACCGACACTGGCCTGGCTGAACGGTTAAGCAAGTATTGCACGGTGAGAATGATCCCGGCTAATCTTTTTCTTTATGGTTTGAGAAGGGATTCGAGAAACAGTGGGAGCCATCCAGTTTAGACAAACTAAAAACCACTCTAAACTTGCAAGAGCATCATGCTAAAGTGTTTCTTTTCTCTCTCCTAATTGCAGCGACCATTCAACATGACCGGACTTAAGTTACTGTTAGATAAAAATATATTGACAGGGCCAAACTACAAAGATTGGCTCAGGAATGTCAAGATGGCGATCACTTATGACAAGCTGGGGTATATACTTACCACCAAAGCTCCCCCTGTCCCAGGTCCCACCTCCAGCGTCGCGGATGTAGAAATCCGTAAGACATGGGAGATAGATTGCGCGAGGGCCAGATGCCTCGTACTAGCCTCGATGGACAACGAACATCAGAGGAGGCACGAGAATATGGACCTAGAGTCCATATTTCTCCATACAAAAGAACTGTATGGAGAGCAGTCTCGTATCGCTAGATACGAAGTGTCGAAGAAGCTTTTTTCGACAAGGTTGGCCGTCGGATCATCGGTAGCGGACCACGTGCTTAAGATGATCGGCTACATAGTGGAGCTCGCGGACCTTGGGACCACGTTGGAGAATGAACTCTATACCGATTTGATTCTCCAGTCCCTTCCTTCCACTTACGCCCAGTTCGTTCTTAACTTCAACATGCAAGGAAAGGAGGTTGAACTTGCCGAACTTCTGAACATGTTGAGGACTGCTGAGGGCACCCTACAGAAGGGTAGGGAGATATCCACTTTGTTTGTAGGAGGATCTTCCTCTTCTAGGTCCAGGACGAAAGCCAAGGGCAAGAAGAAGAAAGCCCCCGCCAAACCAAGAGGCGGTGTCGGTAAAGTAGATACGAAGGGAAAGGGTAAAGCAACAAAAGTAGCGGGGAAGATGGTGGGGAAGGAAGAATGCTTCTATTGTCACAAAAGTGGTCACTGGAAACAAGATTGCAAGGCTTGGAAAGCCAGAACACAGGATTTGAAGCGAGTTGCAGCTTCAGCTTCAGGTGTGTATGTTATTGAAAACTGTCTATCAATAAACTCTACATCCTGGGTATTGGATACCGGATCAGGATCTCATATCTGTAATTCTTTGCAGGCGTTGAGAAAGCGTAGAGTTTTGAAGGCAGGTGACATGACCCTCAGAGTTGCGAACGGTGCTAGCATGGATGCAGAGGCCGTGGGGGACTATCACCTGGGATTATCAGATGGACACTTTTTGGTTTTGCGTAGTTGTTATTATGTACCAAATGCAACCTGTAATATCATTTCTGTATCTTTATTATCTAAAGAAGGTTATGAATTTGCATTTGTAAGTAATGTAGTGAACATTCACCTTAATCAAGTTTTGATTGGGTCAGGTACATTAAACAACGGTATTTACGTTTTAAACCAACCACAGGTTTTCAATATCCAAAATACACACAAAAGAAAGTCTCCAGAAATTAATAAAACTTTCTTATGGCATTGTAGACTGGGTCACATCAATGAGAGAAGATTGACTAAGTTACATACTGAAGGATATTTGGATCCGTTCGAATATCAATCGTATGCAACTTGTCAATCCTGTCTCAAAGGAAAGATGACAAAGGCTCCGTTTTCTGGACACGGAGAAAGAGCGAGCGAGCTCTTGGGACTCGTACACAGCGACGTGTGCGGTCCAATGTCTACACATGCGCGAAGCGGTTTTTCTTACTTCATTACCTTTACGGATGATTTTTCAAGGTACGGTTATGTTTTCTTAATGAAACATAAATCCGAGGCTTTTGAAAAATTCCAGGAATATAAGAATGAAGTAGAAAAACAAACCGGCAAAAGTATCAAGATCCTAAGATCGGATCGAGGAGGAGAATACTTAAGTGCCGAATTCCTGAACTACTTAAAAGAGAATGGAATTCTCTCTCAGCTTACTCCTCCATACACTCCGCAACATAATGGTGTATCGGAGAGACGGAACCGGACCCTATTGGATATGGTACGGTCCATGATGAGTAACGCTGAGTTACCGCGATCGTTCTGGGGATATGCGCTAGAATCAGCAGCATACCTTTTGAACCGAGTTCCAACTAAGACTGTGCCTACTACACCATATGAAATGTGGTGTGGGAAGAGACCCCATCTTAATCACATTAAGACATGGGGATGTCCAGCTTTTGTAAAAAAGCAGCATGCGGACAAGCTCGAGGCACGCTCAGTACAGTGCAAGTTTGTGGGATATCCGAAGAACTCCAAGGGATATTACTTCTATTGCGAAGAGGAACAAAAAGTCCTTGTTTCTCGCCATGCCCACTTTCTAGAACATCAGTTCATAGAAAAAGAATTAAGTGGGAGCGCGATAGAACTTGAAGAAGTTCCAGAACCGCAAGCTATTACTGAAAGCTTAGTAGAGCCAGAGGGTTCGAAAGATCAAGACATTCCCGTGCCACTCCGCAGGAGTAGTAGGCAGTCTCATCCGTCCGAGAGGTACTACGGTTTTCTCATTGACGGGGATAGAGAGGACTGCATCCTAGACTGTGATGAGCCTACTAGCTTCCAGCAAGCCATTCAGAGCGTCGACTCGGTAAAATGGCTGGATGCAATGCGGACCGAGATGGAGTCCATGTACACCAACAAAGTATGGACGTTGGACATTGCTCCAGACGGGGTAAAACCCGTAGGATGCAAGTGGATCTTCAAAAGGAAGATTGGTGTAGATGGACAGGTTGAGACCTATAAAGCTAGACTGGTAGCAAAGGGTTTTCGTCAGCGACCTGGTTTGGACTATGACGAAACCTTTTCTCCAGTAGCTATGCTGAAATCCATTCGGATCCTTCTTGCCATCGCCGCTTTCCACGATTATGAGATTTGGCAGATGGACGTAAAGACAGCTTTTCTAAATGGTCATTTAGAGGAGTGTGTCTATATGGACCAGCCAGAGGGTTTCATTCAGGGTGGGAGCAGCGGAAAGGTGTGCAAGTTGCTCAAGTCCATTTATGGACTCAAGCAGGCATCGCGGAGTTGGAACATCTGCTTTGATGAGACGGTCAAAGAATTTGGCTTTATCAAAAATCCAGATGAACCATGCATCTATTGTAGATTTGTAGCGAGAACTGTAGTATTCCTCGTTTTATACGTGGATGACATTCTCTTAATAGGAAATGACATTCCTATGCTACAATCTGTCAAGGGGTTCTTGTCACACAGGTTCTCCATGAAAGACCTGGGTGATGCCTCATACATTCTGGGTATCCGGATCTACCGTGACAGATCCAAGAGGATATTAGGACTCTCACAGTCCAGGTACATCGACACCATACTGAAGAGATTCAGTATGGAAGATTCCAAGCGCGGTAATCTACCGGCTTGTCACGGGATCACCCTCTCCAAAGAGATGTCTCCCAAGACTGATTTGGAGAGGGATCGCATGTCTATTATACCCTACGCTTCTGCGGTAGGCTCTATAATGTATGCGATGTTGTGTACCAGACCGGATGTGGCTTATGCACTGAGTGTGGTAAGCAGGTATCAGTCAAACCCTGGGGAGAAACATTGGATAGCAGTGAAGAACATTCTCAAGTACCTGAGAAGGACTAAGGAGATGTTCTTGGTGTATGGCGGAAAAGACCTGCAGATTGAGGCCTTTGCTGACTCCAGCTTCCAGAGTGACAAGGATGATTCCAAGTCCATGTCGGATTTTGTCTTTACCCTCAATGGAGGGGCGGTGTGTTGGAAGAGCTCCAAACAGGAAACCGTTGCTGACTCGACTATGGAAGCGGAATACATCGCTGCATCTGATGCCGCAAAAGAAGCTGTCTGGATAAGGAAGTTCTTGAAAGAACTTCAGGTGGTTCCGTCCATTGTTGACCCAATACCTCTATATTGCGACAACAACGGGGCTATAGCTTTAGCGAAGGAACCCAGGTCCCATCAGAAATCCAGACACATCTTAAGGCGGTATCACCTGATCAGGGAGATTGTGGATCGCCAGGAGATCGAGGTCCGGAGAGTTGCATCAGAGGATAACACAGTAGATCCATTCACCAAGGCCTTGCCCCAGACTCAGTTCGAGCGGCTGATCGAGATGATAGGTCTTCGATACGCCAGTACATGGCCTTAGTGCAAGTGGGAGATTGTTAGTGTATATGCCCTAGAGGCCATTACTGTATCATACTAGTTTGTATATTACTTAATGGAAGCTTGGGATATTCACAGTTGTATATACAATCTTGCTCGAAATGGTAGTATGCTACTTGGTTTGTCTCTGCTTTAATATGTGCATGTGTTTCTTTTAGCATATTGCAGGTATACATATTAGTAGAGCCCTTAGGATCTTTGCTTGATTACCAGCGTTGTGATGGCGCTCGCACTCGTGGGAGCTGGGTAATCTATAAGCACATCCTTATACAGGTCCCTGGTCATTGGACTATCGAGACAGGGCATCGATACTCCGGAGTAGACTAGCGTATGCGCTTCTCATCCCAGTGTGGGAGACGGTCTGTCCCACAGCCGTTAGTACGTCGTACTTGGGATAGTATGCGGGTGCTCGTTAGGTTACGAGTACACTGGACAGGACTCGTCGGGAACTGTTGGTTGGTAATATACCTATCGTCAGTTATCAGTTGCCAGGTGACATGAGTACAGCTTAGTCCGCTGACTTGACACTGTCACTTCGCCTCGAGTGTGTTCCCACTGCACTTTGATTACTACCCTACCACGGCTCAGAGGAGTCGTGCAAACAGGTAGTTTTTGGGTGCAGTCCCGAAGCACTTGGAGGCAGTGACGGTTAGACAGGATTCGTCTCTCCCGGTATTGGGGGTTGACATCGCGCTGTGTCCAGGAGAGCCATTACACGAGTAGTCCCTGGCCAGGGCAAGCGAGATATGCTGGTAGGTTTCCAGTGTTATCTCAGGGTGTTCTGGGCTACACTCCGACACGACTTGTACCGCTATTAGGGGACTGACGTTCACCGCCCCCCTAGGCCCGCCATGCGATGTATCAGACGAACAGACCGGACTGTACGGAGATTGTCACATACAGGCTCAGTAGGAGTGCAGATGGGGTTCACCTCGTCAGTCTTCTTATCGACATCTACCTGGGGACCGTTACGTACAGCTAGTGCCGCTTGCGGTCTGTGGTTAAACCCACTGCCAGCGTAGTGTCGAGTCTTTAGAGTCCCACACAGAGAGCTATTCGCCTTTAGGCAAAATGAGTAGAGGTCGCATGGTTTTGCGACAGGGTTCGTTCGCATCCGCGCACTTGTGCACGTTTGCTGTCCGGACAGTTTATACTAGCGGGCTTTGGTTTAAGCCGGATCCTAGTATATGATTTGAGATTGGTTTTTCTCAGAGTATTCGTGTTCCTCGGATCACGAATGCGGGTGCGTATGCACAGTTGCTTGAGATTGAGGGAGAGGACCTTGTTTAGGGTTAATGACTATTGTCATTTTATTAACCCTATTGTTTTTGTGTGTATTATTGTTAATTAATAATTAGCTTAATTATTGTGCATGGTTGTTGTTGTTGACATTTTGACTTCTTTGACTTGTTGACCATGTTGACAAGTTGACCATGATCATTTCATTTGGAAGATGCTCTTTGATCCTTGCAATTTGCATTAATAATGAAATGATAATGGTCACCTCTTGATTAAACCATGACAATTTTCTTGCTAATTAATTAATTAAAATAACACACACATATTAGTGAGAATGGCTCACTAATAATTCATTCTATCATATCCTTTCTCTCTCTTGCTCATCCTCTCCCTCAAGCTCTCTCCCTCTCATGTGTTGAGAAACAAAAAGGCTTGAGAAAAACCTTCACTTGATCTTCTCTACTCACTTCTAGGGTTCAAGTCTTAGCATTTCTTGCACTCTAGTTACTCCTAGCTTGGAGTTGAAGCTAAAGGTCGAGGCTTTCGGGTGGATCGTTCTTTGACGGGAGAAGACAAGCAAGGTGACATCTTTCTACCATTCCGGCGAGCAAGGAGAGAAGGAGTTCGAGCTCAAGGTATAACCTTTCTACAACTTAACTAGTTGTAAGTTTGTTTTAGCTAGCTTTCGTTTAGTAAAGATCCTCACAAGCAAGGTCCATGTTGCCTAAGTCATTAAAAATCCAATTTTTATTATGTTTTCCGCCTCCCCGTAAGCACCGGGGTGGGCAACGTGGACTTACACCAGAAGCGTAGCCAAATGTTTAGTATGTCAGCAAGTAAAGGCTGAACATCACAGGACTGCTGGGTTACTTCAACCGTTATCTATCCCGGAGTGGAAATGGCAGCACATCCCCATGGACTTCATGACTGCACTTCCTCGGAGCATGAAAGGTAACGATGCGGTATGGGTTATTGTGGATTGACTCACCAAGTCAGCTCACTTCATCCCATTTCGAGTTGGCCAATCTACTGAGACGCTAGCAAAGAAGTACATGGAGGTAAGCACGAATCTAATGTAAGATTTAACCTCATGATGTACAATTACTGATACCCATGAACTCATACAGGAGATTGTTTCCCCAATAAAATAGCAAAGCTCTGTTCAAAATTTGAAAGCCAGCGCCAAGAGTTCAAAACTCTGAGGCAGCGCCTCACGTGCGTCGCACGAGGGCGCCAACGCCAGAACCAAATCTCTCTGTTAAACAGAACCGTTGGATCAAAGATCCAACGAAGATGATAAATCATCATAGCACATAATTAAATTCTGTTGGGGAAATATTCCTCAAATCTTTCTAAACAAGAAAGATTACTCTATGAAAAACAGAGCACCGTTGGATTAAAAATCCAATGTTGATTAAAAATTACCAAGCTACAAAATAATCTCTGTATGGGAAAATATTTCCTAATCTTGTTAAAAACAAGAAAGATATCTTCTGTAAAACAGAAGTTCTTGGATCAAAGATCCAACGGTGGATAAAAACCTCGAATCAATTAAAGATCTCTCAACGAGAGATTTCTTTAACTAAATCAACAAACTTGCCTCCACTATATAAAGGACCCAAGACTTCAAGTCTTGTACAGAAAAACCTCCCCATAAGCATTAGAGCAAGCAAGAAGAAAGCTTTAAGAACAAAGAAAGAAGAATACATTTCTTCGAGGTAAATAAAAATAATAATAGAGATCAGAGCATCTCATCTGTATATATCCAAAGGTTTAACCCTCATAAAAGAACATAGTTCTTTCCCTGGATCTGAGATCCATGAGACAAGTCTCCCAGAAATGAGAATTTAATTATCATGGGGATGAACTTGTTCATGGGGATCAAAGATTCAGAAAAGAACAGAGAATTGAACTCTTCAAAACAGAATACACAAAGAAAGCCTGGCGCCTAGCGCCGCATGTGTCCCTCACGTGGGCGCTGCTCAATAAAGAGTGCTTAGCACTTAATTGTTGGTTGTAACAACTCCATTTTTAGTGTACAAAAATTCGTTTAAAAGTTAATTTATACTTGGGGTATTTGCATTTCCTGTGAGTACTATAAGTAATTGTTTTGCTTTTTAATAACAAGAAGGAGCTTGTGGCTCATTGGTAAGACCTTGCACTGCTGAACCAAAGCACCAGAGTTCAAATCCCATCAGCCACATTATTTTTAATATCTTTTTCTTTTAATCCTTTTAGAATCCCAAGAGTCAATGATCGCACGCTTTTGGCGTGTCGGATTTTCAAGAGTTCTAAAGTTTACCGCGATCAGGACGGTGTCGCTATGCAGCTAGCCGGTTGAGCACGGGTCGGTCCACAGGGAGATGGTTGTATGTCCTTCCTTGTCTTAGACGAGTCAATAAAGAATCTGTATGAGTTTGATTCTAACCTATGTGTTTATTTGCAAGTATAAAGTTGTTAAGAAAAGATACGAGATTATAAGCTAACGAAATCCGTACTCGAAACCTTTGAGCCGAGTCTTGACCAATTGAAGCTAGAGCAATCGGCAACAACGTGGATTAGGGGATTTAAGCGCGGTATTCGTGGAATACGGCTTATTTACCCTTGTCCTTCCGTTCTTGTCTCTTGCTTTCGCCTCCGGCCAAACCGAACGCAACCGGTCGCGGTTAGGAATCACCGTTACCTTGTCAGGGTAGGGTGCCTAACGGAGAGCTTGCGTATGGTTTGGGCGGAGTTCAATGGAAAATAACGGGAAAAGGAAAAGAGAAAAGAAAATCTTTAACTTAGAATATCGTATTTCTTCTTAATAATAATAATTACATTCATTCACAAAAGAGAATCAAAAAGAGAGAACAAAAAGAAAAGAACAAAGAAAAGAAAAGATTACAAGCAAGTAAGTGCATGAAATGAAATTACAAGAAAGAAAAGCAAGATAATAATAAGCGAGTAATAAAAAGCGATAAAAAGAACAAGAAAGTAGAACTCAAGACAAGCATGTGATCAATAGCCAACCCTTAAACTTGCAAGCTCAATGAAGATGTTGCAAGATCAAGAGAAGGGTAGAGAACGCATGTGAATTGAAGCGCTAATTCCGCAAGAAAATACGACCCTTGAGATCAATAACTAACCCTTAACTATTCAAGCTCAATGAAGAGGTTGAATGATCAAGAGAAAGCAAGAATCTCAAGGGGAAGAAGAAACAAAAGAGAATGAACAAAAAAGCCCTCATCTTCATTGATCTCCACTCACAAAGCTCTCACTACAATTTTCATGGAAAAAGAATGAAGAAGAAGAAGAAGAAGAAAAACTATACAAAAGATTACAAAAGAGGAACAAAAGAATGACCCTTGGCTTTGGCAAGTTCTGCTGTATTTATAGGCAGAGAAAATGAAATCTAGGGCAACAAACTGGACCCATGTGAAAAGACCCAACTACCCATGAAAAATGACAGTGAGAGGGGCCCACTTGGCCGCGGATCCGCCGCCAATACCCCCTATTGGCCGCGGATCCGCGGCCCTATGATGGAGTTAGGGCATGGGTTTTTCAGTACGGCCCTGGTCTGCTGTCCCCTGTTGTCTGGTACATGTATTTTCTGATAATATTTCCAGAATATCTTCAGAATTCTTAGTCCAAGATTGCACTCTTTTTATTTACTTTTGACTTTATCTCTCTCGAGCTCCACGCACCCATTGATTCTTGTGCAGCCCCTCTCGTGTTCCGTGCTTGTCCGAGACACGAATGACCGCTGTCATATGTCTTGTCCCTGGAACCGGTACGCAGCACCGGACGGATATGGATGACCGGAACTCGGCTTTTATCTGTTGTCAACAGATGTTCTGTATTTGGTGGAACTGTGGAGATTTTATCTTGAATTGCAATATTTGTTCTGGAAACCTGTATTCTGTAAATATGTAACAAACACGGATTAAAAGCATCTACCTATAAACAACCGAGCGTAAGAATGGGCGGTATAAAATGCAGTATTCTGTGATGAACAAATACCCCTAAACTTAACTTTTGCTCGTCCCGAGCAAAGCCAATTATTCACAAAAATAAAATCCTAATCCGCACTTTCGCAGGGAACGCGATTGCACTGAGCGCGTGCAACAAGCCGTTAAACCTCTAGGTGTCCCTAGTAGGAGGAGTGTTGTCTCCTGAGGGTTTTCAGCGGATTACACCCACAAAATCCCGTCAAGCTAGTGTCATAAAATAACTAATATTCAAACCCTAAAGTTTTGTTTCAAAAAATAACAATTCTATAATCCTAAGTCTAGACTATCGAACATTTAGTTTTCACACCTCGCTTCTTATTTAACTACAGATTTTATATGTCTTTACGTGTAGTGCAAATAGTGCCGTTAAGTTCCAGAAAGGTCGATTAAAGTCATCATGTCGCACAATAAAGCCCAGATAACAATTTTAAAAGGATCACGTAAGTTTTATAAAGAGTTAAGTATTTTTCAAGTTTCGTTTTCCAGTAAGGTTTCAATTTCATAATTTCTATCTTCCCTAATAGGAAACTATGTCGTATTCTTCACTCCACCTTTTTCTTGTTTTCATTTCATACACACCTCTGTGAACGTGCAATAGTCTTTATCATAGAATAAAACCTTCATATCTCCGTTAATTTTTTTTTATAAAAGCCTGTCTTTTATCAAGATTATTCTCACACAAAGAACCGTTAGGAATTTTAACTCGGAGAGAACACTTGCTTGACTTTGTTTTAAAACTGGACTTTCTAGGCTTTTTAGCGAGCTTTGGGCCAATGCACCCAAACCAGTTGGTTTTAGGGCATTAGGTGTAGAAAACACCCCAGCGGACTTAATTACTCAAGTTACCTAGGTCCAAAAACAAAAGACAGTTTGTCGTGAAAATCAGATGATTTAATACGAACGGAGATATAACCGGCAGTTCAAATATTTTTTGGATAAAAGACGTGTTTAGTGGGTTTGGTGTGTAATCATTCCAATCAAGTTTTAGATGGGTTATTTTTCAGACTTAGCTCTAATTACGGCATCAATAACATTCCTTCATATTCGCTTTACTTCATAAACTATTCTTGACATTACTTATTTCAGAACAAACCTATTTGATCCTCAGAAAATCATTTATCTGTTTAAAAGTTTTTTAGACATAAAAGACTTGTCTTCTAATTTCCACAACTCACGACACGTGTAGTGTGATGTAAAGACGTATATCAGCTATAGTTAACTTCAAAGGAGAGTTATCTTTCAGGTTTTCAAAATCTAAACATAAGATTTAGTTATTCCTATTTTTTCAAACAAAAACCGTCGAATGTTGAATCAGAGTTCTTCCACAAGCTAACTTGACAAAAAAGTTTTTATATTTTTAGAAAATTTTCAGATTTTTATGGATTTTATGGTTTTAATATGCAGATGCAAAATATACATATGAATGCGAAGGAAGAAAGCTTACCGAGCATACCCCCAAACTTAAACTTGACAGTGCCCTCACTGTCAGGCTATACCAAGAGGGTCAAAATTATCGGAGCTCCCCCAAAAACAAATTATATACAAAAAGGAAAACCAAAAATATATACAAAAAAGGTGTCCCCCCCAAACTTAAGTAAAACAGTGTTTCCACTGTTAAGCGTTGAAATTCAGGATTAGGGGGGAAAGAGAACAGTATCAAGCTATACAAGGCCTTACACAGGCCAAAAGTTAACACCAACCATTCGAAGATTTTATCGCTATAATGTACCGGTTGGTGGAAGAAGGCGTAGAGAAAAGAGATGGAGAATACGCGAGACCATATGCGGAGAGAAGCGAGATATGGTCTCGGTATATGAGAGGAAGAAGAATGGCGGAAGGGAAAAAGAAGTGGAATACGAACTTGAGGGTGCAAACGGAGTAAATAGATTAGCACAATTTGTGATGACCGATGTGTGAAAAGTGATTGTGCTAATATATTTACTCGTCGAGAAATTGGGTCGAATCCCTCAAGATTCGTAAGAAACCATGGGTACGCCGAACTTGGTAAACCAGACATATGAAATGAAAGTGAGACAGGTTCTTGCAAGGTCGGAACGATGGAAAGGGTGGGGGGAAGTGAGTGAGGAAGGCTATCGGTTAAAGGTTCAGGAGGGTGTACACAGTCAGTGGAAGGGATAGGATGAATTGGAAAATCCGACTCATCAATTAAAACTGTTTCATCCTCAGTACTATCCTCAATATTCTCCTCAAAATTTATCTCATCCATGCAATTTTCAACAAAATTAAGACGCATACGGGGTTCGGAAAAAACATTTAATGACTCGGGATGATGATTTGAAGAGACAAACTCAGCCAAATCTACGGGTTCATCATCCAAAATATCCCCAGCGTCAATATCCTTAATCCAGTGAAAATCAAAATTCTCTGACACCTCAAAAGCATGGATATCAATCGATTCAGGTTCTAAAGTGGAGGTGTAGAGGTCAAAAGGTTTGGGTGTGGTTTCACTTGGCAAGGTCCCTTCACAATTTGGCAAATCAAACACTACAAAGTCGCACAACTCATTAAACATTCTATCTTCAACTGATAATTCATTTGGGACACTTGATAGACTTTCAATACAGGAGTTGTGGGATTCAATTTGGACCGGGTAGGCTTGATTCGGAAGGGGGTACAGCTCACTCTCTCCACTCAAATTCACAGCCTGTCCTACCGCCTCATCATACATTGGAAAATTTGGAGCTAGCAGGAAACTAGCTACCTGGTCAGTAGGTTGTATGAGAGCGGCCATGGACGCATTCAAATCCATCATCTGTTGGCTTGACGCTACCCTAAAGTCTTCCAACGACTGTTCTAGACTAGACATTGGTTGTGAAGGGGTTTCAGTAAAAGATTCAAAGTTGTTTGGATACTGAAAATTCCCAAATAGCGGTTCAGAAACAATGTCTAGGGAAGGTGAAAAAGTCGGGTAGGACTGGTAGGAATTGAATGGCTGGACAGGAGCAGGATCAACATTTGGATAAGAAGGTGAATGGAATTGTTGATCCCAAGAATTTGAAGTGGTGAAAGGAGTGAAAGATCGGCTACGGGATTGTTCAATACGTTCAGCAATAGACATTGGTCTTGTGGCTACAACTGGACTTTCAAAAGGGGTATCAACGCAAGAAGGGGTGAATGTTTGAAACGGTTGATACGAAGTGGATTGCGGGGTCCAGTTGTTCGTCTTAGACGCGTCTATCCGATCTTTCAAAGAAATTTTGGGCATGGAGGGATCGTTCGAAGTTCGACCAAAACAAGAACCGTAAGAAGTTATGTCTGGTTGTGGGTACCAAAGTTCGGCAAGAGTTTTGTGAGGTGGAGTACCCATGATATGAAGAGAGAGAAAGAAAGGTAGAGAAAAGGAGGGAAAAAGAATGTGATATTTTTTTTAGTTATATATTAACAAAAGAATGAAGTATACACACAAAAAGAATATAGACAAAAACAATCACGACACAAAAATACCACACACCTAATCGTTCTAGGGTTCACCTAGGTCAACTAGACCTGCTCCAGAACTTGATTGTCGAAGTAAAACTGTGTCGAGAAACGGGCTCAAGATACACTGATCACGAGGCCAGGTAAGTGCAGAGATAAGGGGAGGTTTTCCAACGCTTTCACGAAGTTCCTTAATTAAATAACCCTTTCTCTTTTGACGGTTTCGCCGTTAACACTTTCCTAGACACCCCGTAAACAATATACCGTTAAGCGAGGTTCTAAACACAGTTAACTTCTCCTAGTGAGCGCGAAGTCCTTAAGGCTTAAAGTCTAATTTCTTTTAAATTTTGTGCGGGTAAACGTTATGCTCAAGTTCGTGATTTGTGGGCCACGGAAAAGGTGATGAAATCCTTTACCGTATATTGTGGGGTTCGCTTGCCCTTAAGTCCGTATTAATGTATGCAATGCGCAATTCAAAAATTCTATAAAGAATCAAACAATCGTTTTTTAGTTTAAGCACGACACTGCAACAAATACGGGTTAGTTAATTTTTTAGCGTTTGCTTAGCGAACTTGCAAAGAATCCTGCAAAGAATAGTATATTGGAAGCGTCGGATTTGAGAAGAAGGTGTTAGTAAAATACGTACCGTTAAGTTTTGGGTTAGGAAACCCCCGTTGAATCAAATCCGGTGAGCTTGAAAAGTTCGCTTGCGCGGGTCAAACTACCCGGATCTTTGGCACTGTACTTTGCAAACACCTTAGCCTTGAATGTACACTTTGCTCCCCACAATTGCAGTTTGCAAATACGCAAAAATCTGCACACTTGCCCAAAAAAATTATCAAAAAAAACAAAAAGATTTTGTTATGTTTTTTTTTAAATATATACAAAAAGAATATTAACCCGAATAAAAAGAAAAGAAATACGTTACCGTCTCCCCGGCAACGGCGCCATTTGATCGCACGCTTTTGGCGTGTCGGATTTTCAAGAGTTCTAAAGTTTACCGCGATCAGGACGGTGTCGCTATGCAGCTAGCCGGTTGAGCACGGGTCGGTCCACAGGGAGATGGTTGTATGTCCTTCCTTGTCTTAGACGAGTCAATAAAGAATCTGTATGAGTTTGATTCTAACCTATGTGTTTATTTGCAAGTATAAAGTTGTTTAGAAAAGATACGAGATTATAAGCTAACGAAATCCGTACTCGAAACCTTTGAGCCGAGTCTTGACCAATTGAAGCTAGAGCAATCGGCAACAACGTGGATTAGGGGATTTAAGTGCGGTATTCGTGGAATACGGCTTATTTACCCTTGTCCTTCCGTTCTTGTCTCTTGCTTTCGCCTCCGGCCAAACCGAACGCAACCGGTCGCGGTTAGGAATCACCGTTACCTTGTCAGGGTAGGGTGCCTAACGGAGCGCTTGCGTATGGTTTGGGCGGAGTTCAATGGAAAATAACGGGAAAAGGAAAAGAGAAAAGAAAATCTTTAACTTAGAATATCGTATTTCTTCTTAACAATAATAATTACATTCATTCACAAAAGAGAACCAAAAAGAGAGAACAAAAAGAAAAGAACAAAGAAAAGAAAAGATTACAAGTAAGTAAGTGCATGAAATGAAATTGCAAGAAAGAAAAGCAAGATAATAATAAGCGAGTAATAAAAAGCGATAAAAAGAACAAGAAAGTAGAACTCAAGACAAGCATGTGATCAATAGCCAACCCTTAAACTTGCAAGCTCAATGAAGAGGTTGCAAGATCAAGAGAAGGGTAGAGAACGCATATGAATTGAAGCGCTAATTCCGCAAGAAAATACGACCCTTGAGATCAATAACTAACCCTTAACCATTCAAGCTCAATGAAGAGGTTGAATGATCAAGAGAAAGCAAGAATCTCAAGGGGAAGAAGAAACAAAAGAGAATGAACAAAAAAGCCCTCATCTTCATTGATCTCCACTCACAAAGCTCTCACTACAATTTTCATGGAAAAAGAATGAAGAAGAAGAAGAAAAGCTATACAAAAGATTACAAAAGAGGAACAAAAGAATGACCCTTGGCTTTGGCAAGTTCTGCTGTATTTATAGGCAGAGAAAATGAAATCTAGGGAAACAAACTGGACCCATGTGAAAAGACCCAACTACCCATGAAAAATGACAGTGAGAGGGGCCCACTTGGCCGCGGATCCGCCGCCAATACCCCCTATTGGCCGCGGATCCGCGGCCCTATGATGGAGTTAGGGCAAGGGTTTTTCAGTACGGCCCTGGTCTGCTGTCCCCTGTTGTCTGGTACATGTATTTTCTGATAATATTTCCAGAATATCTTCAGAATTCTTAGTCCAAGATTGCACTCTTTTTATTTACTTTTGACTTTATCTCTCTCGAGCTCCGCGCACCCATTGATTCTTGTGCAGCCCCTCTCGTGCTCCGTGCTTGTCCGAGACACGAATGACCGCTGTCATATGTCTTGTCCCTGGAACCGGTACGCAGCACCGGACGGATATGGATGACCGGAACCCGGCTTTTATCTGTTGTCAACAGATGTTCTGTATTTGGTGGAACTGTGGAGATTTTATCTTGAATTGCAATATTTGTACTGGAAACCTGTATTCTGTAAATATGTAATAAACACGGATTAAAAGCACCTACCTATAAACAACCGAGCGTAAGAATGGGCGGTATAAAATGCAGTATTCTGTGATGAACAGTCTACACATGCTAAACCTGTAAAACTAAAAGTCACAAATAAAACAAACCGACCCAGGTGAAAGACCATGAGACATAGGACATGTGGCGACGAGCTCGGCCCCGACTCGGCCTGAATCGGCCGGCGGATCGGCCGACTCGGCCGCCGCTGCCGCCCGACTCACCTTGGATCGCCGAGTTGTCTTCTGGAAAGTTGTGCCTCTTGATCTTCTGAAAACCCCTGTATACTTTAAAACCCCAGCATTATTACAGAGGATTAAAAATCAAATTAAAACTTTTTTTAATGCAAAAATTTAATACATTTTCTTTCACACCCTTTCACCTACCTTAACCCTAGATTTTCCTATAAATACCACACCTAAACTCACCCCTCATCACCCCAAATCTTTGTCCAAAACCCTCAAGAAGATCCTCTAGAACTCTAGTGTACAAGTGGAGTTAGCGAAGGGCGAAGCTCCGGCGAATTTCCGACGACGACTCTAGAAGCTCCCGACGACGAAACGATGCACCGGAACCTACTTCCACTCCCTCTTCCTCCCCTCTAAACCAAAAGTCAGTAAGTCCCTCCTCCCTCTTTTCTTTTCTATTCTAAAATCTTGTATTTCTAAAACTTGACGGAAGCGGAGTTAATCCGATTTCTGATTCGGTTTTTCTTAAAAATTCCATCTTTTCTTAAATACAAACAGATCACTCCCTCACATCTTGACTATTAAACATTAACAAAATATCATGAAAAAGTTCCATAGCAAATATAACATATTGCAATTTTTATCGTACTTTTTCAGTAAAATACCATGTAGTTTAGTTTTGACATTAAACATCATATTTTCTTACTATACCTTTAAATAGATCACGAGGTAATGACCTACCTCTTCACAACACTCATATGAAATATAGCACGATACCTTTTAGGAAATATAGATTCGGGAAAATACCGTTTTACACAAAACTACCTTTAACTTATAAAAACCATTTTCATAAGATTATGTATTTTAAACAAGTCTTTGCAAAGCGCCGCTACAACCCATTTGGGAAACCCATTCGGGATGGTGCGGATTATCGCACATCCTCGGGCTTAGTAGTGCGAGATACAGACCTCCGCAAGGGGCATTCGGTCTCGAAAGATTTAAAAATACAAATATCTATAGAAAATGAGATTTCTAGAAAAATAATAAAATTAAAATTATTTTATATAAATATATGTATCATCAAAATATCTAATTTTGATATAATATAAATATTCCAATTTTTCCAAATCAAAAGATTCACTTTACAAGAAAATACCATGCAATTCCATACAAGTTCAATACTTTACAATTAAATACCATATATTATGAAAAATAGGTTTTATTCCCTAGAAATGTCACAATGATAAAATCTACATCTATGAAAACTCTAAAGACGATAATTAATTACTTGATGTGTATTTTGAAGAGTATACAAAATTATTTTTACATAAAACCCTTTCAAGTTCTATAAATTACCCTAAGGACTCTAATAAATATAGGTTTAAGTGAGACCAATATCGTGAGCCTCAGGGAGCCAGAGAAGTGGGTGCTTGCCTATTTAAGATAGACAACTTAATAAACAGTGTTATCAACACGGTAATCGTCTTTGAAAAGACATAAATCCTACCGCCCATGTGCAGCGGTTACCGATAACATCAAAACCTAATTCAGGATTTCAATTTCTTTTCTGATTGTCTGACTTAGACTGAGTCTCATTATAAATAATCTGACTTGAATATGATTCAAGTACAAACTACAATTCAATATGAATCCATGAATTCATATATCCAATCTATTCAATCTATATTAACTGAACCGAACCATGAATATACTTCCATTTACATGATTCTCGAGTTACATCCATTTACTGATATCATGGTTTCGGCAAGTCGTCCATTTGTACAATCTATATACAAGACAATACAATTTACAATACAATAAAAACAATACAACTAAGACATCACAGGGTTTAAGGGGTAGATTGGTACGGAAGGTGTTAGAAGTGGCATGAGACTGCAACTATTAAGACACTTAACCTATATTCCGTTGCTGTTGTACCGTGGCATAAACGGTTCCTTGTACTCCATTTGCCTTTAGTATCTGGCATATAGAGACTCCTCTCGTATACACTGGCCTCTTCTGTACCAAGCTACAAACAACATCGTTAACCATATAATACAACTTTAAAAGCTACATTCTCTCTCTGTCTATTCTACTTATCCCTTATCTTTGGGACTTACCGAGCGATTGTTCGCTGACGACATTCCTTCTTTGGAATGTTGTCAGGTGATTCAGACCTTCAGGAGATTGAGCCCACCTGCGAGGATTTAGATCAGCTAGCCTATGACCCAGAGGTTTAGATTCATTGTACATATTTCATTTCAGTACTTTCCATTTCTATTATGCCACTGCTTAGGCATTGCTTTTATTCAGATGTATTTACTTTTCCATGTACTATAAAAGAATGTTAATAAATAAAGTTGTTGTTCATTACATTTGTCTCTTGTGTATATTTCTTTTATATTGCTTAGTTACGCTTAATGTATTTACTTCAGAGTAAATACGTAGTGGTCAGTCGCGTCCTCTGCCCGTACACTGGGAAGCGGGGCGTGACAGGTTTTGTTGGCGGCCCATTCAGTTCCGAGCTGTATGGAACCCTATCATGCAGTTCAGCTCTGCGTGGACAACATAACCAATATAACACAAGAACCAGTAACTATAACATTCTTTACAATTCATATTCCTTGAATCTTAGAATTTCATATTCTTTGAATCATATACTTTGAATCTGTCCTAACCCAAAATTTTCTTTCATGGTCATGGATTCCCCGAACAATACCAGCACCAATGTCAACAACATACCTCCACCACTACCACTCACACCTGTCTTTCCTGCTCCGATCAATGAGCAGACGGTTCTGCTTGAGGCAACCTACAGCCTCCTAGAAGGACAGCAATAACAGACTGTTCTTTTAATGAACCGTCCGAGGCAGAAGCACCTGGGGTGAAGCAATTCAGAGCTTTTCACCCCAAACAATTCTCAGGAAAAGAGAGCCCACTGGAAGCTGAGGAATGGGCTCAGAGCATCGAAGACGATCTGGCAGCGGCACAAGTGCCAGAGATAGCTCGGGTCCGTATTGTGAAGCTACAACTTACGGACAATGCACGGGTCTTGTGGAAGGCGAAAGAAAGCCGTCTTGATTAACCCATCGAATGGAAGACTTTCCGAGACATGTTCAACGCGAGTACTTCTCTGAGACTGCCATGTTCGACATGGAACAACAGTTCATCTATCTGCAACAAGGTTCAATATGGACCAAGTCGGTAGATGAATATGACACTGAGTTCACCATGCTAAGTTGGTAAGATATGTCTCAATAATTAAATTTTTCAATATATCACATACTACACAGCTAACACAATACTTTAAAAAATTTGCGGCACACCTGATACCGACGGATGAGATCAGAGCCAATCGATTTCAACAAGGTTTGGATTCAGAAATATAGGCTGCACTGGCCACAGGAGATTTTCCGACTCATGAATCGGCTCTGAAAGCTGCCCACCGTTATGAGGCAGTGGTACAGACGAGGGGCATACCTCAATCTGCAGGAGTTAAGTTCCCTGTCAACTAGATGGCAGGAGGAGCCTCGTCAAGGCCACCATTTGTGCCAAGAAGACCGGAAGTACCGAACAACCATCCCAGCCTAGCCTTTTGTAACTACTGCAAGAGAGATGGGCATCTGATGAAAGGCTGCCGGTGTGCAAACCGCTTTTGCTTAGTCTGCGGCTTAGCTACTCACGATATTGTGTCTTGTCCTCGTAGACAAAACTCATATGCTGCACCCAGGCCAGCAATCACTTACCCGCAGCACCCAGCCATCCAAGCACCTACTCCGAGACTTGCATTACCTGCTCCACCACCTAGAGGACCACCGACTGCACCTCCTCCTCATCAGTTCCATCAATCTCAATGGAACGTTTCGAGGAATGCTCCTCAGGCCAGGAGGAATGTACCACGGCGGAAGGCCTTCACGATGACCGTGGAAGAAGCTGAGGCCACTGGCCAAGTTATCACTGGTAACCTTTTCTTCTCAACCTTTTCTTTCAGTCTTAATACCTATCCACCTATTTTTCCTATACCTAAAACATATCCCACATACCTTAGGTACAATCTTAGTAGCCTCACTTCCTGCACTAGCACTTTTCGATACTGGAGCATCTTACTGCTTTATGTCGCAACGGTTCGTACGAACTCATACGATTCCAGTCACACCACTTGTATCCAGAAGGAATGTCAGTTCAGGAAATGGCGTTCTAAAGGCAACAATGGGATACAGCTTGTGTCCAGTAGTCGTCTGCAGCAGAGAATTCTATGCTGACTTCAAAGTACTGGACATACCGAACTTCGATGTGGTTTTAGGAATGGATTGGCTAGGAACCTTTTACGCTACCATCGACTGTCATCAAAGGAGGGTAGTGTTCAAGATTCCAGACCATCCGGTCTTTTATTTCAAAAGTGGAGACCGTTTCCTGGAGCCAAGTACCTACAAGGCGAAGCCGAAGAAGGCAGTAATTGCAGCAATTCAAGCAGAGGAAGAATCAAGGCCAGAAGTGGTTCGAGAGTTCGACGATGTGTTTCCTGACGATATATCAGGTTTGCCTCCCGATAAAGCTCTTGAATTCAGCATTGATTTAGTACCAGGAGCACAACCGGTGATCAAAACACCTTATCGATTAAGTCCGGAAGGTTTGAAGGAAGTCCGAACTCAACTGGACGAATTATTGGCGAAAGGATGGATTCGTCCTAGCACTTCAAGTTGGGGATCTTCAGTTCTACTTGTGAAGAAGAATGAAGGTTCATACAGAATGTGCTTTGACTATAGAGCCTTGAACGAAGTAACGATAAAGAACAAGTATCCACTCCCGCGCATCGACGATTTATTCAATCAGCTAAGTGGATCTTGTGTTTTCTCCAAGTTAGATCTTCGTTCAGGTTATCATCATGTGAAGGTCAAGGAATCTGATAGCTACAAAACGTCTTTTAGAACTCGCTATGGACATTACGAATTTCTTGTGATGCCATTTGGAGTGACCAACACATCAGCAATATTCATGAACCTAATGAATCAAGTTTTCCGGGAGTACTAAGACAGGTTTATTGTCATCTTCATCGACGACATCCTGGTATATTCTAAGAGTCGGAAAGAACATGCCGAGCACCTATGAATTGTCCTGGAAACTCTACGACAACATCAATTATATGCCAAGTATAGCAAGTGCGAGTTTTAGCTAGATCAAGTTGGTTTTCTTGGACATATCGTATTAGGCGATGGAATCTCTGTGGATCCAGCGAAAGTTTCAGCAGTAAGCGAATGGCCGACACCAAAGTCAGTGAAGGACATTCGAAGTTTCTTGGGTCTAGCTGGATATTACAGAAGATTCATTGAAGGCTTTTCGAAGATAGCAACATCCTTGACCAAGCTCACACGTAAAGATGAAGATTTTGTATGGTCAGAAGCATGCGAACAAGATTTCGTAGAACTCAAGTTAAGGTTGACATCAACGCCTATTCTTGTTATACCATACCAATCTGGAGGTTTCGAAATGCATTGCGATACATCCGGTAAATGATTAGGATGTGTTCTACATCAGCATGGTAAGGTTGTGGCTTATGCTTCAAGACAGCTGAAGACTCATGAGCGCAATTATCCGACGTATGATTTGGAATTGGCAGCCGTTATCTTTGCTCTTAAGATTTGGCGCCATTATCTTCTTGGTGAATGAGTGAACATATACACAGATCACAAGAGTCTGAAATATGTGTCTACTCAAAAGGAGCTTAATATGCGGCAGATTCGATGGTTAGAACTCATGGCGGTCTTTGACATCAACCTGCAATATCACCCAGGGAAGGTGAATGTAGTACCTAATGCTCTTAGTCGCCAACCATTAGCAATGCATCTCACCGCTCAGTAGAAGCTTCAATAGGACTTGCATCATATGGAGATTGAAGTAGTCATGCCAGGTAATGCTTCAAGTTTGATGAATTTACAAGTTCAATCTACAATTCTCAATCAGATCAAAGTAGCTCAAGCAAGTGATACTAAGTTGCAAAAGATCAGAGAACAAGTAGAGAATGGACTCAGAACAGACTTCATCATCCATGAAGACGGATCTTTGAGATACGGCAGCAGATCATGTGTACTAAAAGGTTTTATTCGGGAAGAGTTAATGAAAGAAGCTCACAGCTCTCCCTACTCAGTACACCCTAGAGGTACAAAGATGTACAAAGATCTACGTCAGAATTACTGGTGGCATGGAATGAAGCGTGAAGTAGCCAGAAGAGTCGCAAAATGTTTGGTGTGTCGGCAAGTAAAGGCTGAACATCACAGGACTGCTGGATTACTTCAACCGTTACCTATCCCAGAATGGAAGTGGCAACACATCACAATAGATTTTATGACTGCACTTCCTCGCAGCACAAAGGGTAACGATGCGGTATGGGTCATTATGGATCGACTCACAAAGTCGGCTCACTTCATCCCATTTCGAGTTGGCCAATCAACCGAGACATTAGCAAAGAAGTAAATGGAGGTAAGAATCTAAGTAAGATTTAAACTCTTCAAATATGTACTTTCTCTAATACCCATGAACTCATACAGGAAATTATGAGACTTCATGGTGTACCGGTCTGCATTGTCTCCGATCGTGACACCAGGTTCCGATCGCAATTTTGGCAGAGTCTGCGAGCGAGCTTCGGAACAAGTCTGAACTTCTGCACGGCTTATCATTAACAAACGGATGGTCAGTCTGAGCAAAATATTCAGATCTTGGAGGATATGCTCAGAGCGTGTATGTTGGACTTCAAAGAATCGTGGGAATATCACCTACATCTTGTGGAGTTTTCGTACAACAACAGCTACCAAGCAAGCAGTGGAATGACACCTTTTGCAGTGCTATATGGAAGGAAGTGTCGATCACCATTAAGTTGGGATGACATCGGAGACAGAGAACTCCTTGGACCTGAGATGATAAGAGCAATTGTTGATGTGGTTCGTACTATCAGGGAAAGAATGCGCATAGCCTAAGATCGACAGAAGTACTGAGCTGATGCAAAGCGACGTCACTTGGAGTTCCAGCCGGGAGATCACGTATTCTTAAAGATGTCTCTAAACCGCGGAGTGATTCGATTTGGAAGACGGGGTAAGCTAAGTCCGAGATACATTGGACCGTTCGACATACTCGAACGAGTCGGTGAAGTGGCATACCGCTTGGCACTTCCACCTTCATTAGAAGGAGTGCATAATGTGTTCCACATATCCCAACTAAGAAGGTATGTGAGTGATCCCAGCCACATTCTCGATCATTCCGAGCTCACTGTACAGCCCAACTTATCTTGTGAGCAACAACCTGTGGAGATCCTGGACTGGAAAGTGAAGTCACTTCGGAAAAAGGAAGTTAACTTGGTTCGAGTGATGTGGAGAAAAGACACTCCAGGAGAATCGACATGGGAAAGGGAAGATGAGATGCGTGCAAGATACCATCACCTATTTGTAAACTAGTCCTTAAAATAAAATTTGTAAATTTCGAGGACGAAATTTTTGTAAAGAGGGTAGATTGTAACAACTCCATTTTTAGTGTACAAAAATTTGTTTAAAAGTTAATGTATACTTGGGGTATTTGCATTTCCTGTGAGTACTATAAATAATTGTTTTACTTTTTAATAACAAGAAGGAGCTTGTTGCTCATTGATAAGACCTTGCACTGCTGAACCAAAGCACCAGAGTTCAAATCCCATCAGCCACATTATTTTTAATATTGTTTTCTTTTAATCTTTTTAGAATCCCAAGAGTTGACATGTGCTAAATCCGTAAAACCAAAAGTCACAAATAAAACAAACTGACCCAGGTGAAAGACCATGAGACATAGGACACGTGGCGACGAGCTTGGCATGAACCAAAAGCCAATAAGTCTCTCCTCCCTCTTAACTTTTCTATTCTAAAATCTTGTATTTCTAAAACCCGACGGAAGCGGAGTTAATCCGACTTCCGATTCGGTTTTTCTTAAAAATTTCATCTTTTCTTATATACAAACACACCACACCCTCACATCTTGACTATTAAACATTAACAAAACATCATGACAAGTTCCATAGCAAAATATTTCATATTGCAATTTTTATTGTGCTTTTTCAGTAAAATACCATGTAGATTACTTTTGACATTAAATATCATATTTCCTTGGTATACCTTTAAATAGATCACGAGATAATGGCATACCACTTCACAACACTCATATGCAACCTTTTGGGAAATATAGATTCGGGAAAATACCGTTTTACACAAAACTACCCTTAACTTATAAAAACCATTTTCACAAGATTATGTATTTTAAACAAGTCTTTGCAAAGCGTCGCTACAACCCATTTGGGAAACCCGTTCGGGATGGTGCGGATTATCACACATACTCGTGCTTAATAGTGCGAGATGCAGACCTCCGCATGGGGCATTCGGTCTCGAAAGATTTAAAAATACAAATATCTTTAGAAAATGAGATTTCTAGGAAAATAATAAAATTAAAATTATTATGTGTGTGTGTGTGATCAAAATATCTAATTTTGATATAATATAAATATTCCATTTTTTCCAAATCAAAAGATTCACTTTACATGAAAATACCATGCAATTCCATACAAGTTCAATACTTTACAATTAAATACCATATATTATGAAAAATAGGTTTTATTCACTAGAAATGTCACAATGATAAAATCTATATCTATGAAAACTCTAAAGACGATAATTAATTACTTGAGGTGTATTTTGAAAACCATACAAAATTATTTTTACATAAAACCCGCTCAAATTCTATAAATTACCATAAGGACCCTAGTAAATATAGCTTTAAGTGGGACCAATCTCTTGAGCCTCAGGGAGCCGGAGAGGTGGGTGCTTGCCTATTTAAGATAGACAACTTAATAAACGGTGTTATCGACACGGTAATTGTCTTTGAAAAAGACACAAATCCTGCCGCCCATGTGCAGCGGTTACCAATAACATCAAAACCTAATTCAGGATTTCAATTTCTTTTTTAATTGTCTGACTCAAATTGAGTCTCATTATAAATAATCTGACTTGAATATGATTCAAGTACAAACTACAATTCAATATGAATGCATGAATCCATATATCCAATCTATATTGACCGAACCGAACCATGGATATACTTCCATTTACACGATTCTCCAGTTACATCAATTTACTGATATCATGGTTTCAGCAAGTCATCCATATGTACAATCTATATACAAGACAATACAATACAAACAATACAACTATGACATCGCGGGGTTTAAGGGGTAGATTGGTACGGAAGGTGTTAGAAGTAGCACGGGACTGCAACTATTAAGACACCTAACCTATATTCCGTTGTTGTTGTACCGTGGCATAAACGGTTCATTGTACTCCATTTGCCTTTAGTCTCTGGCATATAGAGACTCATCTCGTATACACTGGCCTCTTCTGTACCAAGCTACAAATAACAGCGTTAACCATATAATACAACTTTAAAAGCCATCACCGAATTTCTCGCTGAGCATCCGATACCAGCCGACTCTCCCTTAAACTACGAATTTTCAGATGAACACGCGTTCGACACAATCGAAGGGAAGACGGAGGAAAATAATGTCCAATGGGAACTCTACTTCGACGGAGCGTCTTCCATGAAGAAGCGAAAGCAAACACCCTCATAATCAAAGCTAGGGTAGGCCTTATCTTTGTGACTCCACAAGGATGGATAATGCGTTTTGCCCCTTCCTTAACAGAGCCAAGAACAAACAACGAAGCAGAATATGAAGCTTTGATAGAAGTTCTTGAGATCACTGTCGACATGGGGATCGAAAACCTCCTCATATATGGAGACTCCCAGCTGGTCGTTAGCCAAGTAAATGGCGACTATCAGACGTGCAAGCCAGAGTTGGTAAAATATGGCAAAAGAGTGCAGCAGCTGCTGACTCAAATCCTTTCCTACATCCTGGAAAGCATACCGCGTGCAGAAAATAGTAAGGCAGATGAATTATCCAAGCTTGCTAAGGTACTGGCTGACGAAAACCTCGATGATGTAAGGATCGTTGTGCAAAGCCGCCGGATTCTCGCGCCAGCAGAAACATCTCCGGAGTCGTCTGAAAGAAAAGAAGTGACCAGACAAACGAACCTCCAAATAGAAGGGTCAAGGACCGGAGAGAAGTCTTCGTAGACTACTTCAAATCCCATCGAACACCCGAAGATGCGTCATCAAGACATCAGCTCATGAAACGAGCCCTGTCCTTCGCCTTCGTCAATGATACTCTATATAAGAGATCATTCGACTGTCTGTAGCTGAGATGCCTGGGACCAAAAGAAGCAAAAGTATCGTCCAAGAAACTCATGACGGACTCTGCGGTTCTCATCATGCCGGGCCAAAGATGAAGCTGAAGATCAAAAGAATGGGTTACTATTGGCCCACGACGATTCGGGACTGCCTCGAATATGCGAAGCAGTGTCACTCATACCAGATTCATGGGGATTTCATCCACCAGCTTCCAAATCCTCTACACCCAACATTGGCTAGCTGGCCGTTCGAAATATAGGGAACCGATATAATCGGACCCATCGAACCAGCATTATCCAAGGGACATCAATTCATATTGGCAACAACCGATTACTTCTCTAAGTGGGCAGAGGCAGCACCGCTAATGGAGGTGAAGATGGAGAACATCCTCCATTTCTTCAGGACACATGTCATCTACCGGTTCAGCACCCCGTGATGAATCATCTCGGATAATAGGCCAGCCTACAGGAGCCATAAGATCAGCCGCTTCGCACAGCAGCATAATATAGATTGGAGATACTCTTCAGTCTATAATCCCCGAGCTAATAGTCTAGCTGAGGCTTTCAACAAAGCCTTGACGACGAACATAAAGAAAATGGTGTCCAGAAATAAAAGGGACTGGCACGAGAGACTGCATGAAGCTCTCTGGGCGTATCGAACCACGTTCAAAACGGCCACGAATACAACGCCATTCGTGTTGGTATTCGGCACGGAAGCGGTACTTCCCTTGGAGATAGAGCTACCCTCTCTACGAGTAACAGTTCGATACGAGCTGAGGATGAAAAGAATGCCCATCTTCGGCTTAAGGAGTTCGATGCCCTCGATGAAACTCGTCTCGTGGCGCAGCAAAACCTGGAAGCTTACAAAGCAAGGATGACACGCTCATACGAAAGATTAACTAGGCCAAGAACATTCCGCCAAGGCGAACTCGTGCTAGTTGTCAAAAGACCTATGACCAACCGTGCAAAACAGGGGAAATTTGAGCCAAACTATGAGGGCCCGTACATCATAGACAAGGTCTACCAAGGTGGGGCGTACTCGCTCATGAACATGCATGGCGAAATACCCTTCCGGCCAATAAACGGCCGGTTCCTTAAGAAATACTATTCTTAACAAGTCACAACTCAGGTTAATGATAGATGACGATGCTCGTGTCCGCTCGCTGTCTTCATGAGTTAAGACTCTATAAGCAGTATCCGGCAAAACTTTGCCTCGAAACTGACACTGGACCGAGATGTCCCTAAACTAACACTGGACCGAGATGTACCTAAACTAACAATGGACCGTAATGTCCTTAAACTAAGTACATCGCCTCAAACATGGCGACAGTGGAATTCCAGTCCAGAGGTACCAGCGGCGAGGACTGCAAATTAAAATCCTACCGGCAAACAAATATGTCACCTACGACGAAACTATTTTCGAGAGTTTCATCGCTAAGAAAATGGTATGTCCAAAAGCGAAATGGTCACGGATGAAAACCCGAAAGGGCTCCGTGAGTAAAAACAGCAGGGCTGCCGGCAGGTTTGTGAAAACCCGAAAGGGCGCAATCTCGTTAAAATAAAAACACCTCCAAGGTCCTCTCAACCTTATGGGGAGAAAACATCTGCGTGAGATCCTTACGACTCACAAGGGGGCAACACACTTAGTGATCCCCATGATTTCTAAGGAGAAACTACACTTACGAGATCCTCACGACTCGTAAGGAGAATTCCCCCTGTGAGACCCTCACGGCTCATAGGATTCAAAAGCCTTAAGTTACAGGGACCTGAATCTGTTCTTAAGCCATCACATTCCCTAAATTTACCTACAAGTTGTTTCATATTGACCCTTGTATACAATCTACGGGCACAAATAAACGATTTCCCCACCAAGTTCCACCAATGACGAGGAATGTCCTCATTTGGTGAACAACACTTGTAGGTCCTCTCGACTTGCAAGGAGAAAATACTCTTGTAAGATCCTTACGATTTACAAGAGAAAATATCACTTAGGAATCCTCACGACTCCTAAGGAGAAAATACACCTACGAGATCCTCACGACCCGTAGGAAGAAATACCTTTATGAGACCCTTACGGCTCATGAAGTCAAAAAGCCTTAGTCGACAGGATCCTAACCTTGTTTGCTAAGCCACCTTTGTTCAAATCAGAAAAGGAAAATGATGATTCGCTCCTGGCAACATTTCAGTGATAGCGACGCTGATGCCTAAATTGGTAGCAAATTCCAAGTCCTCTCAAGGTAAATGATGATTCGCTCCTGGCCATATTCCAGTCGCAGCAATGCTGATGCCAAGATTGGTATCAGATCTCAAGTCGCATACTCGCAACAAAAATCAACGAGCAAAAAATGCATATGAAATAGCCGAAATGATGGGGCAACTCGCAATAAAAATCAGCGAGCAAAATATATGAATATAAAAACAGCCGAAATGTTTGGGCAACTCGCAATAAAAAAACAGCGAGTAAAAAGAAAAAACAGCCGAAATGATTGTGCACCGCGAAAAATAGCCGAAATGATTGGGCAATCGTGACTTTCGTGATATAAAAGCTGAAATGATAGAGCATCACGGAAAGAAACAAAAAAATGAAACTTCTGCCCTGCAGGTGAGTCCATATTGACCCCTGCATACAATCTATGGGCACAAACAAAAAGGGAATCACATTTTCCCACCAGACTCCATCAGAAAGAGAGCCAGGTCTTGATGGCAACATCTACAGGCTAGAGATCAACCCCGGTGTTCCTTCTCACTCTAGCAGGATGTAGATGCAACGTCAACAACCGACCCCAGGGTCAAAACGACGGAGCCATAGCAAAGTCCCTAGTTCCAAGTCTCAACGGTTCACCAACAACCTAGAGACAACCTCGACATTCGTCGCAATATGGCAGATACAATGTCAACAAACGAAGCAAAGGAAGATCCCTAGCTTCAGGGTCTCGATGGCAACATCTATAGCCTAAAGATCAACAACGGCATTTCTCCTCACTCCAGCAGGATGCAGATGCAACGTCAACAACCAACCCCAGGGTCAAAACAACGGAGCCATGGCAAAGTCCTTAGTTCCAATCCTCAATGGTTCACCAACAACCTAGAGATAAGCCCGACATTCATCGCAATATGGCAGACACGATGTCAATAAACGAAGCAAAGGAAGATCCCTAGCTTCAGGGTCTCGACGGCAACATCTACAGCCTAGAAATCAACAACGGTGTTCCTTCTCACTCCAACAGGATGCAGATGCGACGTTAGCGACCAACCCCAGGGTCAAAACATCGGAGCCATAGCAAAGTCCCTAGTTCCAAGACTCGACGGTTCACAGACAACCTAGAGACAACCTCGACATTCATCGCAATATTGCAGACACGATGTCAACAAACGAAGCAAAGGAAGATCCCTAGCTTCAGGGTCTTGACGGCAACTCAAATGAGACTTAAAAGTCTATCGGAGATCATCCCACACCAGCGCAGAGTGGTCATGACTCATCGGGGCTCCCAAACTGAGCCTTACCTCAAGTAAAAAGCGTCATGGAATATCCTTAACGCTTGCTTTTCCGACGGTTATATCACCTAGAAGATTACTTGAAGGCATCTTGTCCAGCCCCCGAAGGGATCAGAGACACGACAGTCGCGGGGCTACTCGAACAGCAAGATTGCGTATCGGGAAATACATCGGCCAATGCGACGGTACGACGGATAAAAGCCCTAGTACAACAGACCCTAACGGACATCTATCAGCAGAGGTTAACTATGACGTTAGAACATCCTTGCAAGAACTTCTCGATTCGTCTCGACTCGTAGGGAAAACAATGTTCCTACGAGAACTTCTCGACTCGTCTAGACTCATAGGGAAAAGCCTTAGGCAACGGGGATATCACCCTGTTTCCTAAGCACTGGGGCCTTGCAAGTAGGTCTAAGATGGACTATTGTATACTATTTATGGGCCACACTCTCCAATGTCAAATATCGACAAGGAGGGAAAAACCCACTTACGAGCCTCTTGACTGGTAAAGGGGAAAATTATCTTGTGAGATCCTTACGACTCTCAAGTGAAAACATGATTAGGAGTCCTCACGACTCCTAAGGAGAAAATACACCTACGGGATCCTCATGACTCGTAGGGAGAAAAATCTTTATGAGACCCTCACTGCCCATAAAGTTGAAAAGTCTTAGGCGGCAGTTCGGAACACGTTTCCTAAGCCATCACTGTCCTATAAGGAGGTCAAAATGGTCTATTTACATGCCTCACGTTTTCCAAAAGTAACATGCCAATATGAAATAAAATATGTCTTTTATTCATGAATTCAAGTGAATACAAGATACATTTCATAAAGGAACCAAAATGAATACATGTTATTCATAAATCGCAAGTTTACAGTTAGAACAAAAAAGGTACAAGAGGAGGCGTCTTCAACAAATCAGCAAACCGCTCGCGCGCTCTTCTCAATCCTTTCTCGTGGTCAGCTACCGCGGCCAACTCCGCTTCAACTTGAGTCTGTTGCCAGAAACAGGACGAGAGTTTTTCATCGGTTTCTAGCATGGCAGCTTCACATTCTTGCTTAACCCGCTCAGTGAAGTCAAGTGTCCGCCTAAGCGTCAATCCATCTGAGATACATCGCTGGAGGTTGTCGAAAACAACTTTTAACTGCGCAGCATTCGCTTCAACCTGGGCGTGCAATCAAACAGATTCACTGAAAGCCACCTCATGTTCTTTTCATCTCAGGGTTGCCTCTTGTTCAAAATGGCGAATGAAAGGAATACTATGCTCGACCCACGCAGCCCTTTGGGAGTTCGAAGCGAACACCTCAGGAGTGAGACGCTTGAGCTCAATCTCGTGCATGCAAGCCTCGATCTTTCTGCAGTAATCAACCCATGAGCTGACAAAATCTTCATCATGGAAGTTCATGAGTGTCGCCAGCATTAGATTGACTTCAACGACAAAATCCATAGCAGAACTGAGGGCCTCGGCATCGAGATCATCGATAAATTCGCTCAACATTCGCCGGCTATTTGCGGTGCCCCTAGAAGATACGCATTTAGCGAAGGGCCCTAAGGGCATTGGAATGCGAGACTCAAAAGGAGCTGGAGCTGGAGCCGGTGCAATTGTTGAAAAATAAATTACGGTCTAATGTCGACTCGGGAGACAAAGAAAATACATAAGGGATGGAGTCTATTATACCAGCTGCGACAGGCGGCAGGATTGGGAGTACCGGAGGCACGGCTATTCTTTCGTCTCCTCCTCTGACCCGTGATGGTATGATCAATATGAAGAAGACTTAGCAACAATACGTCTATCCATAAAAGAAAGGGGGAACATTAGCTGAAAAATATACTAACCAATACCAGAAGGTGGAACGATTTCCGACCGAAAGGAAAAATGCGGGTTTAACACCTGGTATAACTGGTCGAAAAGGACTCGTGCAGAGTTGCGACAATATACAGTCAATGCAAGGAGGATTGTATCCACAATGAAACAAATATGTGAGAAATCCATACCTTCTAAGATTTGAGAGGGCACAGAAGAAGGCGATGGGACAACGACCGTCAGAGCAGCGACTAGCGGCACTTCTTCAGATGGCATAGCCTCAGGGTTCACCGCGCCTATGCTCAAGACAAACGATATATCACCAGAAGGGCTGAACAGGATTGAAAAACTCAAAAATAATAACCGAAGGACAACCTGATGGAACATCGACCAAAACCGCGATGGAGGCATCACCAGGTGTAACGGCTTCTTCACACTCTCTCGGGGGAATAGATTTCACGCCTATAGCTTCATCCCCTGACTCGACGAAGGCCGTCGTAACACTTGCGACGCCCGCCGACACCAAGGAGCCACAGGGAAAAGAGCAGCAGTCTGGACAGTCCCAGATTCCCGAGAAAGAGTACCCACTTCGGGCTCTGTAATCGTCAATATTTCACCTGCCATACCGTCGCCAGGACTCGGCCCTGCGTGAAAGAAAATGAGCATGTTAGAATTTGTGGACCAAATTCTAATAAAATACTGGGCGTTACGTTACCTTTGATCAGCTTTTCAGTTTCTTCCCGAGCTACGCGTGCAACCTGTCTACGGGCGGTAGACAGGGCAGAGGGAACATCCGCCGAAGAAGTATCAGCAAGCGGAACACTACTTGAGCCTGCACCTATGGCCAAAACGGCATCGTGTTCCCTCGCCGCGTGCTTCCTGCGCTTCCTTTTGGTCTAGGCAGTGAAAGATGGCCTCCTCAAGACTTCTGACTAGGGGACGTCATCGTCCGAACCGAGCTCTCCCTCTGGAGTCGTTACGGCGTCCATCATCGGCTGCTTCAGCAAAGCCTCTTGTGGTGACTTTAGGAGGGTCATGGTCACATGAGCTGGCTCTAAAAGTTTTGCTGCATCATCACTCGAGATCGGCACTGCACTTAGAATAACCTGAGTTGAGGTAGTCCCTACAATAAGGTGAAAGAGAGGGTCAGAGCACGAATAAAAAGAATAAAGGTGTAATGAAGCAACTTATACCAGGACCCAAAGAAGCGCGGAGACTCTCTTCCTCCTCAAACATCTTGAGGGATGCCGCGAGAGCCTCTTCAGAAGAAATACTTGTTGAAGAAGAGAGCGTTAGTAAAAGCATAATAATAAGAAAGTGATAGACGCAGAAGAATACAACTGAAGTATACCTGACTTCGCGATGGTGATCAACGCCGCTTCCTCTCGAGCCAGTCGCTCAGAAGCTGCGAGGGCAGCCTGAAGATCAGTGTCAGTCGCAGGCGTGTCGAACAAACCCTCGTTGGTCACATATTCGCACAAGCCCTCGCTGTAGGGAGCATGTGGCTCCTGGACAAATATGACATCGACAGAAAATAGCGACTTCTTTCTTTTCTGCGAGCGGACACCAACGGCAGATGACAAGATTTTGCGCTTGACGGGCATTTTTGGGCGACGGGTTCCAATTTCCGTACCAGCACCAGGTTCCGGGGATGCTACAGCTACCGCCTCTATGGGAACACGGGGTGGAGGCTTCTCAGGGAAGGTGCGCGGGACCACAACCGTAGTGACTTCTCTTAAGGAGGGAAAAACGGCGGTCCGTCGCTTTAAAGGGACCGCTAGGTTACCCGCTGGGACAACATCTTTATGATCAAGTAATAGCCGCCTTTCCTCTCTAATAACAGCAACTGTCGCATGCTGATACCACGCCATGTAAGCGTTCGAAGCTTTCGGCATATATCTCGGCTCGCTGATGAGAAAGTTGGACCCCGTATTTAGTCGCATAAAGTGGTGCAGTGCGCTGCGAATACCCTCTTCTGTAGTGGCCGGCTCGGCTAAGAATGCCTCAAGGGGAACACCTTGATTGTAACCCGGCTGTTGAGAGAAACAGTGCGGGTTATACCTCATGAACAGTGCCGAAGCGTTTTGCCTGAACACTAAAAAGCATGGCCTAATTGAATACAAGTGCAAGATCTCCCGTGCCTTTAACGTAGGCGCCCCGTCTTTGAAAGTATCACGCGGCGGTTGCACTGCCTTGGTAGATTCCTTGCCGATAATTAAGACTCTATCGACAAAAGTCATACTATCCCCGACCATACACGGGCGAAGGACCAAACGTCGAGCCTCTCGCTACGATGGATCTAATGCAGAAGCATCAACTAGAAACATGACCCGGGGAAAGTTGTAGCTGTTGTAGAAGCGTGGTCATTTATGGACTCCTAAAGCGCTCAGCATGTATCTCTCGACTCAAGACATGAAGTAGTGCAACGGAAGTTGTACATGTTTTACCCTGGTTGAGTAGTATCTGCCGCTAAGGTCTGGCTGTGATATAGATGAGCCATCCCCGCTGTCTCAACGGCCACATGCGTCCCTACAACCATGCAGTGGGCAGGATAAAAGACAGACGGCCTCATGTAGCGAGAGTGCATCAGAAGCACAAACCAGCTCAACCATAGGCCGATGAACCCCAGAAAGAACGTCTCTTCATCGATGTCTGAATCAACAAGTTCTGCAAAAGGGACGACCGGAGTATCTGGAATAAAGAAATATTTTTGATCCGCTTCCGCCGTTGTCTAGTTATCCAAACCGAAACCAAATAGGTTGTCAAGCTTGGCGAATTTTGTGGCTTGTTTTGATAAGACTTCAAGGAAAAGAAACCGGGCGATGAAATCGACGAAGCTGACTCCGTGCCCTCCAGACTCCAAAAATAGACTCTCGTTAATGTTCAACACCTTGATTAGGCTCGGGAAACGTTGTTGAATGGCATTCTCCGGGGTGATACCCATTACCACTGATTTGGTGGCAAAGATGTACTCATCAGGGGGAAGTATCTCCTCATAATTTTCCCCTCTGACGGGTAAGCCTGAAATTTCTGCAAACTCCTCCAAGGAAATTAAAACTTCCCGATCCGATAGAAGAAAGGTGTCAGTAAGGATGTTCCATTCCTCCAGAAAAGCCTTGACCCACCATACATGAGGCGCGAGATATTGAAAAAGAGACGTATAAATTGCAGGATACAACCCGAGCTTCAGCAGCAGCGACTTTCTGATCGACAGAATATACCGAGCCCACTGCAGGTAGCCGGCTGAATGGCAAGGAGTCAAACCTATCATATATACTTGCCCCCAAGGGCGCGACTCGCCTTGACATATGCGTCGACCCAAAATATCCAAGGCCGTCGGCGGCTGTACGGGTATTGATGCCATAGAAGGCTGAAGGCGACCCTCCGAGGTCCAGTTGACCTCCTCTACAGCATAATTCACTTGATGCGAGTCGGCGTAGTGAATTGTTGAAATGGGCTCTGAGGGTATTGCACATGAAAAACTGCGCCGACCCTAGATATTCTGATTGTACCACAACCCCCATAGGTGAAGAGATTTCTGCTCCGGGTTGTGATCTTTAATAAGCGCGAAAACTTCCCGATCCATGAGCGCATCGGCGAAGGCGCTCTCTGAAGGTAAAAAAGGGAAGGAAGAGTCGAAAGCCATAGTACCTACACAAAGAGAGACGAGGGTTAGTTATCAACGCTATGTTCTGAACTCTGACACTTGGTACTTAAAAATTGTACCACAATGCAATGCAGAATAAAGGGACAAAATCGGGACCCATAAAATCAAGATGACGTCCCATCATTGATGGGGCAGTCACTCATTAAGGATGAAATCCTAAGAGGATTCTGATTTAATGAGAAACCTCATTGGTCTAAGGAGTTAAACTCCTCTCGAGAGTTGTGCTCTGCAAACAGATTTCACATCTGTCAACTCTAATTAAGAGGGAATACAATCCCCCAACAAATTTCTAAAAGATCTATGCTCTGTAAAGACGATGGTGTAATCTAACAGAACCCTCAAAAGCAAAGCTTTTTAATAGGGTAAAACCCCAAGATCTTTAAGATCTGCAAAACAAACCCTAAGAGTTCTTCATGGAAAATGAGCAAAGATCTGATTAATGGGTTAAGAAACCCTAAAATACATCTTAAGATCTACGATTTAAGAAAACCAAAGCTCTGTTAAGGGGTTCTATTATGATCCTTACCAAATTTTTGGATAGAGTTCTAACTCTAGAAGGGATTTGGGGAGAGATCTAAGCTCTGAAAGGAGAATTAAATTCTCAGAAAAAAAGAAGAACAAGAGAAGATGAACAGCAGTCATCTCAAGGGCCAAAGACCCTACTTATAGGCACAGGAAGTCGATTCAACTTCCAAGAAAATCCAACGGTGGAAAAGCTGCCACCGCTGCACTCACGTGTGAGCCACGTTAGCGCAACGGTGGGGGGCATTTGTTTCCCCAATATAAGAGCAAAGCTCTGTTCAAAATTTGAAAGCCAGCGCCAAGAGTTAAAAACTCTAAGGCAGCGCCTCACGTTCTTTGCACGAGGGCGCCGACGCCAGAACTAAATCTCTCTGTTAAACAGAGCCGTTGGACCAAAAGATCCAACGGAGATGATAAATCATCAGAGTACAGAATTAAATTCTGTTGAGGAAATATTACTCAAATCTTTCTAAATAAGAAAGATTACTCTCTGAAAAACAGAGCACCATTGGATTAAAAATCCAATGGTGATTAAAAATTACCAAGCTACAGAATAAGCTCTGTATGGGAAAATATTTCCTAATCTTGTTAAAAACAAGAAAGATCTCTTCTGTAAAACAGAAGTACTTGGATCAAAGATCCAGCGGTGGATAAAAATCTCGAATCAATTAAAGATCTCCCAATGAGAGATTTCTTTAACTAAATTAACAAACTTGCCACCACTATATAAAGGACCCAAGACTTCAAGTCTTGTAAAGAAAAACCTCCCTATAAGCATTAGAGCAAGCAAGAAGAAAGCTTTAAGAAGGAAGAAAGAAGAATAACTTTCTTCGAGGTAAATAAAAATAATAATAGAGATCAGCGCATCTCATCTTCATATCCAAGGGTTTAACCCTCATAAAAGAACATAGTTCTTTCCCTAGATCTGAGATCCATGAGACAAGTCTCCCACAAATGAGAATTCACTTCTCATGGGGATGAACTTGTTCTTGGGGATTAAAGATCAAGAAAAGAACAGAGAATTGAACTCATCAGAACAGAATACACAAATAAAGCCTATCGCCAAGCGCTGCACGTGTCCCTCACATGGGCGCTGCTCAATAAAGAGTGCTTAGCACTTAATGGTTGGCGCTCAGCGCCAAGCGCCTCACGTGTCCCTCACGTGGGCGCTGCTCAAAAAAGAGTGCTTAGCACTCAGTGGTCTGCGCTCAGCGCCAAGCGCCTCATGTATCCCTCACGTGGGCGCTGCTCAATAAGGAGTGCCTAGCACTCAGTGGTTGGTGCTCAGCGCCAAGCGCCTCACGTGCTCCTCACGTGGGTGCCATAAAGAGTGTTTAACACTCCATAAAAATAAAAGAACAAAAAAAAAGCAAGCGGAAAGAAAAGACTGGGTGGATTGAGCCCAAATGAATACTCAACATTATTTGCACAGAAAAGGGAATGAGCCCAAGCAAGTGTTTAACACTTTATTCAAAGAATGGGTGGATTGAGTCTAAGTTGGCCAAATCCCCAATTTAGATCAACCGAGCCCATGTGCTCATCATTTTACAAATTGGTCTTAGTCCCAAACACGACTACAGATCTCCCAACGGACATTGGTTCAAGGGTACATCTCCTCACACTTCTGATACATGTCGTTGTAATTCTTCAGCGTCTTCAGAGAGGTGGTGGGTCCCAATAACCAACAACTCTTTAGTGCACTTCTAAATTGACCGGCACATTCCACAACAGACCGTAACGTCCTTAGACTAAAACAATAGAGCCCAAATGCTCTTTTGTTGGATCTGAATGATCCTAAATCCTGTTGAGTAGATTGTTCTCTGATAAAAATTGAATAATAAAAAAAGCAACGGGAAAACCCCCCAAATGAAGCATCACGTGCCCACACGTGATAGGTACTGCGCCTCACGTGCAGACACGTGACCCCTATATACAAAGTATATAGTTGCTTTACTAAAACAAATAATTGGCCAAGGAAAAAACTCAAGTGATGATACGTGACGCTCTTTGGTGGGCTTAGTTGGTGAGGTCACGTGCTACACGTGATGGGCTCCTAAGCCTTCTGAATCGATAGAATTAAATCAAAGGTTTTATGCTTAATTTGGTGAGGTCATGTGCCACACGTGATTGGCTCCTAAGCCTTCTGAGCCGATAGAATTAAATTCTTATTAAAAATAATCAAAAGCTTTATCTGGAAAATATTTCCTTGGATCTTTCTAAACAAGAAAGATTATGCTCTGTACAACAGAGCGTCGTTGGATTAAAGATCCAATGGTGATTAAAGATCACTAATCAACAGAAAAATTCTGTACAGGGAAATATCTTCCTAATCTTGTTAAGAAAAACAAACAAGATATCTTCTGTAAAACAGAAGTCCTTGGATTAAAAATCCAACAGTGAATAAAATTCACTGATTGATCTAAAAGATCTTTTTGGCTGATTATAAAATCAATCAAAATCTCTCAACGAGAGATTTTCTAAATAAATTGATTCTTTTCTTTCTCCTATAAATAGAAGCCAAGAAGGAGAAAAAAGAGAGAAAAAGGAGAGAGAAAATCCCCTTAGAAAGCAAAAAAAAAGAGAATTTAATTCTCCAGAGAGAAGAAGATCTCTTCAAAGAGGAAAGAAACTCTAGGTCAGAGAAGGAAGGAGATCACCCCATAAGCTCTCATAAAACAAAAGAGAATTTAATTCTCAAACTAAGAGTTTAACTCTTCAAAAAAGAACTTAGTTCTTCCTCTGGTTGAAGATCTGCAGAAGCAGTTCTCCCCACAAGTTGAGAATTTAATTCTCATCGGGGAGATCTGTCATGCAGATTCAAAACTTAGGGGGAGAATTGAGTTTAAAGCATTTAATTCTTCCAACGTAACACATAGGAATGTAATTCCTCTAAATAAAATTGGGGATTAAGCCTACAAAAGAATATAATTCTTAAACAAGGGATTTAACTCTCCATGCACGAAAAAGAGATCAGCATCTAACATGATAAATGTCAGATCACGTGTGCCCACGTGAGCCCCCTCGATGACCAAAAGAGAACAATTGATATCAGGTCACGTGACCCCGCGTGACCCCTGAGAAGTGCTCAGCACTTATAAAAGAGAAAAGGGAATAAACCCTATCTTTGGGGCGCCTCACGTGATCTTACGTGGCCCCTGAGAATTGCTCAGCACTTATAAAAGAGAAAAGGGAATAAACCCTATTTTTTGGGGTGCCTCACGTGGCCCCCAAGCAGTGCTTAACTTTTATAAAGCAGAAAGGGAATAAACCCTATTTTTTTGGCGCCTCATGTGGCCCCACATGACCCCTAAGCAGTGCTTAACTTTTATAAAGATGAAAGGAAATAAATCAAAGGGCAGTTTCCATTCTTGGGGTGCCTCACGTGATCCCACGTGACCCAATAATGCTTAGCAGTCAGAAAAGAACAAGGGAATAAACCCAAAGGAGCAGCGCCAATTTCAAGCGCCTCACGTGATCCCACGTGAGCGCATCAAATTCTTAGTGTTTAACACTACTTCAAGCGTCTCACGTGACCCTATGTGAGCATTCTCATATTCAAGTGTTTAACACTGCCTCAGAGTATCATGTGGGAGCACGTGAGCGCTGAATAAACATGTTAGTGTTGAACACTAAGAAGGGCTAACATTAGCCAGAATCAGACCAAATGTTCCAAGGACCATCAATTGAGCTCCTCATGCTCAGGGTTTTCAAAGCCGATCTCAAGACAGCTAATAAGCTCCCAACGGATGACATCTAAACTGATGTTCATCCCACTTCCCAAAATCGGGACATTGGTTCAAGGGTACATCTCTCCATACCTCTCATACATGTCGTTGTAATCCTTCAACGTCTTTAGAGAGATGGGGGGTCCCAATAACCAATAACTATTCATGCATCCCTAAACTGGTTAAACCAGAATCCCATAGATTATGGACTATGAGGTCCTTAAACTCATAGACTATGATTTCCTTAAACTTTATGGACTGTGAGGTCCTTAAACCCATAGACTATGATGTCTTTAAACTTTACAGACTATGACGTCTCTAAACTCCATGGACTATGACGTCTTTAAACACACTGGACCGCAATGACGCTAAACTAAAACAATAGAGTCCAAATGCTTTTTTGTTGGTTCTAAATGATCTTGTTAAGTAGATCTTAGTCTAAAATTAGACTAACGTATTCTTAACAAACGTTTAAGTTGATCTTAGTCTCAAATGAGATTAACGATCCTTAAACCCAACCCAAACCCAAATCTAAGAAAATACGGATTTGGACTAATCCATGCCCTACAGGAGACAACATAAATTAGTCTTTGTATACAATCCACGGGAAACCAAAAACAAAACAAACATACACGACACGAAGTGACCATCTGGAGAAAGAGAAAGTGGTTACCGCGATGCGGTAGTGTAATTAACTGCAGGGGCTTACGCCTGCAGGGAAGAGCATCCCCATAATCAAAAACCCCTCACAATGAGGGGGAATCTGACAAAGTCTGCTACGTCGGCCGCATCCGTTTTAACCTTCGATACATGGTGCCATAAATCAACTTGGCATCTTCGGAAAGGTGGACGGATAAAACCAAATAGCATCTGCCCCTAAATTCAGGCGAGATGACCTATGCGGTTCCGTCTCTGTTTTCGGCGGCGAACAGATTCTTGCAGGCCCGGCGGGACTCGAACCCATAATCGCCTGATTAGAACTCAAATCAAAGACTGACATCTTCGGAGCTTCTTGCGACGACAGTGGGGCGTTGAAGCTCATGGGTGGGAACATGGTCCCAAAGAACAGCCCAGTGGTGGCTTGCCAACTGATCACCAAGACGATAGACAACGATTCTTTAATGAGGAGCGGAAGCGCCCTTATTCGTTTCCCCGGTATAAAACGAGGAGACTGTTCGAGCTAACGGTGCGCAACAGGCTCATCACCTTGCCAGATCCAAAACGCCCACTTCAGCCCGGCGACGTCAACAGTCCCAATTATTTCCCCTACCGTCGAATAATGGGCCATCCAATAGAAGATTGCTTCGTCTTCACAGGCTGGATTGAGGACCAATACCAACAGGGAAAATTTGCGCTGTACGAAAATTGGAAAGTAAACCCGCCCCAGCCACACGCTCCTAAAAAGGTGGACACGCCGGGGGCATCGTGCTATTTTATAGAAGAAGCTCCATAGGAAGTCGCTCTTTCAGCTAAAACGAAAAGAATGCTGAAGGATCTCCAAACATGCCTTGCGATCAGGTAGAAAAGTCCATTGGAACTCGAGATCATTGAGGGAATGCTGAAACCTCGCCCGACGCCAAGAATTGGTAGTAATCGTCAAAACGCCCAGGCCCAGCTGTCAAAGTCTTCGAAGAAGAAGAAGAAATCAAGAAGCCCGCGCAGCTTGATGATAAGCGCACTAATCTGCATAAACATATTGACGTGCTGGAAAAATACAATCAGAAGGTGCGAACCCCGGTCACACTCCAAGAGTTTCTCAACTACCTCCTTGAGGACGAAGATGATGACAATGATGGGTAAGAAGACTCGTCAGATGAACCTGAGAACTATGTGGCGAGCTGCTACATGATCTCTCACTCGTCAATAAATGGTGAAGAAGCTCCTGATACAGAGAAACTGGGGGCAGATCCAGAACCGAAACCAAAATCCCTGGAGCCATCAAAAGAATTGATTGATATGCTGCTGAACGAAGCTTTTCAGAAAAGCAAAGCTGACAGAGAGTGGGAAACGGCCATATACAAGAGGGCCAAGCGTCGGCATCACGTTGAAGAAACTCCGGTATTGAGAAGCCATAGAGTACCCCAACCGGATAAAAACACTTCTGCCGCTAGCAAAAGCAGGTTTAAAACAAGGAAGCAATTCGCTAAAGCCCTGTCGATGGGAATGAAGTTGCCACCTTTCAAAGAAGACACCTCAGAAAATACGTTCCTCGACGGACTAGATGCACACCCAAACTACTGCTTATATCATCGGAGGATCGCGCACCCTACTGAGGAATGCATGGCATTTAAAAATTGGTGGCAGGGATATATTGCTCATCGACAGCATTTCAAGCGGATGAAGCGCAATACTCATCGAGAGCAAAGAAGCGCGACCGATAAGCATAAAAGAACTGCTGGCAACTGTCACATGGTTGATAGCAAGGGATCGCAAGTTCTCACCTTCGGGAGCGATTCTGATGAAGAAATAGCCCTCGGCCCACTCTTCAAAGAATCCATCTCTGAAATAGAAGAGACGAAGACCTGCGAGAACATTCAGATGCGCAATCGTATGCTACCCGAAAAGAATCTCGGATCCACAAGTAAGGGAGCGAAAAAAAAGATAAGGGGAAGGAAAAAGTCCCTGAGGATATCACCCTCGATGATCGAGTCGTCGAGGAGTTGGCAACCAAGGACCCGCCAAAGAAAAATAAGGTGGATTACAACGTTCTGACACATCTGAGGAAGATACCCTCGCAACTGAGCATTCTCGACGCCCTTCTGCTATCTAAAGAGGCGAGAGATTCTTTGATAAGGGCACTACAAGAGCCCGAGAAGTTCCAGGCTTTTCTTGCCGAAGAAAAGATGAAGGACGAGCTAGAAGAAGTGCACACTGCTGACGTCACTTTCGGCGATGAATATCTCCTCCTCAGGACGTTCAAGCACAACCGTCCCCTGTATGTCACCGGATACTGCCATGACATCTAGATAGGGATGATCTTAGTTGATAACGGGTCCTCTGTCAACCTTCTCAACGTGAGAGTGCTAAAAGAAATCTGCATGAGCATTCAACACCTCGCTCGGAATAAAATCACTATCTTCGGGTTCGACTCTCAGTCATCACGGACGCTCGGGTCTGTGATACTGACATTACACTTTGGGTTGCTCGTCACTGATATCAAGTTCCACGTCATTGACGCGAAGACTTGCTACAACGCTTTGCTCGGCAGGCCTTGGTTACACGATTACAACATCATCCCTTCTACACAACATTAGTGTATGAAGTATTTCAAAGATGGTCTTGAGTACACCGTGACAGGGGAACCGAACCTATTTTCTGTAAATGAAGTCCGAAAGTACGAGGATGCAAAGTATTTCCTGCCAGACTTTGAAGACACGGAAAGATGCCATAAGCCGGAGAATAAGCAGAAGGCTATCACCAATATTCCGGTCTTTGGGAGCGATATCGAGGAGGAAGAAGAGATAGTCTATTCATGGCCGCTCCAATGAAACAAGCCCGGACTGCCTACCCCTATGTTGGTCTTCGGCAGCGACTCTGAAAATGAGGTCAATGCAGTATTTTCTGTTCGGCCATCGATACAAGCCCTCACTGGCGATGAACGGAGTTTGCAAATCGCCATGGTTCCACAAAAACATTACAAAGACCTCGACGCACTTGATACCTATAGTGTACAAGAACTGCAGACGTTCTACGGCCCTTCTAGGCGAAGTGATGAAAAGGCAATCCTCTTTTATCGATCCACGGAAACCAAAATACAGAAAGAAATCTGGCATGGTACCGATTCTACACTTGACAGGCTCCAGCCCATCCATCTGCCCAGATACTACACGGAAGGATTAAAAAGGCTGTTAAGGCACCAAGGCATACCCTTCAAACAGACTGCTCGACAAGCTCAGTTCTACTACAGGATCTGGAACGTCCCTGGAACTCAGCGAAAATTGCACAATGAGAGAATGGAAACGATCGGGCTTGGATATGTTCAATCCAAGAAACGGGAATGATTCCATGGCTGCTACGTTATACTTGACTTTGATGAAGAAGGAGATGCTCTGTCAGAAGACGCCAACCCTGAACCAAAATGAGGTCCCGCCATGAAAGTGCCAAGTCCGTCGTTTGAAATTGGACAAGATAATAAGGAAAGCGGGTCAAAAGGTCCGGGACGACCATAGCTGCGAAATGGCTATTTACGAGAAAGCCAGGACGCAGCGCCTCCTTCAGCAGGCTACGGAGAATGACGATGCTCTTCATTGCCAGCCCGTTATACAAAAGACCCGACGCAGAGGTAGAAACAAGCTAAAGAACAGAAAAAACGTTCGACGGAGGCAAAGCAGGTCTAAGAAGCCACGCGATCGAGAATTGAGCAGCTGGGATCCGTCTCTTATAAAGAAGATGGGTCGAGCATATTCTTTTTCCCAAGACAAGACAAGGAAGATATTCGATCTTATCATGAAACATCCAATGATTACGCTCCCGGAGTCCAAACACCCCGAACAAGCAAACGAGGTCTCTCACCCGGATTATTACTCCTATCACCGAGCGATAAGACATCCTCTTGAAGACTGCTTCACATTCACTGACTGGGTAGAAGACCAGTATCAGCAAGGAAGGTTCGCTCTATCCAGCAGTTGGAGGGTAACCCCACCACAGAAGCATGTTCCAAAAGCAACATACATAGCGAGAGTAGAACCAGATCAACATCGGTCTTGGAAACGATCTCGTACCTGTCACGCGATAATGCTGTTAGAAGAAGGAGTACGCGAGGATATGGATGACCTCCCCTGGTGCTTTGAAAATGAGGATGAAGATGAGTTGATCTCAGAACTTCCACCGGCGCCAAAAGAGCTGGAAGATGGAATATATTCTACTGCGGACAGCCTAAGGAAAATCGACTTGGGGACGGCAAACGACCCGAGGCCTACGTTCATCAGTAAGCTGCTGTCCAAAGAACATGTAGCTACGCTAAGAGACATGCTTATGCAGTATAAAGATTGCTTCGCATGGAACTATTCCGAGATGCCAGGATTAGATCCAAAAATAGACGTCCACAAATTGGCGATTTCTCCGGACGTCAAGCCGGTCAAACAAGCGTCGAGAAGAATGCGGCTCGAACTTGAGATGAGAATCAACGCTGAGGTCAAGAAGCTAATCGACTCCGGCTTTGTCCAAGAAGTTCAATACCCCAACTGGATTGCCAACATTGTCCCAGTGATGAAGAAGAATGGGACGGTACGCATCTGCGTAGACTTTCGAGACATCAACAAAGCCTATCCAAAGGATGACTTTCCCGTAACGGTCACCGTGCTGATGATAGACAACACGTCCACTCACAAATTCTTCTCCTTCATGGACGTCTTATCATGGTACAATCAAATAAAGATGCATCCCGAAGACCAGAAGCATACCGCTTTCCGGACCCCTTTGTGCATATTCTGCTACAAAGTGATGCCTTTCGGTCTGAAGAACGCTGGCGCCACCTATCAGAGGGCTATGACGAAGATTTTCGATGACCTCATACACGAAATCGTCGAGTGCTATATTGACGACCTCGTGGTAAAAAGCAAATCGCATGAGGAGCATTGGAAGAATCTGAAGATAGTGTTCCAACGTCTCCGGAAATACAATCTGAAGATGAACCCTCTCAAATGTGCATTCGGAGTCTCCTCAGGCAAATTCCTAGGATTCATCGTATGACACCGGGGCATCGAGATAGACCCGTCGAAGATCAAGGCGATTATGGAAATGCCTCCGCCAAGGACTCTGAAACAACTGCGGTCTCTCCAAGGAAAGCTCGCATATATCCGACATTTCATAGCTATCCTCTCCGGCAAATGCCGCCCTACAGTCACCTAATGAAGAACGGTACCCCGTTCGTCTGGGATCGCAAATGCCAAAGCGCACTGAACGAAATCAAGCAGAATCCGCCGGTGCTGACCGCTCCGGTTAAGGGAAAGCCTCTCATCATGTACACAACCGCCCTTGAAGGTTCTTTAGGCGTGCTATGGGCACAGGAAAATGACCAAGGGAAGGAGAGAGCCCTCTACTATTTGAGTCGAGTTCTCCTGAGGGCAGAAAATAACTACTCTCCCATTGAAAAACACTGCCTGGCATTAATCTTCACGATAACGAAGCTCAGACACTATGCTTTGGCACATGAGGTACATCTCATTTCAAAAGTGGATCCTCTCAAGTATTTGATGTCAAGAGCCATACTAACAGGGCGGCTCACTAAATGGGCCCTACTCTTAATGGAATTATCGATAACATATCGACCGCTCAAGGTTATGAAAAGCCAAGCCATCGCCGACTTCCTCGCTGAGCATCCGATACCTGCCGATTCCCTTTTAAATTGCGAATTTCCGGACGAGCACGCGTTTGAAACGATCGACGGGGGGGGGGAGAAGAGAGAATGATACCCTATGGGAACTCTACTTCGATGGGGCATCTTCCATAAAGAAGCGAAAGCACAGCTCGCCCATAATCAAATCTGGGGTAGGCCTCATCTTCGTAACTCCACAAGGATGGATAATGCGCTTTGCCTTCTCCTTAACAGAGCCGAGGACGAACAATGAAGCCAAATATGATGCTTTGATAGCAGGTCTTGAGATCACTGTCGACATGGGAATCGAAAACCTCCTCATATACGGAGACTCCCAGCTGGTCGTTAGTCAAGTAAATGGAGACTATCAAACGTGCAAACCGAAGTTGGTAAAATACGGTGAGAGAGTGCAGCAACTGCTGACCCAAATCCCCTCCTACATGCTGGAGAGCATACCGCGTACAGAAAATAGTAAGGCGGATGTATTAGCCAAACTCGCCAAAGAACTGGCCGACGAAAATCTTGATGACGTAAGGATTGTTGTGCAAAACCGTCGGGTTCTTGCACTAGCAGAAATATCTCTGGAGTCATCCGAAGAAAAGGAAGCGACCAAGAAAATGGCCCTACAAATAAAAGACCAGAAAAGGCTAAGGATTAGAGAGAAGTCTTTATAGAATACTTCAAATCCCATCAAACACCTGAAGATGCATTCTCGAGGCATCAGCTCATAAAACGAGCTCTGTCTTTCACCTTCGTCAATGACACACTGTATAAGAGATCGTTTGACTCTCTATGGCTAAGATGCCTGGGACCGGAAGAATCAAGGAAAGTCGTCCAAGAAACTCACGACGGACTCTGCGGATCTCATCAAGCCGGCCTAAAGATGAAGCTGAAGATCAAATGGATGGGCTACTATTGGCCCATGATGATTCAGGACTGCCTTGAATACGCGAAGCAGTGCCACTCGTGCCAAATTCATAGAGACTTCATCTACCAGCATCCAAACCCACTACACCCAACAGTGGCTAGCTGGTCGTTCAAAATGTGGGGAACCGACATAGTCGGGCCCATCGAACCAGCATCATCCAGAGGACATCGGTTCATATTGGCAACAACCGATTACTTCTCTAAGTGGGCAGAAGCAGTACCGCTAAGAGAAGTGAAGACGGAGAACATCCTCCATTTCTTCAAGACACACGTCATCTATCGGTTCGGCACTCCACGACGAATTATCTCCGATAACGGGCCGGCCTACAGAAGTCACAAAATCAGCCGCTTCACACAGCAGCATAATATAGACTGGAGATACTCTTCGGTCTATAATCCCCGAGCTAATTTTCTAGCTGAGGCTTTCAACAAGACCTTGACGAAGATCATAAAGAAGAAGGTGTCCAGAAATAAAAAGGACTAGCACGAGAGACTGCATGAAGCTCTCTGGGCGTACCGGACCACATTCAAAACGGCCACAAATACAACGCCATACGCATTGGTGTTCGGCACTGAGGTAGTACTCCTCTAGGAGATAGAGTTACCCTCTCTACGAGTGGTGGTTCATTATGAGCTAACAGATGAAGAGAATGCCCATCTTCGGCTCGAGGAGCTCGACGTCCTCGATGAAACTCGGCTTATGACACAGAAAAACCTGGAGGCTTACAAAGCAAGGATGACACACTCGTACGAAAGATTGACAGGCCGAGAATATTCCGCCAAGGCGAACTCGTGCTAGTCGTAAAAAGACTTATGATCCCTAATCGTGCCAAACGGGGGAAATTCGAGCCAAACTATGAAGGCCCGTACATCATAGAAAAATTTTATCAAGGTACAAAGAAATGCCTGGCCTCTCCCGTGAGGCAGCCGCGTATAAGCTGACTATTTCTCCAGATGTTAAGCCAGTCAAAAAAGCTCCCCGAAGAATGTGAAGGGAGCTAGAAGAAAAGGTCATCGAGGAAACCAAGAAGCTTATCGATGCTGGCTTCATCAGAGAAGAGAAATATGCGGACTGGATCGCATGCATAGTCCCGGTGAAGAAGAAAAATAGGAAGATCCGAGTTTGTGTCAATTTTAGGGACCTCAACAAGGCTTGCCCTAAAGTCGCCTTCCCGCTACCGGTCATGGAAATGATGGTTGATGACACCACAAATTACGAGTTGTTCACCTTCATGGATGGCTCATCTGGATATAATCAGATCAAGATGTCGCCCGAGGATAAGAAACACACAGCATTTCGAACCCCGATTGGAATATACTGCTACAAGGTGATGCCGTTCGGACTGAAGAATGCAGGTGCTACATACCAAAGGGCAATAACCAATATCTTTGATGACCTAATCCATAAAGTCGTCGAATGTTATGTTGATGATTTGGTCGTCAAGACTAAAGTCAAGGCCGATCATATCCAAGATCTTAAGACCGTTCTTACGAGACTGAGGGAATACGATCTGAAGATGAATCCTTTAAAGTGCGCTTTTGGCGTGTCATTGGGAAAATTGCTGGATTTCATACTCCGACATCAAGGAATCGAAGTTGACCCATCAAAGATAAAAGCCATCATGGAGATGCCCCCTCCAAAGAGTCTGACGCAGCTAAGATCTTTTCAAGGAAAGCTTGCTTATATACGAAGGTTTATCTCAAATTTATCGGGGTGATGTAGGCCCTTCTCAAAGCTCATGAAGAAAGGAGCTCCTTTTGTCTGGGATGCCGAATGTCAAGAAGCGTTCGAAATCATCAAACAGTACCTGTTGCACCCTCCAATGCTTGCTGCCCCTATTCTAAATAAATCGCTGATTCTTTATATTGCCATGCTAGATGAGTCACTCGGTATGCTCCTTGCCCAGAACAACGAGGAGGGAAAAGAAAATGCCTTTTACTACCTCAGTCGAACTCTAGTCAGGGCGAAACACAACTATTCCTCGATCGAAAAGCAATGCCTGGCTCTGATATTCGCTGTGAAGAAGCTGAGGCAATATCTGCTCGCTCATCGGGTTATGCTGATCTCCAAGGTCGACCCGCTCAAACACTTAATGGCCAAGGCAAGCCTAGCCGGAAGAATGGCAAGATGGGTTGTCATGCTACTTGAGTTTGACATAGTTTATACTCCTCAGAAAGCAGTAAAAGAGCAAGCTCTCGCAGATTTCCGTGCTGCTCATCCCGTTCTAGAAGGGTCACCGCTCAATTACAAGGTACCCGACAAACAAGTGCTGCACCTCGAGGAAGGTGAGCCATGTTAGGAGCTCTACTTCGACGGAGCCTCATCAATAAGGAGCTCCGGCAAATCAAGCATCCCGCAGATAAAAGCAGGGATAGGATTGGTGTTCTTCACACCATCGATGGGAACCCTACGACGTTCTTTTGCTCTCACCAAGCCTCGCACAAACAACAAGGCTGGGTATGAAGCTCTGATAGCTGGTCTGGAGCTCGCCATAGAAATAGAAATCCTTCGTCTATGGGTTTACGGTGACTCCCAGCTTGTCGTCAACCAAGTAAGCAGCGACTATAATATATACAAACCCGAGTTAGCTCAGTACAGAAGCCGGGTGGTGGAGCTTATGAAACAGTTCACCCATATTGAGCTGATGAGAGTTCCTGGGGCGTTTAATGGAAAGGCTGACGTGCTCGCTCGCTTAGCTAAGGAGCTGGTTGAGCCTGACATGGACGAAATTCTGATCATAGTCAGGAGCCGGCAAATTCTACCCCCAGTCTCTCTACGAGAAGAGGAAAGCGCCGAACAGAAGAGCGGTCCTGCCGAAGAAGCTTCGATCGTTCAAGACGAATCCGATTGGAGAGAGCCCTTCATAGGGTACCTCCAATACGACAAGCTTCCCGAAGGAAAATCTGCAAGGGTTAAACTGAAGAAGAGAGATCTTCGATACGTGTTTGTAAATAATACGCTATACCGCAGATCATATGACCAACTCTGGCTCAGATGTCTGTCATCGGCCGAAGCCCAGAAAGTCATAAAAGAAGTTCACTCGGGTGTTTGTGGTGATCACAAATCTGGCCCCAAGATGCGAATTCAAATTAAACGGCTTGGGTATTACTGGCCCACCATGATACGGGATTGCGGAGAGCATGCAAAGAAATGTCATATCTGCCAAATTCACGGCGATTTCATTCACAAGCATCCCAATCCGTTGCATCCTACGGTAGCGTCGTGGCCTTTCGAAGTCTGGGGAACTGATATAGTTGGCCCAATTGATCCTCTGTCATCCAGAGGCCACCGGTTCATATTGGCCGCAACTGACCATTTCTCCAGATGGGCTGAAGTTGTCCTGCTAAAAGAATTCAAGATAGAAAATATTCTGACGTTCTTCTAGCATAATATTCTATACCGCTTTGGTTGTCACGACCCAAAATTTAACACGTGACGGCCCTTAAACTACGTAACGTCTCCAGGCGTAACGTAATTCAAGTAAGCCAAAATCCAGCAATCTAAAACATCAAAAGTAGTAAGTGATAATAACATTGTTAAAACTTTTGAAATCCCAATCAAAATTCTTTAAAGTCCAAATTTATTTCCTTTAAAATTTGGCAGCACCTCCTCTGTAAAACAAGCCCCCAAAAAGGGTACAACATAAATATATAAGTAAAGCATCCCCAACGGGAGCAAATCCACGCCCAAAGGCGGAAAACAACCACCACAACAGATATACGACGTCATAGCGAAGAAAAAGACGATATAAATAAAAACTGCATAAAGGACCTCCAAGTCACAAAAATAATATACAATATCGTCCTCACAACTCGTCTCTAAGTCAATACATGAAAATGGTAGATGGAGAGTACATGGTACAAAGATATACAATGAGCAATATCGGATAACCGCAAAACCCACCTATAGCAAAACTGCACACAGTCAGCCGTAGCAGTATCCGCAGCAAAAGATGATATGATAAGTGAAAGCCTATCCACTGACTGCTCTGAGAAACAACCTGCAAACCCTGTGGCACAACGGGGGTGAGTTGCCAACTCGTGAATAGTAAATAACATATGCAGGTAATCGCAAGTATGCACGTACTGCGCTAATCTATCACATGCAATCTGATAGCAATAATTAGCAATATGTATATGCAACAGTCATGAAAGATACTCTATCAGGTACTACTAATACATGAAGCAATGCATATCAAATAAATGAGGAGTATGAAATAAAATATGTCATCCTCACATCGGACACATCGGCCCCTCATAACGGGAACATAGGCCCCGGGCACATAGGCCACTCATATCGGGCACATAGGCCCCGGGCACATAGGCCCCTCATATCGGACACATAGGCCCCGGGCACGTAAGCCCCTCATATCGGACATAAAGGCCCCGGGTACGTAGGCCCCTCATTTTGGACACATAGGCCCCGGGCATGTAGGCCCCTCATATCGAACACATAGGCCCCGGGCACGTAGGCCCCTCATATATAATGAATAAGTATATTTGCACAGATCATTATGATGATATATATATTAAGTATACATATATAACAGTGTCCCATACCACTGATATATATACATGTATATATATCAGCGTCCCATACCACAGATATATATATACATAAGAATAAAACATCCAGAAATATCATATGAAATCCATATATCAATGCGAAATCCATGAAATAAAATATATGCAACATGCAACAGTAATATGAGCATATAAAGGAAATCCGCTATTTAACTGCAACAAGTTATTGAATATATCATGCGGTTCCAAATTCTCCGAAACCAAACGCAACATCATATAAAGGTGAACATGTTGCTATAGCCAGGTATACATAACCATGTCGGTATAGCAAGATATGTGTATCTACCTATCAAAATGATGTAATACCCCCCAGGTATATGTGTAGCTACCTATCAATAATGATGTAATACTCCCCAGGTATATGTGTAGCTATATCAAGGTATAAAGGTGTACATGTAAGTATGTAAGCAAGATGTACATGTAGTTATGTCTCAAATGTGTATATACATGTCAATAATGGTACAATACCCTCTAGGTATATGTAAAGCTAGAATGTAGGCATGGCAAGGCATATGTGTAAGCATGTAGATATACAGGTATGCTATATGTCATATGCACAATGGAATATGAATCAATATCTCAATATCCCTAACCATACAATATCACGTATGTATAGGTGTCAACTATATCTCGTATGTATATGAGTTGTGCGTGTCATGGTAATTACCGAAGGTGTGAGTGGCATACAATCAGTGCTCGTGCAACATAAACCGTCAATAATAGTGCCGTGTCCAAAGGGTACAAGTCCAAGCATAACAAGTAATAATATGCAATGAAGTTTTATGCACAATCTTTATATGTGCAATATAAACATGCGGCTAATATCATATCATATCTAGCCCTAACGCATAACGCCATACGGGCGATCCTCCTGTAGATGTTAAATCTACTCACAGACGATCTTGGCTAAGTAAAGCCAACCACTCGCTTTCCCTTCTTCGCAGCGTCCGAAGTCCCCGCTTGCGATCCTAAAATCACAAATCAAAAAAGCAAGTGTATATATTATAAATCGACCAATAACACGTACAAACTACGTTTGACCGACACATCAACTCCAAACATACTCTCAAGTGTTCGTCTAGCGGCTAACGCGCGTAGCGACACTACGAAACCAACTCAAGAGCAACAGATACACCAAGACACGAACCATATCGGATAACGTAACGCGTGACATCGAAACACAAGAAAACAAGCAAAGTGGTCCCATATTTTGCTACCCAAACAATTTGTAAAAGTTGCACATACCACAAGACCAAACACAACCCCAGAGACCCCTACTCCAAAATACACCACCAACCACCCCAGTCTGTCCACAAATTGCGGCCAGAACCATTAAATTTGTGGCTTGTTCTTGTGGGAATGGGCTCGTATTTTGAGGGTATCTTCTAGGTCACCACACTAGGTCACTGTGATGGAAACTTTTCCAACAAATACCAGGTTTGATAGCAGATCATTCGAGACACCAAACTACACTAAAAATACGATATTTACCCGATACAAAACTTTACGCACTCTAAACTGAAACTAACAAGCTACGCAACACAATAAACACCTACTTAACAGAAAGAGATCATTACCTACTCCCATAAGCTCAAATATCCTAGCTTTCCAAGCTCCAGGGAATCCAAGAGGCAAAACAAGGTTAAAGATGTGATTTTTGTAAGATTTGATGAAGTTTGTGAAGGTTTTTGTGATGGGAGTATGAGTGTTCAGTTGAGAGTGAATGAGAGATAAAAGAAACAATGAGAAAGAGATAGAGAATGAGATAAATGAAAGAGAGAGATGAAAAGAGAGAGAGGTGAGTGTAAGGGGTGAGTGCACTAATTGCATTAACTTTCCATTAATGCAAACCATCAAGTCTTCATGACTCACCAAGTCATCTTGCCACCTCCTCTCCAAAACAAAACCCAAAGGAAATATATCCCTCAAATATCTTGGATTAGGGTTAAGGTTTAAACAAAGGATTATGATTAGGTTAAGTTGTCATGGTTGCTAAACAAGATTACACAAACACACCCTCACATTAACTTGCACACGTGCGTTCAAGCCCATAACAAATAATAATAAATTATTAATTAAATGTTATAAAATGTGAGGAATCCGAATTGGTAAACTTTTTACAAAAAACCCGCAATATCGGTTAACTAACACTAATCAAATCCTAAGGCGTTACAATCTCCCCGCTTAAAGAAAATTCGTCCCCGAATTAAAATTCTCACTATGCATACCTTCAAAGAGATGAGTACAAAACTCCCAAATCTCGCTCGCAGCCTCCAAAATGATCACCTCACGATACGGCTACGCCAAAGAAAAACTTCCACAGATGGCAAGAACCTTGACCGAAGTTTCTCTATCTGCCGATCCACTAGCACTATCGGCTGCCGGTGAACGAAAAGATCGCGTCCAAGCTAAACGGGCTGGGGCTAAATCATGTGAGAAAGGTCATGAAGGTATTTGCAAAGTATCGACACAAGGAATACGGGATGAATACTTAAAAAATTTAGGCAGAAGTGCCAAATTATAGGCAACGGTACTAACTCGCTAAAGGATCTCAAAAGGAACTACAATCTGGGACTAAGCTTCCCAAAACTCAACACGCCATTTTATCGGAAAATCCGTAGGAATACATGATCTTCTACTGCGAACTCAGGTCTGCGACAGCTACAGTCTCCTAAGACTTCTGTCTGCACTTGGCTGCTCTCATCCTGACCTAAACCACTGGATCATCTCCGAAGCCTCTCGACTAGCTGGGGTCTAAAAATCCTGCTCTCGCGGAGTCAGTAAAACAGACTGTCGATCGACACAACCTTTTACACAAGGCCTGAAAGTTGCCGTCTGAAACATCTCCCGATAACCGTTATCATAGGAGAACCCTATCAATGGCATGTGACGATCCCAACAGCCAACAACCAATTAGTACGTATGCACAAGCATATCCTCCAGAGTTTGTATAGTCCGCTCTATCTGACCATCGGCCTACAGATGGAAAAGCAGAGCTAATGCTCAACCAGTACCCAAGGCTTCCTGAAGTTTCTGCCAAAGACGGCTAGCGATCTGGATGCCTCTATCGGATACGACACATGAAGGAACTCCGTGCAAACGCACAAACTTACCGAAGAACAACTGAGCATAACCGGACAACAATCACCCGAATGGAGTCATACCCTGTCTAAACCTGGGTAGACACCACAACGAAATTCATGGAGATCTGCTCCCATTCCCACTCTGGAATGGTAAAAAGGTTGCAACTCTCCAGCCGGCCCCAAATGCTCAACCTTAGCTCGCAGACAAGCCAAGAACCTCGAAACAAAATCTGAAACTTCACTCTTCACCTCTGCCCACCAGTAACCAACTCTCAAGTAACGTTACATCTCGGTCGCACTTGGATGAACTCAGAAAGTTGACCGATGTGCCTGCTCTAGGACCTCGCGTCTCTACCCATCAGTATCGGGTACGCACCCACGTGTCCCTAACATAGCACACCCTGGTCATAAATCAAGAACTTCGAATCTTTACCCAGCCGAACATGCTCAAGAATCCCCGACAAACGAGCATCGGCGGGCTGTGCCTCACAAAAACGATTAAGTAAAAGTGGACGGGCGCGGACATGAGCAAGCTGTCCCCACAGTAGAGGTGAACTTAAGCTGTACTCATCTGTCGTACAAGAACTGTAAATCTGCAGAAGACTGATTCTGAACTGCGCACAACTAGAACAAACTAGCCCCGGGCCTAGGACTCAAGCATCAGCTACTACAATCGCCTTGCCACGGGAAGTAAAGGATCTCACAATCACAATCCTTCACAAGCTCCATCTAACGGCGCTGTCTCAACAACTAAAACTCGCTGTAGGAAGATGTACACAACGCTCTGGTGATCAGTGAAATTCTGACACGACTCTCCGTACAAGTAGTGTCCCCAAATCTCCAGCGCAAAACCACCGCGGCCATCTCCAGATCATGAGTGGGATAAATCCTGCTCGTACTTCCTCCAATTGTCGGGAAGCATAAGCGATAACTCTATCATGCTACATCAGCACACAATCGAGCCCCACTCGCGAAATATCACAGTAACCAACAAAGTCGCCTGATCCAGATAGCAAAGATAGATCTGGTGCAGTCGTCACCCAAGTCTTCAACTGCTGAAAACTCCGCACGCATGCCTCAGTCTAAAGAAAAGAAACCCCTTCCTTGTCAGTATGGTCAATGGTGCAGCGATACTCATGAAATTCTGCACGAAACTGCGGTAAAAACCGGCTAAGCCTAAAAATCTGTGGACCTCTGTCCCTGATACAAGTCTGGGTTAAAGCTGTACGGCCTCGATCTCCCTCGGGTCCATACGAAAACCGTCTCCCGTAACCCCATGACCTAGGAAGTAAACACTATTAAGCCTGAAGGAACACTCCGAGAATCTAGCAAACAGCTGGCGCTCTCCCAATGTCTGCTAAGTAAATCCTCAAGTGCTGCCCACGTTCCTCACGACTCTTAGAATAGACCAGAATGTCATCAATAACAAGACAATAAACTGGTCGAGGAATGACCTGAAGAAATCTGGTTCATCATATCCACAAATGCTGCTAGGGCATTGGTGAGTCCAACAACACCACCAAAAACTCATACTGCCCGTAGTGCGCACAAACACAGTCTTCAGAATGTCATCACTCCGATCCCGCAACAATGATGACCTGATCCCAAAACAAACTTAGAAAAATGTCTCGCACCCTGGAGCTGATCGAACAAATCGTCAATGCGAGGTAAAGGATACTTATGCGCACCATAACTCGGTTCAATTGACGATCAATCAATACACAACCTCAAACTGCCATCCTTCTCTTGACGAACAGAGTAGGAGCTCCCCAAAGCGAAACACTCGGATGCACAAGTTCCCCCATCTAGCAACTCTGCAGCAGATCCTTAAGCTCCCCAAGCTCCGCCGGCTCATCTGGAACAACGTCGGAAAACTCTCGCACGATAGGAACCCAGTCTAATGAACCCACTGTGGCTCCGTATCACAAATGAAAGCCAAGAATCCACGACATCCTCTCCTCGAAAGCCGACAAGCGAAAAAGGCTGAGATCAAGCTGTGAGGGGCGGCACCACTGTCCCCCTGCACAACAAGAACTGTCTCGCCAGGAAAACAGAACCTGACTGTCTTCTTACGGCACTCCACAGACCCATATCACGTACCTAACCGGTTCGTGCCCAGAAGAACGTCAAAGTCCAACATCTCTAGAAGTATCAAAAAGACAGACGAATCTCTATCTCCTAACCAATTAGCACATGACCGAAACACGTGTCGCGCAACCAAAGGATCGCTAACAGGAGTTAACACAACAAACAGCTGATCTAGCATACATAACTCTCGGCCCAACCACGGCACAAAGTGTGTAGAACAAACGAGTGCATAGATCCCGAATTAAACAAACAAGTGCAATAAGAAAACATTCGAATAAGATTACCTGAAAACTCTGCATTGGACGCCCGCGCGTCCCGATGAGTAGAAGAAAACGCTCATGTCTGCCATCTACCCGCAATTGGCAATCCTCCTCTACCATCTTTTACCCTCGGAACAAATCCTCCGCGACCACGACCTCTCTGAACATAAGTCTGACACGGATCAGCAACAGGCGCAACAGGAGACTCTCCCTGAGGTGAAGATGGTAAGGTATCATATGGTACAGCTATCCCGCCCTCACATGGCTCAGTAAAAACTTGAACACGATGACTCAAAATCCCGCACCGGTAACATCCCGAAGAAAACTGCTGACTCTCCTAGGGATAAGAGCTAAATAGCGGTCCTCGGCCTAAGCCTCTGCTACTCCCGCGACGTAACCGAAATCTATCTTGGCGACTAAACCTCCGTCTCTGGGCTGATACACCTGTGCAAGTCCTCCTCGGTCTCGGAACTCCCAAAGTCTCAGGAAGACACCCCTCAGCTAAACGGGCTGCATCCACTGCTACTGTGTAAGTAACACAATGATGTGTGCTGATCATAAGGAATAACTGGGTAACAGGGATGACAACCTCCTGTCGCTGCGCTTGACTGGCCTCAACCAACGACCTCATCGTCTGGCGCAAGTCCTACATATCAGCCTCAGCCTAGCGATACGAACTATCGAAGGTGGATCAATCTTCTCCTTGCAACGAGCGTACCGTCCCGGTCAGTCCTCGTCCCAAATGAGTCAACGCTGACCTCGGCCCTCGTTGCCTCTCTCTGAGCCCTCATAGTCATCGGAGGAAAAATGCTATAAATGGAAAAGGATTCGATAAGAACACAGAAATCGAATCACAAGGATATGTATCATTAAGGAAGGAATTTCAAGCAATTAGTACTTAGGTCACTTTAGGCGGAGTACCGTGTCGTAAGTATGCCGTGGACATACATACGCTACATAACTCTGCTTAAGCTACCTACTCCATCATACCAAGGACATCCTACACTCCGAAAGGTAAAACTTAGCGCTCTGATACCAACTTTGTCACGACCCAAAATTTAGCACGTGACGGCCCTTAAACTACGTAACGTCTCCAGGCGTAACGTAATTCAAGTAAGTCAAAACCCAGCAATCTAAACTGTCAAAAGTAGTAAGTGATAATAACATTGTTAAAACTTTTGAAATCCCAATCAAAATTCTTTAAAGTCCAAATTTATTTTCTTTAAAATTTGGCAGCACCTCCTTTGTAAAACAAGCCCCCAAAAAGGGTACAACATAAATATATAAGTAAAGAATCCCCAACGGGAGCAAATCCACGGCCAAAGACGGAAAAAAACCACCACAACAGATATACGACGCCGTAGTGAAGAAAAGGACGATATAAATAAAAACTGCATAAAGGACCTCTAAGTCACAAAAATAATATACAATATCATCCTCACAACTCGTCTCTAAGTCAATACATGAAAATGGTAGATGGAGAGTACATGGTACAAAGATATACAATGAGCAACATCGGATAACCGCAAAACCCACCTATAGCAAAACTGCACACAGTCATCCGTAGCGGTATCCACAGCAAAAGATGATACGATAGGTGAAAGCCCTGCCTCTGACTGCTCTGAGGAACAACCTGCAAACCCTGTGGCACAACGGGGGTGAGTTGCTAACTCGTGAATAGTAAATAACATATGCAGGTAATCGTAAGTATGCACATACTGCGCTAATCTATGATATGCAAGCTGATAGCAATAATTAGCAATATGTATATGCAACAGTCATGAAAGGTACTCTATCAGGTACTACTAATACATGAAGCAATGCATATCAAGTAAACACGGAGTATGAAATAAAACATATCATCCTCGCATCGGGCACATAAGCCCCTCATATCGGGCACATAGGCCCCGGGCACATAGGCCCCTTATATCGGACACATAGGCCCCGGGCACGTAGGCCCCTCATATCGGACACATAGGCCCCAGGTACGTAGGCCCCTCATATCGGACATATAGGCCCCGGGCACATAGGCCCTCATATCGGACACATAGGCCCCGGGCACGTAGGCCCCTCATATCGGACATATAGGCCCCGGGCACGTATGCCCCTCATATATAATGAATAAGTATATTTGTACTGATCATTATGATGATATATATATTAAGTATACATATATAACAGTGTCCCTTACCACTGATATATATATAGAGAGATGTACATATATAACAGCGTCTCATACCACTGATATATATATACATGTATATATATCAGCGTCCCATACCACTAATATATATACACAAGGATAAAACATCCAGAAACATCATATGAAATCCATATATCAATGCGAAATCCATGAAATAAAATATATGCAACATGCAACAGTAATATGAGAATATAAAGGAAATCCGCTATTTAACTGCAACAAGTTATTGAATATATCATGCGGTTCCAAATTCTCCGAAACCAGACGCAACATCCTATAAAGGTGAACATGTAGCTATAGCCGGGTATACATAACCATGTCGGTATAGCAAGATATGTGTATCTACCTATCAAAATGATGTAATACCCCCAGGTATATGTGTAGCTACCTATCAATAATGATGTAATAATATCCAGGTATATGTGTAGCTATATCAAGGTATACGGGTGTACATGTAAGTATGTAAGCAAGATGTACATGTAGCTATGTCTCAAATGTGTATATACATGTCAATAATGGTACAATACCTTCCAGGTATATGTGAAGCTAGCATGTAGGCATGACAAGGCATATGTGTAAGCATGTAGATTTACAGGTATGCTATATGTCATATGCACAATGGAATATAAATCAATGTCTCAATATCTCTAACCATACAATATCATGTATGCATAGGTAGCAACTATATCTCGTATATATAAGAGTTGTGCGTGTCATGGCAATTACCGACGGTGTGAGTGGCATACAATCAGTGCTCGTGCAATATGAACCGTCAATAATAGTGCAGTATCCAAAGGGTACAAGTCCAAGCACAACAAGTAATAATATGCAATGAAGTTTTATGCACAATCTCTATATGTGCAATATAAACATGCAGCTAATATCATATCATATCTAGCCCTGATGCATAACGCCATGTGGGCGATTCTCCTGTAGATGTTATATATACTCACAGATGATCTTGGCTAAGTAAAGCCAACCACTTGCTTTCACTTCTTCGTAGCGTCTGAAGTCCCCGCCTGCGATCCTAAAATCACAAATCAACAAAGCAAGTGTATATATTAGAAATCGGCCAATAATATGTACAAAATACGTTTGACCGACGCATCAACTCCAAACATACTCTCAAGTGTTCGTCTAGCGGCTAACGCGCGTAGCGACACTACGAAACCAACTCAAGAGCAACAGATACACCAAGACACGAACCGTATCGGATAGCGTAACGCGTGACATCGAAACACAAGAAAACAAGCAAAGTGGTCCCAGATTTTGCTATCCAAACAATTTGTAAAAGTTGCACATACCACAAGACCAAACACAACCCAGAGACCCCTACTCCAAAATACACCACCAACCACCCAACTCTGGCCGCAAATTGCGGCCAGAACCATTAAATTTGTGGCCTGTTCTTGAGGGAATGGGCTCGTATTTTGAGGGTATCTTCTAGGTCACCACACTAGGTCACTGTGATGGGAACTTTTCCAACAAATACCTGGTTTGATAGCAGATCATCCGAGACACCAAACTACACTAAAAATATGATATTTACCCGAAACGAAACTTTACGCGCTCTAAACTGAAACTAACAAGCTACGCAACACAATAAACACCTACTTAACAGAAAAAGATCTTTACTACTCCCACAAGTTCAAAGATCCTAGCTTTCCAAGCTCCAGGGCATCAAAGAGGAAAAACAAGGTTAAAGATGTGATTTTTGTATGATTTGATGAAGTTTGTGAAGGTTTTTGTGATGGAAATATGAGTGTTCAGTTGAGCGTGAATGAGAGATGAAAGAAACAATGAGAAAGAGATAGAGAATGAGAGAAATGAGAGAGTGTGAGATGAAAATAAAGAGAGGTGAGTGTAAGGGGTGAGTACACCAATTGCATTAACTCTCCATTAATGCAAACCATCAAGTCTTCATGACTCACCAAGTCATCATGCCACCTCCTCTCCAAAAAAAAACCCAAATGAATTATCTCCCTTAAATGTCTAGGATTAGGGTTAAGGTTTAAACAAAGGATTAGGATTAGGTTAAGTTATCATGGTTGCTAAACAAGATTACACAAACACACCCTTACATTAACGTGCACACGTGCGTGGAAGCCCATAACAAATAATAATAAATTATTAATTAAATGTTCTAAAATGTGAGGAACCCGAATTGGTAAACTTTTTACCAAAAACCCGCATTATCGCTTAACTAACATTAATCGAATCCTAAGGCGTTACATTGGTACACCAAGAAGAATCAATTCTGACAACTGGCCTTCTTTCAAGAGTTTCAAAGTCTCAAGGTTCGCTACTCAGCACAAGATAGACTGGAGATATTTCTCCATTTATAATCCAAGTGCCAATGGGCTAGCCGAAGCCTTCAATAAGACTCTATGCAATCTCCTGAGGAAAAATGCTTCAGCCAACAAGAGAGACTGGAATCTCAAACTTCACGAGGCGTTGTGGGCATATCGTACCACACACCGTACTCCAACTCAATCCACTTCAAACTCATTGCTCTTTGGAGTGGAGGCGGTCCTCCACCTCGAAGTCGAAGTTCCAAGCTTAAGAATGGTCGTTCAGCATGAGTTGACGGAGGAGGAAAATGTGCTCCTTCGGTTTGAAGAGCTCGACGCCCTCGAAGAAAAGAGGCCCATGGTGAAGCAAAATCTGGAGCTATACCGAGCCTAAATGTCACGGGCCAATGACAGGATGACCGTCTCCGTGCTTTCAAGAAAGGCGAATTGGTGTTGTTCCTCAAAAGACCGATCATCCCCAATCGACATGCCAAGGGAAAATTCAATCCAAACTGGGAAGGACCATACGTCATTGAGAAAGTGTTCGACGGAGGATTCTACCAACTAAGAAGTGCCGAGGGAGAAAGGCCCATGCCATCCATCATTGGCTGATATCTCAAGAAATACTACGCGTGAATGCTCCAAGTCTCAGAAGAATTGAGCACACCGGCCCTACGGTCTGGATCATACATCCTGCAAAACCGTATACAATCCACAGGCGTAAACGACCCCTATCTCTCTCAAGTCCTGCCAGCGAGACTACTTCTAAAGTCCCACCGGTGCAAAAAACGGTATGTCCATAAGCAAATCGGGCACGGATGAAAACCCGAAAGGGCTCCGTGAGTAAAACCAGCAGGACTGCCGGCGAGTTCGTGAAAACCCGAAAGGGCGCAAACTCGTGAAAAGAGATAAATTACACTTGCAAAGTGTTATTTATGTATATGCCCTAGAGGCCATTGTTGTACATATGATATATGTTATAATGGATGCTTGCATATATAGAGAGAGGACTTTCTTCCTCGACATGATAGTATGCTATTTGATTTCGCTTTGTCTTAACATGTTGACTTATATTAGTTTACTGTCTTGCTCTCACATTTTGATAAAGCCCTTAGGATATGTACTCGACTACTGGGACTATGATGAGATCATACTAATGGGGCCAGGGTAGTCAATGAGTACATCCTATAACTGTTCCTAGTCGAGGGTGTGTCGAGAAAGGGCATCGATACACCAGAGTAGACTAGCGTATACGCATCTTGACCCATATGATGGGCAATGGATGATCCCATATCCATTGGTGTCTGACATCAGAGATGGAGTACGGGTGCTCAGTGGAGACTGGGTACACTGGATGGACTCACCGAGAACTGCCAGATGGTATTATACCTCACGTCAGATGGCAGTTCTCTGGTGACACTGGTACATGTTAGTCTGTAGACCCGAGATCATCATAGAGTCTTGTGTGATTCCCACTGTGCTTTGATTTTCACCTTACCACGTCCAAGAGGGCATGCAAAATGGTGGCTTTTGGGTACAGTCCCGAATCACATGGAGGCAATGAGCGATAGGAGGGGATTTGTCTCTCCCGGTATAAGGAGTTGATATTGTGTTGTGTTCGATTGGCTATAACTGGAAGTCCCTGGCCAGGACTGATATAGAGTACTACTGGTAAGTGTTATCTGTAGGTTCTCGACCTGCTATGAGCCTCACATCGACATAACTTATCTGTTACTGGGGTCTGACGTTTACCACCCCTAGACTAGATATGCAACATATCAGACGAAGAGACCGGACTGTACGGGAGTGTTACTGACTGGATTCACAGGAGAATGTACCGGCTTGCTTGTTGATCTTCTGATTGCTCAATACCTGGGTGGCTGTTACGTTTAGCTGACCGCTTGCAGCTTGTGGGTGTTTGATATGATCATCACCTGCTACCGGCGTATTGGCGATTCTTTAGAGTCCTATACAGAGTTTTCTTGACTCAGGCAAAACGGAGTAGGAGAACATATGTGATATGTGCGGGACCGAGAATAATACGATATGAGATACCGTATTCTATTCTCGCGATATATGATATAGCCGGGTCATCGGATCAAGTGTTGATTCGATGAATCGGTACAGATTATATTAGTCGGTTATTCGAGAAATAGCCGGATTGTCGGATCAAGTGTTGATTCGATAATTTAATGTATAATTATATATGTGACATATTGCATTACATTATCTAATATAATCTCGCTTTATTGATTCATTTTCTCACCGGATAATGCATTGATATATATGCGATATATGTTAATTGTATTGTTTTCTTTTGTTACAAAAATATATTATATATGTGATATATAATATTGTAACAAGTTATGATTACTAATGCAACATGTTTGTGGAGATAAAACATGGTTAGGGTTTGATTTGGGTTAGCTCTTTCATGAAGCTTTTAGAAGCTTTTGTTTTGTTTTAAGCAAAGATATTATGTGTTGATATTTTGGAGATATTTCCTAACCTAACCCAAACCCATTTACCCTACTTAAATCTCTACAATGGTTAGCCCTTTCATTATTAACCATGGGTTGCATTTGTAATAAAGATAACAATTCATTGTTTATCATAAAAGACTTGATCTTCTTCTTTCTCCTTGAAAAGCTTACTAGCTTTTGATTTTGTGATGAGTGTGAATGAGAATTTGATAATAAAAGAGAGCATAATTCCTACTTCATCATCCTCATCTAATCTAGCCAATTAGATTAGGGTGTTCACTCCATTAATACTTGATTAGTAAGTGAGAGCTTGAGTTAAAGAAACTTCAAGGTAGATCATTTTCGAAAAGGAAGACTTCAAGAAAGCATAGATCGTTCGGCTTGTGGAGCCTCTCTTGAGTCCGGGAGATCATGGATCGCGGCGAAGGGACTACTACTCGGAGCTTATGAAACGAAGGAGCGGACTACAAAGGTTGTAATCCCTCTCTCTTAGATGTAAAGATGTTTACATGTATGTTTAACCCTAATTATCTAGCAAAGATCCCCGCTTTAGCTTGTTCGGCACTTCTAAATTTTAAATCGGCCATGGTTGATGCCTTATAGACCCTTGTGACAGTGCCTCGTAACCCTACAGTGGTATCAGTACCAAGCTAGAGCATTAGGCGATGTGTATACGAAGTTAAAAGTCCGATCGAACCACAAAACGTCTATTTTGGACCCCTCTCTGGAAATTTATTAAAAATATGATTTTTTCCGTATTAAAAATACTCAAAAAAATTTAGCAGGGAATTCTAAGAATTATTGTAAAATACGAACCACTAATACCCTCAAGTCGCCGCGGAACCGCGGCAGGAACATGCTTTGCGTGGCGGTTCCACAGCTGTACTTGGGAATTAGGGACTCGTATTTGTATGGTTTATCCATAGGTATTAGTATATACTTCTGGGAATTTTTAATATTACTCAAGTGTTGAGTGTTCTGAAGATCTTTTGTATTCGTTGATTCGATCGGAAATTTTAACTTCGTTTAGTTTTCCGGATAATTTAGAACGTGTTAAAATGTTCGAACGGATATCAATAACTCACTTTTTACCGACACGAAAAACTTTCAAGTTTTGAATTTTTCTTGGGTTTAAAACTTTCGAAAAAACATGCAAGCATATCTGTGGACTCTCTAGAAGAACGTAACCTTAACTCGATTATGTGACCGTCAAAACTTCCCCTGAACCCTAGCCACCTGTGAAGCGTTGGTTTGACCCTTCTACGGCTGGTTCATTGGGGCTGTGACATGTTCTGGGATTTTTTGAACTCCGCTCAAGTGTTGAGCTATTTGGGAAATATTGGGTATTTGATTATTCGATCGGAAAGTTTAATATTGTTTATTTATCTGGAATGTGATACAATATGTGGAATTCATGTAGTTAGGCATGAAATGCGAAGTATGTGATATTTCGGATTTAAGATGTCTAAAGTGATTGTGGATTCCAAATGTTGTAGTTTTACACTTTCTTTTCTGTGACCGTAAGCATAATATGTGGTGTATAACCGGCTTCGTTTCTATACATCAACGACAATCGAGATATGCATAATTTCTTACGTTGATGATATCAGATATTATGTGTTGCTGTGATATGTTATATTGGATCGTCGTGTTCTGGATAGCCGGGGTTTTATGTGAGATGAGGGTTTTTATTTTCATTCATGTAAAATTCATTGTATGTAATATTCTTTTATTGGGGAACTTCCGGGTTAAGGTTGATGTCACCTTTGTATATTATTTACTTTTCCGCATTAGGTAGACCCGAGGAGGGGAGCACAAGTAACCGGGTTCTAGGTTCCAGTGGGAGGCCATCTCGAGGAGTCGAGACAGGGTCTCCTAACCCTAGAATTGGCAGTGTTGCTTGCCGCTCTCGTAGGGGTCTAAGAATATGGGTTTGGCTATTAATCGCGACCATGGAATCCGTGTTTTATACAGGCTCAAAATAAAACACGGACGTCCTAGTATATCCAATATTTCATATGTTATTTTCTGCTGCAATGTTCTGTGATGAGATCATATTACTGTCTGAGACGAATGCTTATACTATATATATATATATATATATGTTGATATATAAATATTACTGCTTTCGTTTCTTCTGTGATGCTTAGGAAGCATTAACTGATGGGATTTATTAATGAGATTAATAAAAGAAAAGAAACCTAAAAGATGTTGTAGAATCAAAACTTTATAAAAAAAAAGGTAGCTACAGTTTTGCTTTGCACAGCGGTATATATGATATACTCTGCACCTTATTCGATGAGAAAAGAGCCGAGATCCCTTCACCGGGAGTGACCTCTTTAGCAAAACTGGCAGATGCTACAAACTCACGGTTTAGTTTTTGATTACTTCGATAGTTCTTTCTTTGCACAGTGGTATATATAATATACCCTGCACCTTATTCGATGAGAAAAGAGCCGAGATCCCTTCACCGGGAGTGACCTCTTTAGCGAAACTAGAAAAGCCTCAGAAACACTCCTTTTCCAAATCGCTTGTTTCTACAACGATATCAAGTTCATTACGCTCATGGTTTTCTGAAAAACCTGCGTAGCCCTCCGTCATTTCAGATAAATACTACTTAGTATTCGTGCTACATTTGTTGACTATGTTAAGGCGTAGTGTGCGGTAGCTAATTAGTGCTTATCTATTAAAACATGAGATGCGATTGGATTAGGGTAGTTGTACGACTTTGTTGACTAGTTAAGGGTCGTACAGGTGGGTTTGATTCAATCAATAAATGACGGGTTGAATTTGGCTAGCAATTATGATTTTTTGACTATGTTAAGGTCATAAGTTGCTAGGGGCAAAAGCATTATCGGGAATTTCAAGTGTTGAAATTTGCAATGAGATTGCATACCTTCTATGAGATAGATGGATCCCGATACCCACTGCGAGTAAGACTTGCTCCTGGGAGAATTTTACACAGGACAATTAGCCGATCAAGTAGGTGTCTAGAAAGGTGTTAACGGGGTTATGCCTCTGGGAAAACGAGGTTTATTTTAATTAGGTCCGTGCGAAAGCACGGTGAACCTCCCTCAAAGTACCAATACTGATCTGGCTGAAAGATTGACGACATTGTAGGGTGTAATTAATCCCGGCTAATCTTACCTTTTAGGATTGGAAAGAAGATTTGATGAAAACAGTGGGAGACATCCTGATTAGATAAGATAATAACCAATCTATTCTTGCAAGAGCATACGCTAAAGTGTTTTCTTCTCTCTCTCCCCCGGTAGTGACCATGTCAGGCCTTAATCCAGATAATAATATGGATGTATTGACTGAACCCACTTATTATACTGAGTAGGGAAACGTTGGTCCCATTCTTTCTTATAAGTGTTATAAGACTGAGCAGGGAATAGGAGAATATCTGGATTCTCACGCCGCCCAAACAAAGAACAAGCATGTTGATGCATCTTATTCGGGTGTGTTAGTTATTGAGAACTGTTTCTCAGTTCACTCTACGTCCTACGAATTAGATACCGGATCGGGATCCCACATATGTAATTTTTTATGTGGGCTACGTAAAGGTATAGAACTGGGAATGGGTGATCATTTCGTAACAGTAGGGAATGGTGCAAATGTTGCAGCCAAAACTGTTGGCGAATGTCACCTTGTATTACCAAGTAGTAATACATTGATTCTGAATGAGTGCTATTATATACCGAACATGATGTGCAACATTATATCAGTTTCTTTATTAAGTAAAGAAGGATATAATTTTGTAATACAGGATAATGTTATGAATATCTTCCTAAATCAAAAGTTGATTGGATCAGGCTCGTTACATAATGGTATATACGTTCTCAATCAAAATACAGTCCTTAATATACAAAACACACACAAGAGGAAAAGTTCAGAAATGAACGAATCCTTTTTATGGCATTGTAGACTAGGTCATATCAATGTGACACGGCTAGCTAAATTGCATAAGGATGGATATTTGAATCCGTTCGAATTATTATCTTATGACACTTTCCAGTCATGTCTCAAAGGCAAAATAACTAAAACTCCGTTTAGTGGGCACGGAGTAAGAGTTACAGAACTCTTAGGGCTGATACATAGTGATGTATGTGGTCCCATGTCTACACATGCCAGGAACGGTTCTTCCTACTTCATTACATTCACTGACGATCTCTCAAGATACGGACATGTGTTCCTGATGAAACACAAGTTTGAAGCTTTTGAGAAATTCATAGAATATAAGCACGAAGTAGAGAACCAAACGGGCAAAAGTATTAAGATCCTCCGATCTGATCGAGAAGGAGAATACTTGAGCAATGAGTTTCTGGACTATCTAAAAGAGAATGGGATTCTCTCTCAGCTTACTCCTCCTTATACACCATAGCACAACGGTGTATCGGAGCGGAGGAATCGCATCCTATTAGATATAGTGCGCTCTATGATGAGTAATGATGAGTTACCTATTTCCTTTTGGGGATATGCGCTTGAGACAGCAGCATACCTATTGAATCAAGTTCCGTCTAAATCTGTACCTACCACACTATATGAGATATGGAGTGGGAAGAGACTGTATCTTAAACGAGTTAATATATGGGGTTGTCCAGCCTATGTCAAAAGGCAAAATCCGGACAAACTGGAAGCACGATCAGTTCTTTGCAAGTTTATGGGATATCCTAAGAATTCCCAAGGATATTTTTTTCTACCACGCTGAAGAAAAAAAAGTGTTTGTTTCTCAATATGCCACCTTTTTAGAAAAGGAATTTCTTGCAAAAGAAATTAGTGGCAAAGAGGTAGAGCTGGAAAAGATTCCAGCACCACAAACTACAACTGATGATTTATTGGAACCAGAAGATTCAGTAGTTCCCAACGAACTCCAACCTCTCCGCCGATCTAGTAGGGTTTCTCATCCACCTGAGAGATACTACGGTTTTCTCGTTGATGGTGGGAGCGAGGATTGCATCGTGGTAGATGATGACCCGACTAGCTTCGAGCAGGCCATCACGAGTGGTGACTCTGTGAAATGGCTGGATGAAATGCGATCTGAGATGGAATCCATATACACCAACAAAGTATGGACTTTGGAAGTTGCTCCTGAAGGGGTAAAACCCATTGGGAGCAAGTGGATCTTTAAGAAGACACTTGGTGTAGATGGAAAAGTTGAGACTTTCAAACCTAGACTTGTTGCAAAGGGTTTTCGTCAACGACCAGGTGTGGATTATGATGAAACCTTTTCTCCAGTGGCTATGCTTAAGTCCATCCGGATCCTACTTGCCATTGCTGCATACCATGACTATGAAATCTGGCAAATGGATGTTAAGACCGCCATTCTAAATGGTGATTTAGAAGAGTGCGTATACATGACTCAGCCAGAGGGCTTCGTAGATAGTGGGAGCAGCGGAAAGGTGTGCAAGCTGCTTAAATCCATCTATGGGTTAAAGCAGGCATCGCGGAGTTGGAACATCTGTTTTGATGTCGTCATAAAAGAGTTTAACTTCATCAAAAACGTAGATGAACCTTGTATATATAAGAAGGTTGCGGAGAGTAAGGTTGTCTTCCTCGTATTGTACGTCGATGACATACTCTTGATAGGAAATGATGTTCCTATGCTGCAATTGGTCAAGCTCTTCTTATCACATCGATTCTCAATGAAAGATCTAGGTGATGCCTCCTGCATACTGGGAATTATGATCTATAGAGATAGATCTAAACGGATACTGGAATTGTCCCAATCTAGGTACATTGACACCATACTAAAGAGGTTTAGTATGGAAGAGTCCAAACGTGGGTTTTTACCCACGATCTCAGGGTTCACTCTTTCTAAAGAGATGTCTCACAAGACTGATTTGGAGAGAGCTCGCATGCAAGGGATACCCTATGCTTCGGCTGTAGGCTCTATCATGTACGCGATGCTATGTACCAGACCCGATGTAGCATACTCACTAAGTGTAGTGAGCAGGTATCAAGCTGATCCTGGAGAGAGTCACTGGACAGCTGTAAATAACATTCTCAAGTACTTGAGAAGAACTAGGGAGATGTTCTTGGTGTATGGTAACGGAAAACTCCAGGTGGAGTCCTTTACCGATTCGAGCTTTCAAAGTGATAAGGACGACTCTAAGTCGCACTCGGGATTTTTCTTCACCTTCAATGGAGGGGTAGTGTGTTGGAAGAGTTCCAAACAGGAAACCGTTGCAGACTCGACGAAGGAGGCTGAATACATCGCTGCCAATGATGCTGTTGTTAGTTGTATGTATGCCCTAGAGGCCAGTATTGTACAGATGATGTATATTATATTGGATGCTTGGACATATATAGAGAGGAATTTCTTGCTCGTCATGATAGTATGCTATCTGGTTACACTTTACTTTAACATGTATACATGTCTCTTTATACTGTCTTATACTTACATGTTGGTAAAGCCCTTAGGATGTGTACTTGACTACCTGGACTATGATGCGGATCATACTAGTGGGGACATGGTAGTCCATAAGTACATCCTTCAAGGTCCCTAGTCATGGGTGTATCGAGACGGGACATCGATACACCAGGGTAGACTAGCGTATACGCATCTCGACCCATGAGATGGGCGATGGATGATCCCATATCCATTGGTGTTTGACATCAGAGATGGTATACGGGTGCTCGGTGGAGACTGGGTATACTGGACAGACTCGCCGAGACTCCCAGATGGTATTATACCTTACGTCAGATGGCAGTTCTCTGGTGACACTTGTGCAGGTTAGTCTGTAGACCCGAGATCGACATAGAGTCTTGTGTGATTCCTACTGTACTTTGATTTCCACCTTACCACGTCCATGAGGGCATGCAAAACGGTGGTTTTTGGGTACAGTCCCGAGTCACATGGAGACAATGAGCGATAGGAGGGGTTTCGTCTCTCCCGGTATTGGGGGTTGATGTTGCGCTGTGCTTGATTGGCCGTAACAGGGAAGTCCCTGGCCAGGGCTGATTAGAGATTTACTGGTAAGTGTTACCAGTAGTTTCTCGACCCGTTATGAGCCTCACATCGGCACGACTTATCGGTTATTGGGGTCTGACGTTTACTACCCCTAGACTTGATATGCGACATATCAGACGAGGAGACCGGACTGTACGGGAAGTGTTGCCGGCAGGCTTTCAAAGGAGTTGGAGCGGGCTTGCTTGATGATCTTCTGATCGCTCAATACCTGGGTAGCCGTTACGTCCAGCTAGTACCGCTGACGGCTTGTGGGTGCGTAATGTGATCATCACCTACTGCCGGAGTATTGACGAGTCTTTAGAGTCCTACACAGAGGTTTTACTGGCTCAGGCAAAACGAAATAAGAGCGCTTATGTGATATATACGAGACCGAGAATAAATACGTGTATGTGATACCGTATTCTATTCTCGCGACCTTTTGTATCGGTCGGTTATATATGATATGACCGGGTTATCGAATCAAGCGTTGATTCGATAAGTCGATACGATGGATGTTAGCCGGTTATATGAGATATGACCGGATTATTAAGTCAAGTGTTGATTTAATAATTAAGTGTATAATTGTATATTAGATATACTAATTTACATTTGCTAACACTTATTCACTTTAGGGTTTTTCTCACACTTGCACACTTGAATATATATATATGATATATATATTAAAATTGTTTTGTTTTGTATCATGGTTGATGATACACTAAACATGGGTGTACAAGACACACACCATTCTATTTTTAAATGGTGGTTTACATTTATTTAAGGTAATTACAAATTAGTGGAATTTCTTTCATAAGCATGAAGCTTGTAAAAGCTTGTGGTTGCTTTGAAAAATTCCACTTGTTTTGTTTTACCTTAGATCTTTGTTTAACCTAACCATTTACACTTAGCTATGGTAAAGTCTATACAAGGGTTAGTATATGATACTCTCTCACCATGGTTAGCATACTCACTTGATCATTATCCTTTCCTCTATCTTTTGTTCATCTTCTTCATTGTGAAAAGGAGAAAGAAAACTAGGGTTTGATCTAAAGTGAGAAAGAGTGTGAGAAACAAAATTCTAAAGAGAACCCACTTCCTATTTCTCCATTCTCTACTAGACTAGCACTTTAGTTTAGGGTGTTTACTTCACTATTTCTCTAGTTAGTGAAGTAGGAGCTTGAGTCGGAATTCCCTCGACGTAGATCATCTTCGGCCTCGGAGAATTCAAGCAAGGTTGCATCCTTCGCGTCGTGAAGCCATGAAAGAGTCCGGGAGAAGCTTGATCGCAGCGAAGGGACTTCATCAAGGAGCTTTAGAAGTGAAGGACCGATCTACAAAGGTTCTATTTCGTATTCCGTTTAGAGTAAAGTTGTTTACTTGCTAATTGTTTCAACTAAACTCTAGTTAACGATCTTGCTTAGTGTTATTCGGCACATAAAAATTTAATTTTGGCATGGTCGATGCCTTGTTGAGCCTCGTTTGTGTGCCTAGTAACCCTACAGTGGTATCAGAGCCTAGCTAGAGCATTAGGCGATGTGTTAACGAAGTTAAAACCCCGATCGAACCCAAAGACGTCAATTTAGACCCCTCTCTGTACATTTTTTAAAAACTGGGTTTTTTCAGAATTAAAAATACCTAAAAAATTCAGCAGGTGAATATAAGAATTGTTGTGAAAAACGAGAACACAATACATCTAAACCGCCGCGGAACCGCGGCTGTACCGCGCTTGGGCCGCGGATCCGCGGCAGTACAGGGGATATTGGTACTCATTTTTGTACAGTAATTCCTAGTTCTGTTATTTGTATTTTATGGGTATTTTTATTATAACTCAAGGGTTGAGTATTCAGGGGTCTATTTTGTAATCATCGATTCGATCGGAATATTTAATTTTGTTCTGATATTCCGGATATTTAGAAAGTACTGAAATTTTCGAACGGATATCATTAACTCAATTTTTCCCGGCACGAAAAAATATTCAAGTGTTGAATTTTTCTCGGGTTTTAATCTTTCGGAAAAACGTGTAAGAAATGTGACGGACCCTCTAGAAGACAACAAACCTTAACTCGATTATGTGACCGTCTTGAACTGCCCTTTGAACCTTAGGGTTTGGGGCAGTACGGCGTGCCACATGTGAGGCGTTGGCTTGACCCTTCTACGGCTGGACCGTTGCTACTATGACGTATTCTGGAATCTTTAAACTCCGCTCAAGTGTTGAGCTATTATGGAAATCTTGAGTATTTGATTATTCGATCGAAAAGTTTAATACTGTCTATTTATCTGGAATGTGATACAATATGTGGAATTCATACATGTTAGGCATGAAATGCGAAATATGTGATATTTCGGATTTACAATGTCTAAAGAGATTGTGGATTCCAAATATTGTAGTTTTACACTTTCTTTTCTGTGGCCGTAAGTGTAATATGTGATATCGCCAGTTTCGTTGCTATATGTCAACGACAATTGGGATGCGCATATTTACTTACGTTGATGACATGTGATGTTCTGTATTGCTGGATATGTTATATTGGATCGTCGTGTTCTGAATAGCCCGGGGTTTTATGTGAGATGAGAGTTTTTATTTTCATTCATGTAAAATTTAAAATGTATGTAATATTCTTTTATTGGGGCACTTCCGGGTCGAGGTTGATGTCACCTTTTGTATATTATTTACTTTTCCACACTAGGATAGACCCAAGGAGGAGAGCACAAGTAACCGAGTTCTAGGGTCCAGTGGGAGACCAACTCGAGGAGTCGAGTCCGGGTCTCCTAACTCTAGAATTGGAAGGGTTTCTTGCCGCTCTCGTAGGGGTCTAGGGGTGTGGGTTTGGCTATTCATCGCGACCGTGGAATCCGTGTTTTATAGAGGCTCAAAATAAAACACGAACGTCCTAGTATATCCAATGTTTCATATGTTTCTTCTGCTGCGATATCTGTGATGTGATCATTTGATGTTCTGTGATAAATACTGTATATAGTATATATGATATATTATATAGGCATTACTTATGTTTTACACCCGCGCTAGCCCTGTCCTGCTCTGCCGTTAGTTACCTAACCTAACGGTGCACGAGGGGACATCGAGGCGAATGCGGATGGCATAAGTGTATGTCGTATTTATCTGTGATGTTTAGGTGACTTAAATGATGGGACTTCATTAATGTGATTAATGAAAGAAAAGAAACCTAAAAGATGTTGTAGAATCAAGTTTTCAAATAAAAAGGGTAGCTACAGTTTTTCTTTGCATAGCGGTATATATGATATACCCTGCACCTTATTCGATGGGGAAAGAGCCGAGATCCCTTCACCGGGAGTGACCTCTTTAGCAAAACTGGCAGATGCTACAACACTCGGTTTGACTTTTGACTGCTTTTGGAGTTTTGCTTTGCATAGCGATGTATATGATATATCCTGCACCTTATTCCATAAGGAAAGAGCCGAGATCCCTTCACCGAGAGTGACCTCTTTAGCAAAACTAATAAAAGCCTCAAAATCACTCCATTTCAAAATTCACTCGATTATATGATGATATCAAGTTCTTTACGCTTATGGTTTTCTGAAAAACCTGTGTAGCCCTCCGTCAATTCGGATAAGTAATATTTAGTATCCGTGCTGCGGTAGTTTGGCATGCGTCAAGGCGTAGTGTACGGTAGCTGATTATTACTTATCTGTAGCATGAGATGCGATTGGATTAGGGTATTCGTACGGCGTTGTTTGGCATGCGTCAAGGGTCGTACGGGTGGGTTTAATTCAATCACGAATTGTACGGGTTGAACTTGACTAGCGGACTATGGGTTGTTTGGCATGCGTCAAGGTCATAGTACGCTAGGGGCAAAATTTTATCGGGAATTTCAAGTGTTGAGATTTGCAATGAGATTGCATGCCTTCTATGATATAGTTGGATCCTGATACCCACTGCGAGTAATTGTTACTCCCGGGAGAGTTTTACACAGGACAATTAACCGATCAAGTAGGTGTCTAGAAAGGTGTCAACGGGGTTACGCCTCTGGGAAAACGAGGTTTACTTTAATTAGGTCCGTGTGAAAGCACGGGGAACCTCCCTCAAAGTACCGACACTGGCCTGGCTGAAAGATTGGCGAAATTGTAGGGTGTAATTAATCCCAGCTAGTCTTTCCTTTTAGGGTTTGAAGGAAGATTTAATAAAAACAGTGGGAGCCATCCTGATTAGATAAAATAATAACCAATCTGATCTTGCAAGAGCATACGCTAAAGTGTTTTCTTCTCTCTCTCTCCAGGTAGCGACCATATCATGCCTTAATCAAGATAATAATATGGATGTATTGACCGAACCCGCATGTTATACTGTGCTGGGGAACGTTGGTTCTGTTCTTTCTTATAAGAGTTATAAGACTGATCTGGATATAGAGGAATACCAGGATTCCCATGCCGCCCGAATGAAGAAAGTACATGTTGATGCATTTTCTTCGGGTGTGTTCGTTACGGAGAACTGTTTCTCCATTTGCTCTACGTCCTGGGTATTAGATACCGGGTCAGGATCCCATATATGTAATCAGTTACATGGGCTTAGAAAAAGGTAGAGAACTTGGAGAAGGTGATAAAGACATAAGGGTTGGAAATGGTGCAATTGTTGCAGCTAAAACCGTCGGGGAATATCACCTTGTATTGCCAACTGGTAATATATTGGTTCTGAATGAATGTTATTACATGCCGAACCTGATATGCAACATTATATCGGTTTCTTTACTAAGTAGAGAGGGATATAATTTTGTATTACAGGATAATGTTATGAACATTTTCCTTAACCAAAAGTTGGTTGGATCAGGCACGTTGTGCAATGGCATTTATGTTCTAAATCAATCAACAGTTCTGAGCATAACAAACACACACAAGAGGAGAGTTCAGAACTGAACGAATCCTTCTTGTGGCATTGTAGACTGGGTTACATTAATGCGACACGACTAGCTAAGTTGCATAAGGATGGATATTTAAATCCGTATGAATTTTCGTCTTATGACACTTGCCAGTCATGTCTCAAAGGCAAGATGACCAAAACTCCGTTTACGGGACACGGAGAAAGAGTTACTGAACTCTTGGGACTGGTACATAGTGATGTATGCGGTCCCATGTCTACACATACCAGGGATAGTTCTTCGTACTTCATTACATTCACTGACGATCTCTCTAGATTCGGATATGTGTTCCTGATGAAACACAAATCAGAAGCTTTTGAGAAATTTAGAGAATATAAACAAGAAGTCGAGAACCAAACCGGCAAAAGTATTAAAATCCTTCGATCTGATCGAGGAGGTGAATACTTGAGCAATAAATTCCTGGACTTCCTAAAAGAGAATGGGATTCTCTCTCAGCTAACTCCTCCATATACACCACGGCACAACGGTGTATCGGAACGGAGGAACCGCACCCTATTAGATATGGTGCACTCAATGATGAGTACAGCTGAGTTACATATTTCCTTCTGGGGATATGCGCTTGAAACAGCCATAAACTTATTGAATAGAGTTCCTACCAAATCTGTGCCTACCACTCCATATGAGATATGGAAAGGGAAGAGACCACATCTTAATTATATTAAGATATGGGGTTGTCCGGCCTATGTCAAAAGACAAAATCCGGACAAACTCGAGGCAAGATCAGTCTTATGTAAGTTTGCAGGATATCCCAAGAATTCACAAGGGTATATCTTCTACCATCCCGAGGAACGAAAGGTGTTTGTTTCTCGACATGCCACTTTCTTAGAAAAAGGTTTTCTTATGAAACAGATTAGTGGCATTGAGGTAGAACTAGAAGAGGTTCCAGCAACACAAACCACAACAGAAGACTTGGTAGAACCAGAGGATTCGGTAGTTCCCGATGAACCCCAGCCACTCCGCCGATCTAGTAGGGTTCCTCACCCACCTGAGAGATATTACGGTTTTCTCATTGATGGAGGGAGCGAGGATTACATCATGGTTGATGATGACCCAACTAGCTTCGAGCAGGCCATCACGAGTGGAGACTCGGTGAAATGGCTGGATGCAATGCGGTCCGAGATGGAATCCATGTACACCAACAAAGTATGGACTTTGGAAGTTTCTCCTGATGGGGTAAAACCCATTGGGAGCAAGTGGATTTTCAAGAAAAAACTTGGTGTTGATGGGAAAGTGGAGACTTTCAAAGCTAGACTTGTTGCAAAAGGTTTTCGTCAAAGAACAGGTGTGGACTATGAAGAAACCTTTTCTCCAGTGGCTATGCTTAAATCCATCTGGATCATGCTTGCCATCGCTGCATAACATGACTATGAAATCTGGCAAATGGATGTTAAGACCGCCTTTCTAAACGGTGATTTAGAAGAGTGCATGTACATGACTCAGCCAGAGGGCTTCGTAGATAGTGGGAGCAGCGGGAAGGTGTGCAAGCTGCTTAAATCCATTTATGGATTGAAGCAAGCATCACGGAGTTGGAACATCTGCTTTGACGTCGTTATCAAAGAGTTTGATTTCATCAAAAACGTAGATGAACCTTGTATCTACAAGAAGGTGGCAGAGAGTAAGGTTGTCTTCCTCGTATTGTACGTGGACGACATACTTTTGATAGGAAATGACATTCCTATGCCGCAATCGGTGAAGCTATTCTTATCAGAAAGATTCTCAATGAAAGATCTTGGCGATGCCTCCTGCATATTGGGAATTAGGATCTATAGAGATAGATCTAAAAGGATATTGGGATTGTCCCAATCCAGGTATATTGACACCATACTAAAGAGGTTTAGTATGGAAGAGTCCAAACGTGGGTTTTTACCCACGATCTCAGGGCTCACTCTCTCCAAAGAGATGTCTCCCAAGACTGATTTGGAGAGAGCTCGCATGCAAGGGATACCCTATGCTTCGGCTGTAGGCTCTATCATGTACGCGATGCTATGTACCAGACCCGATGTAGCATACTCACTAAGTGTAGTGAGCAGGTATCAAGCTGATCCTGGAGAGAGTCACTGGACAGCTGTGAAGAGCATTCTCAAGTACTTGTGAAGGACTAAAGAGATGCTCTTGGTGTATGGTAACGGAGAACTCCAAGTGGAGTCCTTTACCGATTCGAGCTTCCAGAGTGATAAGGACGACTCTAAGTCGCAGTCGGGATTTGTCTTTACCCTTTACGGAGGGGCGGTTAGCTGGAAGAGTTCCAAGCAGGAAACCATGGCAGACTCGATGATGGAGGCTGAATACATCGCTGCCAACGATGCTGCCAAAAAGGCTGTCTGGATCAAGAAGTTCATTACTGAACTCGGAGTGGTTCCATCCATTGAGCATCCAATACCTTTGTATTGTGATAACAATGGAGCGGTGGCTTTGGTCTAGGAACCCAGGTCCCATCAGCGATCCAGGCATATTCTGAGGCGGTATCACCTGATTCGGGAGTTAGTTGATCGCCGGGAGATCGAGGTCGGGAGGGTTGACACGAAGAATAACACAGCGGATCCACTCATGAAGGCCATTCCCCAGATACAGTTTGAGAGACTCTTCGGGATGCTCGGTATGCGATACTACAGCAGCTGGCCCTAGTGCAAGTGGGAGATTGTTAGTTGTATGTATGCCGTATAGGCCAGTATTGTACAGATGATGTATATTATATTGGATGCTTGGACGTATATAGAGAGGACTTTCTTGCTCGTCATGATAGTATGCTATCTGGTTACACTTTACATTAACATGTATACATGTCTCTTTATACTGTCTTATACTTACATGTTGCTAAAGCCCTTAGAATGTGTACTTGACTACCTGGACTATGATGCGGATCATACTAGTGGGGACATGGTAATCCATAAGTACATCCTTCAAGGTCCCTAGTCATGGGTGTATCGAGACGGGGCATCGATACACCAGGGTAGACTAGCGTATACGCATCTCGACCCATGAGATGGGCGATGGATGATCCCATATCCATTGGTGTTTGACATCAGAGATGGTATACGGGTGCTCAGTGGAGACTGAGTACACTGGATGGACTAACCGAGAACTCCCAGATGGTATTATACCTTACATCAGATGGCAGTTCTCTGGTGACACTTGTGCAGGTTAGTTTGTAGACCCGAGATCGTCATAGAGTCTTGTGTGATTCCCACTGTGCTTTGATTTCCACCTTACCACGTCCATGAGGGCGTGCAAAACGGTGGTTTTTGGGTACAGTCCCGAGACACATGGAGACAATGAGCGATAGGAGGGGTTTCGTCTCTCCCGGTATTGGGGGTTGATGTTGCGCTGTGCTTGATTGGCCGTAACAGGGAAGTCCCTGGACAGGGCTGATTAGAGATTTACTGGTAAGTGTTACCAGTAGTTTCTCGACCCGTTATTAGCCTAACATCGGCACGACTTATCGGTTATTGGGGTCTGACGTTTACCACCCCTAGACTTGATATACGATATATCTGACGAGGAGACCGGACTGTACGGGAAGTGTTGCCGGCAGGCTTTCACAGGAGTTAGAGCAGGCTTGCTTGCTGATCTTCTGATCGCTCAATACCCGGGTAGCCGCTACGTCCAGCTAGTACTGCTGACGGCTTGTGGGTGCGTGATGTGATAATCACCTACTGCCGGAGTATTGACGAGTCTTTAGAGTCTTACACAGAGGTTTTACTGGCTCAGGTAAAACGAAATAAGAGAGCTTATGTGATATGTGCGAGACCGAGAATAAATGCGTGTATGTGATACCGTATTCTATTCTCGCGACTTTTTGTATCGATCGGTCATATATGATATGACCGAGTTATCGAATCAAGCGTTGATTCGATAAGTCGATACGATGGATGTAAGTCGGTTATATGAGATATGACCGGATTATTAAGTCAAGTGTTGATTTAATAATTAAGTGTATAATTGTATATTAGATATACTAATTTACATTTGCTAACACTTATTCACTTTAGGGTTTTTCTCACACTTGCACACTTGAATATATATATATATATATATGATATATATATTAAAAGTGTTTTGTTTTGTATCATGGTTGATGATACACAAAACATGGGTGTACAAGACACACACCATTCTATTTTTAAATGGTGGTTTACATTTATTTAAGGTAATTACAAATTAGTGGAATTTCTTTCATAAGCATGAAGCTTGTAGAAGCTTGTGGTTGCTTTGAAAAAGTCCACTTGTTTTGTTTTACCTTAGATCTTTGTTTAACCTAACCTTTTACACTTGGCTATGGTAAAGTCTCTACAAGGGTTAGTATATGATACTCTCTCACTATGGTTAGCAAACTCACTTGATCATTATCCTTTCCTCTTTCTTTTGTTCATCTTCTTCATTATGAAAAGGAGAAAGAAAACTAGGGTTTGATCCAAAGTGAGAAAGAGTGTGAGAAACAAAATTCTAAAGAGAACCCACTTCCTATTTCTCCATCCTCTACTAGACTAGCACTTTAGTTTAGGGTGTTTACTTCACTATTTCTCTAGTTAGTGAAGTAGGAGCTTGAGTCGGAATTCCCTCGACGTAGATCATCTTCGGCCTCAGAGAATTCATGCAAGGTCACATCCTTCGCATCGTGAAGCCATGCAAGAGTCCGGGAGAAGCTTGATCGCAGCGAAGGGACTTCATCAAGGAGCTTTAGAAGTGAAGGAACGATCTACAAAGGTTGTATTTCGTATTCCCTTTAGAGTAAAGTTGTTTACTTGCTAATTGTTTCACCTAAACTCTAGTTAACGATCTTGCTTAGTATTATTCGACATATAAAAATTTAATTTTGGCATGGTCGATGCCTCGTTGAGACTCGTTAGTGTGCCTAGTAACCCTACAGCTGCCAAAGAGGCTGTCTGGATGAAGAAGTTCATCACTGAACTTGGTGTGGTTCCGTCCATTGAGCATCCAATACCTTTGTATTGCGATAACAATGGAGCTGTGGCTTTGGCCAAGGAACCCAGGTCCCATCAGAAGTCCAGACATATTCTGAGGTGGTATCACCTGATCAGGGAGATAGTTGATCGCCGGGAGATCGAGGTCAGGAGAGTTGATACGAAGGACAACACTGCGAATCCACTCACGAAAGCCATACCCTAGATTCAATTTGAGAGATTATTCGGGATGTTAGGTATGAAATACTACAACAGCTGGCCTTAGTGCAAGTGGGAGATTATTAGTTATGTATATGCCCTAGCGGCCATTGTTGTACATATGATGTATATTATAATGGATGCTTGGATATATAGAGAGAGGACTTTCTTGCTCGACATGATAGTATGCTATTTGGTTTCGCTTTGTCTTAACATGTTGACTTATATTAGTTTACTGTCTTGCTCTCACATATTGATAAAGCCCTTAGGATATGTACTCGACTACTGGGACTATGATGAGATCATACTAGTGGGGCCAGGGTAGTCAACGAGTACATCCTATAACTGTTCCTAGTCGAGGCTGTGTCGAGATAGGGCATCGATACACCAGAGTAGACTAGCGTATACGCATCTTGACCTATATGATGGGCAATGGATGATCCCATATCCATTGGTGTTTGACATCAGAGATGGTGTATGGGTGCTCAGTAAAGACTGGGTACACTGGACGGACTCGTCGAGAACTCCTAGATGGTATTATACCTCACGTCAGATGGCAGTTCTCTGGTGACACTGGTACAGGTTAGTCTGTAGACCCGAGATCGTCATAGAGTCTTGTATGATTCCCTTTGTGCTTTGATTTCCACCTTACCACGTCCAAGAGGGCATGCAAAATGGTGGCTTTTGGGTACAGTCCCAAATCACATGGAGGCAATGAGCGATAGGAGGGAATTCGTCTCTCCCGGTATAGGGAGTTGATGTTGTGCTGTGTTCGATTGGCTATAACTAGAAGTCCCTGGCCAGGGCTGATATAGAGTACTACTGGTAAGTGTTATTAATAGGTTCTCGACCTGTTATGAGCCTCACATCGACACGACTTATCGGTTACTGGGGTCTGACGTTTACCACCCCTATACTATATATGCAACATATCAGACGAAGAGACCAGACTATACAGGAGTGTTACTGACTGGATTCACAGGAGAATATACAGGCTTGCTTGTTGATCTTCTGATCGCTCAATACCTGGGTGGCTGTTACGTTTAGCTGACCGCTTGCAGCTTGTGGGTGTTTGATATGATCATCACCTGCTACCGGCGTATTGACAATTCTTTAGAGTCCTACACAGAGGTTTCTTGACTCAAGCAAAACGGAGTAGGAGCACATATATGATATGTGCGGGACCGAGAATAATACGATATGAGATACCGTATTCTATTCTCGTGATATATGATATAGCCGGGTCATCGGATCAAGTGTTGATTCGATGAATCGGTACAGATTATATTAGTCGGTTATTTTAGAAATAGCCGGATTGTCGGATCAAGTGTTGATTCGATAATTTAATGTATAATTATATATGTGATATATTAGATTACATTATCTAATATAAGCTCGCTTTATTGATTCATTTTCTCACCGGATAATGCATTGATATATATGCGATATATGTTAATTGTATTATTTTCTTTTGTTACAAAAATATATTATATATGTGATATATAATATTGTAACAAGTTATGATTACTAATGCAACATGTTTTGTGGAGATAAAACATGGTTAGGGTTTGATTTGGGTTAGCTCTTTCATGAAGCTTCTAGAAGATTTTGTTTTGTTTTAAGCAAAGATATTATGTGTTGATATTTTGGAGATATTTCCTAACCCAACCCAAACCCTTTTACTCTAGTTAAATCTCTACAATGGTTAGCCCTTTCATTATTAACCATGGGTTGCATTTGTAATAAAGATAACAATTCATTATTCATCACAAAAGACTTGATCTTCTTCTTCCTCTTTGAAAAGCTTACTAGCTTTTGATTTTGTGATGAGTGTGAGTGAGAATTTGATAAAAAAAAAAGCATAATTCCTACTTCATCATCCTCATCTAATCTAGCCAATTAGATTAGGGTGTTCACTTCATTAATACTTGATTAGTGAGTGAGAGCTTGAGTTAAAGAAACTTCAAGGTAGATCATCTTCGAAAAAGAAGACTTCAAGCAAGTATGGATCGTTCGGCTTGTGGAGCCTCTCTTGAGTCCGGGAGATCATGGATCGCGGCGAAGAGACTACTACTCGGAGCCTATAAAGCGAAGGAGCGGACTACAAAGGTTGTAATCCCTCTCTCTTAGATGTAAAGATGTTTACATGTATGTTTAACCCTAATTATCTAGCAAAGATCCTCGCTTTAGGTTGTTCGGCACTTCTAAATTTTAAATCGGCCATGGTTGATGCCTTATAGACCCTTGTGACAGTGCCTAGTAACCTTACACAAAGTCCTCTCGACCTTGTGAGGAGAAAATCCCTGCGTGAGATCCTTACGACTCACAAAGGAGCAACACACTTAGGAATCCTCATGATTCCTAAGGAGAACATACACCTACGAGATCCTTTCGAATCATAGGGAGAAAATTCTTTTATAGGACCCTTACGGCTCATAAAATTGAAAAGCCTTAGGTGATAGGGACCTAAACCTGTCACCTAAGACATCGCTCCCCAACAGGAAAAGGCAAATAATGAGTCGCTCCTGATGTTTCGCTTCAGTGTTAGTGGTGCTGATGCCGACCAAAAACCCAAATCCCAAGTCCTCCCGGGGCAAATGATGAGTTGCTCATGGCATTATTCCAGTGCAGCAATGCTGATGCCAAAGAAGATCCAAATTCCAAGTCCCCAAAAGGCGAATGATGAGTCGCTCCTGATATCACATTCCAGTGGAACGATGCAGACGCCGACCAAAATCCAATCTCCCAAAATTCTCTCAGCCCCACGGTTGGTCCCCAAGTTGACTGCCGTATACAATCCACGGACTCAAATAATTCTCCTCATACCCATGCCCCACCGCAACCACCAGTTACACAGCTGGTCTCCCCCTTGGAATTATTCTCCACTTGGGAAGACCCACTCATGTGTCCTCACGATACATGAAGAGAACAAACATACGGAATCCTCACAACTCGTAAGAAAACACCTTCGTGGGATCCTTACGACTCATAAAGGAAAACACACCTGGGAGTCCCCACGACTCTTAAGGAGAAAGTACACCTACGAGATCCTTTCGACTCGTAGGGAGAAAATGCTTTTATGGGACCCTTACGGCTCATAAAATTGAAAAGCCTTAGGTGATAGGGACCTAAACCTGTCTGCTAAGCCATCACTCCCCAACAGGAAAAGGCAAATGATGAATTGCTCCTGGCACCTGTGCTTCAGTGTTAGCAACGCTGATGCCAACACCTACCCAAACCAAATCGAACCAATAGACCCCTAAGTCTTTAAACTGGGAATATATGACCCCTAATTCGTTAAACTGGGAATAGATGACCCCTAAGTTGTTAAACTGGAAACGAGTGAGATCCCCTCATAGCAAATGATGATTCGTTCATGGTACCATATTCAAGTGTAGCGATGCTGATGTCAACCCAAATAACAGTAAATCAGTAAAACAACCAACGACCTCCCTGGCGGAATCAAGCTCCGCCTCGGAAACAAGTCAAATCCTGACACCGCGGGAAGCGGAGCGAATCAAATCTAATCCCTAACACCGCAAGAAGCGGAGCAAGTCAAATCAAGAACTGACCGTCCAAGTCGCAAAAAAGGCAGCACCGACCGTCCAAGTCGCAAAAAGGGCAGCATCGACTGTCCACATTGCAAAAAGGGCAGAATCGACCGTCCGTGTCGCAAAAAGGGCAGAACCGACCGTCCGAGTCGCAAAAAGGGCAGCACCGACCGTCCACGTCGCAAAAAGGGCAGTGCCGACCGTCCAAGTCGCAAAAAGGGAAGCATTGATCGTCCACGTAGCTAAAAGGGCAGCACCGACCGTCCACGTCACAAAAAGGGCAGAATCGACCGTCCACGTCGCAAAAAGGGCAGAACCAACCGTCCACGTCGCAAAAAGGGCAGAACCGACCGTCCAAGTTGCAAAAAAGGCAGCACCGACCGTCCACGTCGCAAAAAGGGCAGCGCCGACCGTCCAAGTCACAAAAAAGGCAGCATCAACCATCCACATCTCTAAAATGGCAGCACCGATCGTCCACGTCGCTAAAAGGGCAGAACCGTCCGTCTACATCGCTAAATGGGCAGCACCGACCGTCCAAGTCGCAAAAATGGCAGAACCGACCGTCCACGTCGCTAAAATGGCAGCACCGACCGTCCACGTCGCTAAAATGGCAGAACCAACCGTCCACATAGCTAAAATGGTAGCACAGACTGTCCAAGTCGCAAAAAGGGCAGAACCGGCCGTCCACGTCGCTAAAATGGAAGAAACAACCTCCACGTCGTCAAAACGGGAACCAAATTAAATCAACCTCCATGCGAAAGAAGATCCATCAATTTCATGCACACAACCCACATATGTGGTGTGCATTTATTGATGGGGGGCAATTTATTGGGGTAAAAATTTACACCCCGGTTGACCAAGTCAAAATCAAAGTCAGCCCCAATCCAAGTGGGCCCAAGCAGGTCAAGTGGGCCAATGCCCGGGTCGAGCCCGAACATGAAGCAGCCGGCTTACCTCATGCCAAAATAAAAATTTTGTAATAAATAATTTTGGTGTATTTCTTTTATTTTATTTTATGAATAAATGTAAGATAAATGGGCATAAAGCCAATTTTTTGTAAAACCCAAGGCTCATGTGCAAAAGAAATGAGCACATGAGACATGGGATGGGCAAAATGTCATTTTGTAAAGCCCAAGGGGCAATATGTAAAGCCCAAGGGGCAATATATGAAGTTTGTAGCCTATAAAGGCAAACATGATGAAAATATCTATGACAACTTTTCATTCTCTAAAACTCTGGGGTTTTTGTGCCTCCTTCTCCTTCCGCAAGGTTCTAAACCTTCTTTTTTTTGAATTAAATCAAGAGTTTAACTCTTCCTCTTCCAAAAAATAAATAGTTCTCCACCATAAAACCCATAAAAGGGAGCTCGGATCTTCCATCAGATCTTAAAAAAGGAGAGATTTTTAAAATCCCACCCCTATTGTTCTCTAAGATCCGGCCAACAAAAGAGGAGGAAGGAGACTCATCTCCAAAGATCCCATTTTGGGAAAACTCCAAGGCTCAAGGGAGAAGAAAAGGGTCCGCTTGAGCATTTACAAAGATTCTCTGGAGTTTAACTCCACAAATCAAAGTTTCTGGGAGTTTAACTCCATAAAAATAAACAAACATTAATTATACATCTTTTTAAAGGAGTTTAACTCCAAAAGTCAATAGGAGTACAACTCCTAGTATGGGGGGCTGAGCTCTCCCCCCTTTTTTTCGCTGGCGCCTTGTCCCCAGTGCCCGCATGCCAGACATGTGAGGCGCCGACGCCTTGCGCCCAGCGCCCGCGTGCCAGGCACGTGAGGCGCTGGCGCCTTCTCCCAAGCGACCAGCAAATCTCGCTTGCCCAGGTCAGGTACTTTGTGTATTGGCTATCCAAACACAGCACGATATCAACCCCCAATACTAATAGAGATGAATCCCTTCTAACCCCTACTGCCTCTAAGTGCTTCGGGACTGCACCCAACCACTACCTGTTTGCACAACTCATTTGAGCCGTGGTAGGGTAGTAATCTAAGTACAATGAGAACACACTCGAGACGAATAATGACGTCAAATCAACGGACTGGCCTATACTCATGTCACCCGGAAACTTTTAACTGACGAGAGGTATAATACTTCCCATCGAGTCCATCCAGTGTAACTCATGACCCAATGAGCACCTGTATACTATCTTCGGTATCGCATATTAATGGCTGCAGGACAGGCCTTCTCCCTAACTGGGATGAGAAGCGTATACACTAGTCTACTCCGAAGTATCAATTCCCAGTCTCGATAATCCTACGACTACAGACAAGTATAAGGATGTGCTTATAGACTACCCAACCCCCACTAGTGTGACTACCATCACAACGCTGGTAGTCAAGCAAAGATCCTAAGGGCTCTGTCAATATATATTATCGATATGTTTAAAAGAAACATATACACATATTAAGATAGAATCAAACCAGATAGCATACTATCATATTGAGCAAGACTGTTATTATATCTGTGTATATCCCAAAATTCCAAAATGTAATATACAATCCAGTACTATACAATAATGGCCTCTAGAGCATATATCACTAACAATCTCCCACTTGCACTAAGGCCATGTATTGGCATATCGCAGACCTATCATCTCGAATAGCCTCTCGAATTGCGTCTGAGGGATGGCCTTTGTGAATGGATCTGCAGTGTTGTTCTCCGTGTATACTCTCCACACCTCGATCTCCCGGCTATCCACGATCTCGCTGATCAGGTGATACCGCCTCAAGATATGTCTAGACTTCTTATGGGACCTGGGTTCCTTCGCTAAAGCTATAGCCCCGTTGTTGTCACAATACAAAAGTATTGGATCAACAATGGACGGAACTACCTGAAGTTCTGTAATGAACTTCCTCATCCAGACTGCTTCTTTCACGGCGTCACATGCAGCGATATACTCCGCTTCCATCTTCGAGTCAGAAACAGTGTCCAGCTTGGAGCTCTTCCATTAGACTACCCCTCCATTAAGGGTAAAGACATAACCCGACATGGACTTGAAGTCATCCTTGTCACTCTGGAAGCTGGAGTCAGCGAAGGCATCGATCTGGTGGTCTTTACTGCCGTACACCAAGAACATCTCCTTTGTCCTTCTCAGGTACTTGAGAATGTTCTTAACCGCTATCCAGTGCTTTTCCCCAGGATTTGACTGATACCTGCTTACCATGCTCAGTGCATAAGCAACATCTGGTTTGGTACACAACATCACATACATTATAGAGCCTATCGCAGAAGCGTAGGGTATAATACTCATGCGATCCCTTTCCAAATCAGTCTTGGGAGACATCTCTTTGGAGAGGGTGATCCCATGACAAGCCGGTAGATTACCGTGCTTGGAATCTTCCATACTAAATCATTTTAGTATGGTGTCGATTTACCTAGACTGTGAAAGTCCCAACATTCTTTTAGATCTATCATGATAGATCTGGATCCCCAGAATGTAGGAGATATCACCCAGGTCTTTCATGGAGAACTTTTGTGACAAGAACCCTTTGACTGATTGTAGCATAGGAATGTCATTTCCTATCAGAAGAATGTCATCCACGTAGAATACGAGGAATACCATAGTTCTTCGTATAATCTTACTATGAATGCATGGTTCATTGGATTTTTGATAAAATTGAATTCTTTGACCGTCTCATCAAAACAGATATTCCAACTCCGCGATGCCTGCTTTAATCCATAAATGGACTTAAGCAACTTGCACACTCTTCCGCTGCTCCCACTCTTTATGAAACCCTTTGGTTGTTCCATGTAAACACGCTCTTCTACATTTCCATTCAGAAAAGCGGTCTTTACGTCCATCTGCCAAATTTCATAATCATGGAAGGAAGCAATGGCAAGAAAGATCCGAATAGATTTAAGCATAGACACTGGAGAAAATGTTTCATCATAGTCCAAACCATGTCTTTGACGAAAACTTTTGCAACAAGTCTAGCCTTATAGATTTCAACCTGTCCATCTGCACCAATCTTCTTTTTGAAGATCCATTTGCAGCCTATGGGTTTTACCCCTTGAGGTGCAATGTCCAAAGTCCATACTTTATTGGTGTATATGGATTCCATTTCGGTCCGCATTGCATCCAGCCACTTTACTGAGTCTCTGCTCGTAATGGCCTGCTAGAAACTAGTTGGCTCATCATCGTCGATGATGCAATTCTCTATATTCCCGTCTATGAGAAAACCATAGTATCACTTGGGAGGATGAGACTGCCTAATAGATCTGCAGAGTGGCACAAGGATATCCGGTTCCTTTGAAACTTCTGGTTTCTCCATGCTTTCAGTAATAGTTTGTGGTTCTGGAATTTCTTCTGGTTCTATTGCGCTCCCACTTATTTCTTTTTCAAGAAATTGAGTTTCCAGAAAGTGGGCATGCCGAGAAAGAAAAACCCTTTGTTCCTCCGCGTAATAGAAAAGATCCCCATGGAGTTCCTTGGGCATCCCACAAACTTACACAGTACTGAGCGTGCCTCGAGCTTGTCCGCATGCTGCTTTTTGACAAAAGATGGGCATCCCCATATCTTTAGATACTTAAGATAGGGTTTCTTCCCACTCCACATTTCATATGGTGTGGTAGGCACAGACTTAGTAGGAACCTTATTCAAAATATATGCAGCAGATTCCAGTGCATAACCGCAGCAGGATCGCGGTAACTCAGCGTTACTCATCATGGAACGTACCATATCTAATAAGGTACGGTTCCGCCTTTCCGATACATCGTTGTGTTGAGGTGTGTATGGAGGAGTAAGCTGAGAGAGAATTCCATTCTCTTTTGAGTAATCTATGAACTCGGCACTTAAGTATTCACCACCTCGATCAGATCTAAGTGTCTTGATACTTTTGCCTCTTTGTTTTTCCACTTCATTCTTGTATTCCTAGAATTTCGCAAAGGTCTCGGATTTATATTTCTTCAAGAATACATGTCCATACCTTGAGAAATCATCCGTAAAAGTAATGAAGTAGGAATAACCACTTCTTGCATGTGTAGACATTGGACCACACACGTCGCTGTGTATGAGTCCCAAGAGCTCGGTGGCTCTTACCCCATATCCAATGAACGGAGTCTTTGGCATCTTTCCTGTAAGACATGATTGACAAGTTGCATAAGACAGATGTTGGGGTAAAAATTTATACCCCGGTTGACCAAGTCAAAATCAAAGTCAACTCCAAGCCAAGTGGGCCCAAACCCAGGTCAAGTGGGCCAATGCTCAGGTCGATCCCTAACATGAAGCGGCCAACTTCCCCCATGCCAAAATAAAAATTTTGTAATAAATAATTTTGGTGTATTTATTTTCTTTTATTTTATGAATAAATGTAAGAAAA
>JASDDO010000022.1:95480301-95558504 GCA_030015575.1 Agapanthus africanus | reverse complement strand
GGCTGTGGGACAGACCATCTCCCCTGCTGGGATGAGAAGCGTATACACTAGTCTACTCCGGAGTATCGATGCCCCATCTCGATAATCCTACGACTAGGGACCTGTATAAGGATGTGCTTGTAGATTATCCAGCCCCCACTAGTGTGACTGCCATCACAACACTGGTAATCAAGCAAAGATCCTAAGGGCTCCACTAATATGTATAAGCGATATGCTAAAAGAAACACATGCACATATTTAAGTAGAAACAAACCAAGTAGCATACTACCATTTTGAACAAGATTGTCTATACAACTGTGAATATCCCAAGCTTCCATTAAGTAATATACAAACTAGTATGATAAAATAATGGCCTCTAGGGCATATACACTAACAGGACAGCCGCTGAGGAGGCAGGTCCGGCTTCACCTTAATAGCATTTTCAGCGGGTGGAGGAGATTTTTTCAACACGGTGGTTGGAGTGTTCTTGCGCACCCTCCTGAGCGGCTCAAAGCTGTTCCCAGTTGGAACAACAGCGTCAATTTCCACCATCGGAGCTGGTGGAGTCAGTCCAAAGGGAGAGCTGCCCCCAGTTTTCGTCACTCGATACTAGTGGTGATGTCGAGCGTGTCTTGCAGATGGTATTGGATCAGTTATGGGGGTGGCTTCATCATGCCATCCTATCGAAGATTGACATCCGCTGAGAAGAAACGTCCAATCTCGCAAAGACCGAATTTTTGGCAGGGGAAGCGTTTTTAACGACCCCGCCTGCAGCAGGAGTTGGAACGGCCAGTCTTGTGAAGACCGATCCCTTAGCAAGAGGAGCCCCTTCGATGACTTCGTTTATCGAAGTTGGAATAGCTATCTGCTTCAGGATAACTCCTTCAGGTATTGCAGGCTTCTTTATGGGCCCACTGGAGCTTAGGCTCAGCCTGTCGAAGACTGATACAGTAGACTTGGAACTGGACGACCCGTTGAGAGGGGCCGTGGTGGTTGTAAGTCGATCGAAGACCGACTTCTTCGAAGCTTCCTGTGACGGCACTAGAGCGTTGAAGCTCATTGGAGGGAGCATGGTCCCGAAAAACAATCTAGTGGTGGCCTGTGTCACATGTTCCACCGGCATTGCGAAAATAGAGGCCGCTTGGGGCCCGTAGGTTACACCTCCAGACGGAGCAAAGCGGGAGTTATTGTTGCAGTTAGTGCAGCTGGAGGCCGTTGGTCTTCTTTTGTCTGCACGGGAGCAAGACACCAAATCTTAGTACCTCGAATCCAGAGGCAACCATATTAAATCGTGATTTATTCGCGAACATGACACACGAAGTGTGGAGTGGAAAGAGGAAAAGATCCCACCGGGTGTGCCAGAATCTGTTTACCGCCGAAAATAGAGACGAAACCGCGTAGGTCGTCTTGCCTGAATTTAGGGGTAGATGCTATTCGAGTTTTATCCATTCACCTCTCCGAAGATGCCAAGTTAATTTATGGCACTATGTATCGGAGGTTTGGACAGATGCGACCGTTGTAGCAGACTTCGTCAGATTCCCCCTCATTGTGAGGGGTTTTTGATTGTGGGGACGCTCTTCCCTGCAGGCACAAGCCCCTGCAGTTATTTACGTGACCGTATCGCGATAACCACTTTCTCCTGCTCCAGAAGGTCACTTCATGTCGTGTGTGTTTGTTTTATTTTTTTATTTTTTTTGGTTGCCCGTGGATTGTATACGGAGACTAATTTATGTTATCGCCCGTAGGGCGGGGATTAGTCCAAATCCGTATTTTCTTAGATTTGGGTTTGGTGGATTTAAGGCTCGTTAACCTCGTTTGAGATTAAGATCAACTTAAACGTTTGTTGAGGATACGCTGGTCTAATTTTAGACTAAGATCTACTCAACGGGGGGTCAGGATCATTTAGATCGAACGAAAGAATATTGGGCTCCATCATCTTAGTTTAGGGACGTTGCGGTCCATTGGGTTTAAGGATATCATAGTCCATGTGAGTTTAAAGACATCATAATTTGTAGGGTTTAAAGACATCATAGTCTGGTTTAAAGACATCATAGTCTGTAAGGTTTAAAGACACCATAGTCTGGTTTAAAGACATCATGGACTGTAAGGTTTAAATGCATCATAGTCTATAGGGTTTTGGTTTAACCGTTTGGGGATGCGCCAAAATTTATTGGTTATTGGGATCCTCCATCTCTCTGAAGACGTTGAAGAATTACAACGACATGTATCAGAGGTATAAAGAGATGTACCCTTGAACCAATGTTGGTTGGGAGATCTATCGTCAGGTTTGGGACTAAGACCGATTAAAAAGATTGTGAGCACATGGGCTCGGTTAATCTGAATTAGGGACTTGTGGCCAACTTGGGCTCAGCCCACTCAGTTTTGAATAAATTGTTGAACATTTGTTTGGGCTCAGTCCCTTTTTATTCAACAATGTTGAGCATTGATTTGGGTTCTGACACCCCTTTTTCTTTTTGTCTTTTATTGAGTGTTGAATACTTTTTATGGCGCTGGGGTTTTATTTACAGAACGCTTTGTAATTCTTCAGCGCCCACGTGAGGAGCACGTGGAGCGCTTGGCGCCGAGCGCCAGGCTTGGAGCGCTAAAGCGCTTCTTATAAAATAGCGCCCACGTGAGGAGTGCGTGGAGCGCCGGGCGCTGAGCGCTAGACTTAGAGCGCTAAGGCGCTTCTTTTAAAATAGCACCCACGTGGAGCACTTGGCGCTGAGCGCCAGACTTGGAGCGCTAAAGCGCTTCTTTGGCAGTTCTGATCAATTCTGTGCTCTGAGAATTAAGTTCTCATTTATAAGAGACTTTGTCTCGTGGATCTAAGAACCATGTTCTTCTTTTATGAGGAGATCCTATGATCTCTTTTGTTTTTGTAAAAGACTTTGTCTTATAGATCCGTGATCTAGAAAAAGAACTAAGTTCTTATGATGTGAGAGTTAAACTCTCAAATATGGAGGAGATGTTATGATCTCTCATCTTTTTATTTACCTTGAAGAAGGTTCTTCTTCTTAGAGCTTGCTCTTCTCTTTTTCTTTTTTGAGAACTTGAAACTTATAGGGAGGTTTTTTTTTCTCTGCAAGAGTTGAAGTCTTGGGTCCTTTATATAGGGAAGGCTGATTTGTTGAACCAGTTAATGAAATCTCTCATTGAGAGATTTCTAATTGATTTGGGGATGTTTCCCACCATTGGATCTTTGATCCAAGGGCTTCTGTCTTACAGAAGATATTTTTCTTGTTTTTAACAAGATTGGGAAATATTTTCCCATATAGAACTTATTCTGTATCTTGGTGATTTTTAATCACCATTGGATCTTTGATCCAACGGTGCTCTGATTTACAGAGCACAATCTTTCTTGTTTGGAAAGATTTGAGGAGCATTTTCTCAACAGAATTTTATTCTGGTAATTTGATGATTTATCATCTTCATTGGATCTTTGATCCAAAGGTGGAGAACATTTAGTTCTAGCGCTGACGCTCTCGTGCTTTGCACGTAAGGCGCTACCTCAGAGTCTTTTGACTCTTAGCACTGGCGCTCTTGGCGCGAGCGCTCTCGTGCTTTGCACGTGAGGCGCTGCCTCAGTGTCTTTAGCGCTGGCGCTCTTGGCGCGAGCGCTCTCATGCTTTGCATGTAAGGCGCTGCTTCAGAGTCTTCGATTCTTAGCGCTGGCGCTCTTGGCGCAAGCGCTCTCGTGCTTTGCACGTTAGGTGCTACCTCAGAGACTTTGACTTTTAGCGCTGGCGCTCTTGGCGCCAGCGCTATCATGCTTTGCACGTGAGGTGCTTCCTCAGTTCAAATTTCAAATTTTGAACAGAGCTTTGCTCTCTGATTGGGGGAAATAAGAATGTATTCAGCGAACAATCGCTCGGTAAGTCCCCAATGGAGGTAGGAATAGAATAGACAGATATGAGAATATAATTGGTGTATTATAAGTTTGTTATGTTAACGCAGTTGTTTGTAGCTTGGTATATAATATGCCAGTGTATACGAGTGGAGTCCAACTTACACCGTGTACTATGGTAACCCATAGTACAAGGTTCCGTCGATAAAACCATGGAACAACAGCAATGGATGTATAGTTACGTCTTTTAATGACCATATCATGCCACTTTTAACACATTCCGTGCCAGTCTACCCCTTTAAAACCACGTAATGTATTTTATATTGATTTGTATTGTTTTGTTAATAGATGTAAGACTTGCCGAAATCATGATATCATGTAAACGGAATGGATATAAATGGATAGGAATGTAATCAGAGTATATCCATGGTTCGGTTCGGTCGAGTCATGTTGATATTAATTGAATTCTGGTATAAATGGATTCATGTTGAATTAGAGTTATACTTGAATTATATTCAAGGATAGATTGATTTCAGATTAGACTGAGACTCTGCCTGAGTCAGACACTTAAGCAGAATTGAAGTCCTGAATTAGTTTTGGAGTTATCGGTAACTGCTGCACAAGGTCGGCAGGATTTGTGTCTTTTTCCAAGACAATTACCGTATTGATAACACCGTTTTTGGTTTGTCTATCTTAGATAGGTAAGCACCCATATTCTCCGGCTCCCTGAGGCTCAAGAGAACTGGTCCCGCTTAAACCTAAATTTACTAGGGTCCTTATTGTAAATTAATATAACTTGAGGTGGTTTTATGAAAAATAGTTTTGATATATTTTCAAAATAAATCTCAAGTATTTATTTATCGTCTTTCTGTATTTGACTAATTAGTTTATTTCAAGATGGTATCAGATGCTTGTAAGATGTAGTACTTATAGTTTTAATGGTTATAATTATAATTTTAATAAGATAGTGATTTAATAATTCATAGTTAGAGTATATATTATTACAAATGGTGCCAACACATATTAAGCGTTTAAAGGATGCCTATGATGAGTTCTAAGTTGCTGGATTTTTCTACAGTACAAAACTGAAAGGGGGTCCTAAATCCCCAGATTACAGCTGATTTCCCCGTTGTTATCAACAATATGGAACCCATGGAAAATGGTATAATAAAATAACACCGGCCATCAAGCCTACAAATGACATCACATTTGAACCAAGAAAGGAAAAAAAACACCCGAATTATATATAACCTCGTCTAATATATGCATATGCTCTTAGTTTGAACAAAAATTAATTATAAAACACAAAACCACTTTTATTGACCTTCATCTTAGATTAGATCATCAAAAAGGAGCAATCCACGATAAACAGATAAATAAACATTGTATTCACAACCTTGTTGTGTTATATGATACATTTAGTCTCAGAACAGAGATCTATCAATGAATACATGGCTTTAAAAATGAGACAAATAGATAGCAGAAAGAAATAAAAAGAACTATATAAACTAGTATATTATACTTAGGATGAAATATTTACTATCTACAAACCCAAATAAATTTGAAGATTAAGGAATTTGATGAATAGAGGAATTTGATGAATAGGCTTAGAAATGAATATACATAGAGAAGGAGATTGGGACTTACCCAATATCGAGAGAAACAAGGGCAGAGCTCGGCGTCGGCGTCGTCGACTGGGAGGAGCAAGTCGGCGGCGGGGGCAGGCAGCGGTGACCGTGGATCTGAGGTAGGTAAAAGCGGTAAAACTTTCTCGATCGGATTGGAGAGAAATAGGAGGGTCTGGTGCTCACTAGCCTCGTTGGAATCTTCGAAGGCGAGCATGAGCAGTGATGGCGTGGGATTTCTCAAGCATGGAGGGGATGGCCGGCTAATGTTGTTTGAGGAGGGAAAAAGAGATAAGAAGATAGAGAGATGAAGGAGGAGAGGGTGTAGGTTATTATATATAAAGAGAAGAAGTGAAAGAGGAGAGAGATGAAGACGTGTGATGAGAGAGTGGGGGTCAGTTTCATAGAGGAAGGGGAAGAGAGGGGGTTATGGTGAAGGACAATGAGGGGTTAGGAGCAAGAGAGGGTAAGGGAAATGAAAGGGTTAAAGAATATTTTACTTGTTGGGTTTTGTTTAATATATGGGTATGGGTTATGTTGAGATAGACAAAATATTTAATTAAATGGGTTAGGGCAGTGGGCTAAAGAAAATGAGAATGAGAATGAGAAGGGAATTTGGATCTGGGGAAATAATATGATAATAAAAGTAGATGGAATGATAGAACTAATAAATAATATATTTAATAGAAAATATACGAAAATTATCAAAAACACGGTATTTTATTAAAGAAAGAAAATACGAAGATATAAGAATTTTATGGGTCATTACATAGACTCCCTGCGTTGTGATGGCGATCATACTTGTGGGAGCTGGATAGTCGGTAAGCACATCTTTAAAATGTCCCTAGTCATGGGAGTATCGAGGCTGGGCATCGATATTCCGGAGCAGACTAGTATATACATTTCTAGACCCCGACGAGTGATGATGGTATGGTCCCGCAACCATTGGTCTTTTGTACCTAAGATCGTATACAGGTTCTCACTGAGGGTGGGTACACTGGACGGACTTGCCGAGAACTTCTAGATGGTATTATACCTATCGTTAGATGGAAGTACTCGGGTGACATGAGTACATGTTAGTCTTCGGACCTGAGATCGTCATTTGTCTCGTGTGAGTTCCTACCGTGCTTTGATCACTACCCTACCACGGCTCTACTGAGTCATGCAAACAGGTTTTGGTTGGGTACAGTTCCGAGCCACATGGAGGCAGTGAATGATTGTTGGGGATTCGTCTCTCCCGGTATAGGGAGTCGATATCGTACTGTGTTCGATTGGTCAAGACAATAAAACCTTGGCCAAGGCAGTTGGGATTTACTGATAGGTTGATCAGTAGTTTTCCGGATTAGTCCTGAGCCGCATTGTCACGCCCCGCTTCCCGGTGTGCGGTAAGGAGACACGACTAAGCCCGCGACGTATTTACTCAGAAGTAAACACGCTAAGCGTAAATAAGCAATATAATAAATGTACACAAGAAAGACATGGGATATAAATGAACATCAATTTTTTATTGATTAAACATTTTTTACAATACAACTGGAAAGTAAATACAATACTGGAAAGCGATGCCTAAACAATGGCATGAACTGAAAGTAAAAGTATATACAAGTGAACTAGAGCTTGGGGTCCTCGATGAACTGCTCCAAGTCTTCTGAGCTGGGCTCGATCTCCAGAGAGTCGGGTCCTCCTGATAACATTCCAAATAAAGAATAGAAAAGGAATGTCGTCAGCGAATAATCGCTCGGTAAGTCCCAAAAAGTGGAGAAGAATAGACAGAGAATAGAACATGTAAAATATAAAAGATTATGTTCGCTATACTAATGTAATTATTTGTAGCTTGGTACATAAGATATTAGTGTTTACGAGAGGAGTCCAACTATCCCGTGGACTAAGGTAACCCGTAGTACAAGGCTCCATCAAACCCAATGGAACAACGGCAATGGATATTTAGTTACGTCTTTCAATGGCCATCTTTTACCACTTTTAACACATTCCGTACCAGTCTACCCTTTTAACCCCGTAATGTATATTGTGTTGTTTTATAGATGTAAGACTTGCCGAAACCATAATATCAATTGTTCATGTAAACGGATAAGGATGTAAACGGATAGTCATGTAATCAAGTCAATATATATCCATGGTTCGGTCAAATCAAGTCATGTTGATATTTGATAGTATTCTGGTATTCATGTTTCAATTTCCAGTATATAAGGATTCATGTTGAATTGGAGATATATTTGAATTGTTTTCAAGTATGGATTGTTTTCAGATTTGACTGAGACTCAGATTGAGTCAGACAATTTAAACAAAATTTGATTCCTGAATTATGTTTTGGAGTTATCGGTAACTGCTGCACATGGACGGCAAGATTTATGACTTTTTCCAAGCCAATTACCATTGTTAACCCCGTTTTAGTTTTCTACCTTAAATAGGTAAGCACTCACTTTCTCCGGCTCCCTAAGACTCAAGAGAATTGGTCCCGCTTAAACCTATATTTACTAGGGTCCTTATTGTAAATTAATAATCTTGAGGGGGTTTTATGAAAAATAGTTTTGATAAACTTTCAAAATAAACTTCAAGCATTTATTTATCGTATTTAGGGTTTTCATGGCTGTAATTCTTTAAAAGTGAAGTATTCTAATGATTATAAACCTAGATTGAATAGTATATGGTATTTTAGTGTAAATTGGAATTATATGAATTTGTGATGGTATATTCATGAAATTTGGGATTACTTTGTTTAGAAAACATGGAATTTATTATATATATATATATATATTTAAAATAGATATTTTGATAATATATATATTTAAAATAGAATTTATTTATTAAATAGAAAATCACGGTTGCTTAAAAATTATAATAAAAATTACATCGAGATCGTATGCTCCGTGAAGAGGACTGCATCTCACCCTACTAGTCTGATGGACGTGCGATAATCCACACCATCCTATTCGAATTCCCCAAAAGTGGGTTGTAGAGACATAATCATAAGGAATTTGATTAAAACAATTTTAAAGAATACGGTTTTATTAGTTTAAAGTGTTTTATTGTAAAATTGTATTTATCCCATAAAATATTGTTCCAAAAGCTATCGTGCTATATCATGATGAGTGTTGTGATGAGATAGGTCATTACCTCATGAGTTTTCTAAAGGTAATATGAGCAAATATGATGAAATGATGCCGTAAGTAAACTTTATGGTATTTAACCATAAAATTGAAATAAAAGTTGTATAACATTGTATTTTGAATTGAAATTTGTTCTAAATGTTTGTTTTAAGATTAATAAACAAGATGTAACAATATGGGTGTTTGGTTATTAAGAAAAGTTGCGTTTTAAACAAAATTAGAATAGGAAGTCGGAATAACTCCGCTTTCGATGAGTTTTGAGAAGAGAATTCTTTTAATAGGGAAGAAAGGAGAGGAGAAGGAACTTACTGGATTAGTGTAGAGAGAAGAGGTAGAGAAAGGTTTTGAGAGCTTCGTGGAGTCGTGGGTTCGCCAGAATTTTCCCGAATCGTCGCCGGAACTTGACCTAGGCTAACTCCACTTGTACAACTTATTTGACTTGGAAAAATTTGAGAGTTTTGACAATGGATTTTAGAATAGAGAGGGCTAGGTATGGGGTGGTATTTATAGGATAGAATTAGGGTTTAGGGAATTAAAAATGAGAATTAAAATGCATTAAAACATTGGTTTAATGGTGATTTTTAATTCTCTGATTAATTGCAGGAAAAACAAACAGAAGAGGATTAGTGGGGGGAGGCTAAGGGGTTAGGGTTTAAATTTTGGGGGCATTTCCTATGGGCAAGCCCGGCTGCACCGGCCCTAATGGCCATCTCGCCGGCCAATCAAGTGAGGGGCGTGGTGGGATTTGTGCCACGTGGCGGGGTCTGTTCATATATCAATTTCCACATGTTTTATTTAATTTGACTTTTCATTTTACGTGTATTGCACGTGTAAACTTTTGGGCTTCCAAAAAGTTTAAAAGAAAAATCATTAAAAATAATATGCGGCTGGGGGATTTGAACACAGGGGCTACGTCACAGCGGTGCAAGGCTTTACCAATAAGCCACAAGTGCTTTCTTGTTGTTCTTAAACAAGAAATACTTTTAAGTTGTGCTCAGGCTAAGGTACTCCTTTCTGTACTTTACAAAAATTTTGTACAGAAAGTTTAGGGTTGTTACACGCATCATCACAAATTATCGGATTATTAGGGTCTGACGTTTACCACCCCCTAGACTCGGTATGCGATACTATCAGACGAAGAGACCGGGCTGTACGGAGATTGTCACAGATAGGCTCAGTTGGGATCCGGATGAGTTTGCTTATCGGCCTTCCTTTTCGATAGGTACCCAGGTAGCCGTTACGTACATCTAGTGCCGCTGACGTGCTTGTGGTTATGGATTTATCCAGTAACTCACTGCCGGCGTACTGTCGAGTCTTTAGAGTCCCACAAAGAGAGTTTTCTTGGTTCAGGAGAAATGATGTGGTAGCCATATTGGATACGTGCAGGGTTCCGATCGATTGATGTACTGTGTACCCGGACTTTCGATCGGACAGTTCATAATACTAGCCGGCTCGGGATTAAGCTAGATTATTAAATCAGGTATTGATTTAATAATTTACATATATGTATATTCTAGTATTATGTTCTTCATGTTATTCTATCTCTTTGGGCATTCATGTTTTTATGCGAATGCAGGTATGTATATGCAGTAGACTGTAATCCGTATTTTTTTACGGATTACATTGTAGAAGGTGGACACCTCATCATGGCTTTTTCCTTTTAGTCATTAAATGGAAATGAGGTGTAAAATGAAGGTTAACGGAGTATGGTGAGAACCATGCCTTAATAGTTGACAAATGAATTTTTTATTCTGTTGTGGCAACTATTGAAGCATGGTTGATATATTTTATTCTTGGATATTATTTTACAAAACCATTGTGAGTTATTTTCTCTCACATGGTTGCCTCATTTTCTCTTGAGCTCACCATTTTGCTTCACTCTCCTCCCTTTCTCTTGAGCTCCTCCCTTTCTCTTGAGCTCCTCCACCTTCATCATCTACCTCCTCTCTACACTCTCATGTGTGGAGAATCGAGAGAGGAGGTGAGATAGAGATAGAAAGACACTTAGAACCCCACACTGCATCTTAGAGTTCTTGGAATAAAAACCCAAGTTCTCTAGTTACTCCTTTTGATACTTAGCTTAGAGCTAGAACCATGGACTACATCCCTCGGGCGGATCATCTTCGACGGAGGAGGACCGACGAACAAGCTCGATCCCAGAGAACTGAAGGAGCAAGTAAAGATGATCAAGCTCGATCATGGTGGCTACTTGGAGCGAACGATGAGGAAAGAAGACCGAAGGACACGGATCTTTTGGTGAGATTCTTTCATCATAGTAGATAGCTCCTCTAGTGTTAGCTAGTATAGGGTTTATTGTAGATCCGGTTATCGGGTTACATTTAGCGCCAGTTTTAAACCCCGATAAAAATTTTGTCCCGCAAATGGCCACGGTAGATGGCCGGGGCGTTAGTGTAACCCAACAATGTAAACAATAATAATAAATCTCTAAGAACTCTAGGTTAATATAGGTTTAAGCGGTATCATTTCTCTTGAGCCTAGGGAGCCGGAAAAAATGGGTGCTTACCTATTCAGATTAGACAACAAATTAACGGAGTTATCAAATGGCAATTGTCTTGAAAAATAACACAAATCCTGCCATCCATGTGCAGCAGTTGTCCGATTACTCCCAAGCTTAAGAATTTCAACTGTTAAATCCATTTACAAGAAATGTCTATAACTCGAATACAAACTTGAATTCAAATTTGAATTTAAACTCGAATTTTAATCTAACTCGAATCTAAATTTGAACATGAACTTGAAATCAATCTACTCGACTAACTTGACTCGATCCAATATTGCAATTGGCATGATTCCCATTCTACTCAACTTACTCGGCTTCGTTCTTCAACTTTTGCAATCTATGGTTTCAATCAAGACATGTTATAATCAACCAATCAAATTAACTAAGGATATTTTACAGTTATAATATATTATACTTGGGGTGTTTGGGATAGTTTCTTGTGTGAATCCAACGGAGTTTCAGGAGTCCCGTATTAATCTATTTTTTTTCATTTACTCGAATCTCAGTTGGGTCTACTCCTCCACAGTTTGGAGTTTCGATGCTAACACATGAAATGGGCCCGTGTTTTCTTGCTCCTGGGGCCTTACTCTTGATCTCGTGAATATTTCTATGATTGCGTTGACATTCATACTCGGAACTTAACGTTAACATAATGACCATATAGAGACCTATAATATAGATAACCTTATTCATTTTACATATACTTTTACTCTTCACAAACATTATTTCATGGTTATTATGTACTTGTCACTTTTCACTCTTACTCTATTTTGGGACTTACCGAGCACTAGTTTGCTGACGGGCATTCCGCCCGCCTTTATTTTCTTGGAATGTTCATCAGATACGGTCGAGACGGAGGAAGTGGATGCTACTGAGGAGAATTACGACCATATAGCCACTCAGGATTAGCTTAACTTCTTTTTTCTTTCAGTTTATGTATGCCACCTGTTTAGGCATTTCCTTTTATTGTATTTACTTTTCCAGTTGAACTCATGTACCTGTATATATTTCAAGTTTGAATGTAAATAAAGATATGTTTTGAAAATTGTACAGTCTCCATTTATTCTTGCACTGTGTATTATTGTTTCAATACGCTTCGTATATTTATTTAGGGAATGACCTTCTCTGAATAAATATGCCGCGGGCTTACCACGTCATCGTTTCCGTCTACTGGGAACCGGGGCGTGACAGGTTTTGTAGGTGGCCCATGCAGGTCTGTTCTGCATGAAGTCATAAACAATATACCACAAGAATTAATGAATTCAACAAACATTTACATTCCTTTCATTTCAAATTCCTTGAATCTATCCTAACCAATCTTTTATATCAAGGTGATGGACTCTCAGAACAATACCAGCACCAATGTAAACGACAATACTCCACCTCCTACACCACCACCACCACCTACCATTGCAACTCCTCTCAATGAGCAAACGGTACTTCTTGAGGCTATCAAGAGCCTATTGGAGGAGTAGCAGCAGATTGCCATCCTTATGAACCGCCCCGAGGCTGAAGCACCTGGAGTAAAGTAGTTCCGGGCCTTACACCTAAAGAACTTCTTAGGTAAAGAGAGCCCGCTTGAAGCAAAAGAATGAGCTCAAACAATAGAGGATGATCTGGCAGCGGCAAAAGTGCCAGATATAGCTTGCATAAGAGTTGCTAAGTTGCAACTAACCAATAATGCCAGAGTATAGTGGAAAGCTAGAGAGAGCCATCTCGAGCAACCGACTGAATAAAAAACATTCCGAGACTTCTTCGATGCGAAGTACTTTCCGGAGACTGCCTGCTTCGACATGGAGCAGTAATTCATCCATCTAAAGCAAGGCTCGATGTGGGTCAAGTTTGTGGATGAATATGATGCTGAGTTAACCATACTCGACAGGTAAATTATAATCTCAAGTTCAATTTTCCTATCTTGCTTACAACCTGCTAGAACAAACTCGTAACAGGTTTGCTGCGCACCTCATTCCCACTGCTGAGATCCGGGCACGACGATTCCAGCAGGGGTTGGATCCTGAAATCTAAGCTGCACTCGCAACAGGGGATTTTCTAACCCACGAGCTTGCTTTGAAGGATGCCGATGTTATGAGGCAGTTGTGAAGAAGAAGGGCAGGCCGCAGTCGACCGGTGTGAAACACCCTTTGCACCAGATCGTAGGAGGGGCCTCTTCCAGGCTAACATTCAACGGACCATCTCGGAAGCAAGGAGGTTCGTTCGCCAACAACAGGCCAGACTTTTTTAGCTACTGCAAAAGAATAAGGTATCTAGTGAAGAACTGCCGTAGGGCGAACAACTTGTGCTTTATCTCTGGGTCTTCTACTCACGCTATCAGAGCATGCCTCCAGAACCGAGGACCTAAAAACCCTCCCGCTAGACCGGAGATACAAGCTCCTCCTACCTGGTTAGCTTTACCAGCACCAGCTCCCCGCACCCAAACTGCTCAAGCACAACGCCGAGTTTTTAACCAGGCACAAAGGAAGGTGCCGCGATGCCAAGCATTCACCATGCCGGTCGAAGAGGCCAAAACTACGGGTCAGGTTATCACTAGTAAATCTCTTCTTTCTTTCTTTTCGAGTCCTTTCAATTCCTAACTATCTTATATTTGTTATACCTAAACCTATCCCACACAACTTAAGTATAATCTTAGTAGCCACCCTATCTGCACTTGCGCTCTTCGATACTGGGGCATCGTATTGCTTCATGTCGCAACGATTCATAAGAACTCATGCGGTCCCAGTTAACCCGCTCGTATCTAGCTGGAATGTCAGTTCAGAAAACTATGTTCTAAAAGCAACCTTGGGATACGATCTATATCCAGTGGTCATCTGCAAACGGGAATTCTATGCGGACTTCAAGGCGCTGCACATACCGAATTTCAACGTAGCCTTGGGAATGGATTGACCGGGAACTTTCTTCGCTGCCATCAACTGTCGCCAAAAGAGTGTAGTGTTTGAAATACCAGATCATCCAGTGTTCTGTTTCAAAAGTGGAGACCGGACTTTGGAGCCGATCATCTATAGAGCAAAACCAAAGAAGGTAGAGATTGCAGCGTTGCAAGCGGAAGGATTGAAGGCAGAGGTCGTTAGAGAGTTCTAGGTTATTTTCCATGAAAATATATCAGGTTTGCCTCCCGATTGAACTCTTGAATTTAGTATCAATTTGCAACCCGACAAAAAACCTGTAATCAAAGCTCCATACCGATTAAGTCCGGAGAGATTGAAGGAGATCCGTATTCAGTTGGACGAACTCCTGAAGAAAGGTTGGATCAGGCCTAGTACCTCAAGTTGAAGATCTTCGGTGCTACTGGGAAAGAAGAAGGAAGGTACCTACCGGATTTGCGTGGATTATCAAGCTCTGAATGAAGTAACGATTAAGAACAAGTATCCACTATCTTGCATCAATGACCTTTTTGATCAGTTAAGTGGATCTTGTGTATTCTTAAAGTTATATTTTCATTCAAGATATCATCAGGTGAAGGTTAAGGAGTCCGATATTTCGAAGACGGCGTTTAGGACTCGTTATGGCCATTTTGAATATCTTGGAGTGCCATTCGGAGTGACCAATGCACCAGCCATTTTTATGAACCTGATGAACTAAGTTTTCCGAGAGTACTTAGACAGGTTTGTTGTTATATTCATCGATGAAATCCTGGTGTATTCAAAGAATTGGAAAGAACACACCGAGCACTTACGCATTCTCCTGGAGACATTACGACAATACCAACTCTACGCCAAGTACAATAAGTGAGAATTTTTGCTAGATCAAGTCTGATTTCTCGGACACATCGTTTCAGGCGAAGGAATCTCGGTGGATCCAGCTAAGGTGTTAGTTGTCAGCGAAGGGCCGACACCAAGGTTAGTCAAAGATATAAGAAGCTTCTTGGGGTTAGCAGGATATTACAGATGCTTCATCGAAGGATTTTCAAAGATCGCAGTACCCCTGACCAAGCTTACACGTAAAGACGAAGCATTCGTGTTGTCAGAAGCATGTGAGAAGGTTTTTGTAGAAATCAAGTCGAGGTTAACCTCTGCACCTATTCTTGTAATACCGGATCGATCTGGCGGATTTGTTGTGCATTTTGATGTGTCCAGTAGAGGATTATGATGTGTTCTACATCAGCATGGAAAAATTGTGGCTTTTGCAACAAGCCAATTAAAAGTTCATGAATGCAACTATCTAACACATGATCTAGAACCGGCAGTCATGGTCTTCGCACTCAAGATTTGGCGTCACAACTTTTTGGGAGAACGAGTGGATATATACACCGACCACAAAAGTATGAAATATATATTTACTCAAAAGAAACTCAACATGCTGCAGAGAAGATGGTTAGAACTCATGGCGGAATTCGACATCAAGCTACAGTATCATCCTGGAAAGATGAACGTACTTCCTGATGCACTTAGTCGCCAACCTTTAGCAATGAATCTCACCGCTCAGTGGAGACTACAACAAGAAATGTATGGATTGGAGATTGAAATAGTTATGCCTGGTAACGCTTCATTATTGATGAACTTACAAGTACAGTCTACACTTGTCAATCAGATCAAGGTAGCTCAGGCAAATGATGCTAAGCTACAAAGGGTCCGAGAACAAATAGAAAATGGTTTTCGAAGCGACTTCATCATTCACGAAGATGGATCCTTACGGTATGAGAGTCGTTTATGTGTGTCAGTCGGCCCTATTCGAGAAGAGTTGATGAAAGAAGCCCACAACTCTCCTTATTCGGTACACCCATGTTTACCGCCGAAAACATAAACGAACTGGGATTGATCGTCTTACCTGAATTTGAGGCATATGCTATTTGGACATATCCATCTAACTCTCGAAGATACCAAGTTGATTTATGATACCGTATATCGGAGGTTTTGACAGATGCGACCGATGTAGCAGACTTCATCAGATTTTCCCTCATTTGTGAGGGGTTTTAGATTGTGGGGACGCTCTTCCCTGCAGGCGCAAACCCCTGCAGTTATTGCGATGACAACTTTCTCCTGCTCCGGTAGGTCACTTCGTGTCATGTTATATTTGGTTTATTTTGGTTACCTGTGGATTGTGTATGGAGACTAGTTTATGCCGTCGCCTGTTGGGCGCAGATTAGTCCAAATCCGTATATTTTAAATTTGGGTTTGGGTCAAGGATTTGCTTGATAGGTCCATATTGGTAGCTTGGTTTGCCAACGGGAATGAACTTAGGACGTAGATCTCATATAAATAAGGTCCATTGTTCCCCCAATCAGAGAGCAAAGCTCTCTTCAAAATTTGAAATTTGAACTAAGGTAGCGCCTCACATGCAAAGCACGAGAGCGCCAGCGCCAAGAGCGCCAGCGCCATGAGTCAAAGACTCTGAGGCAGCGTCTCACATGCAAAGCATGAGACCGCTGGCGCTCTTAGCGCCAGCGCCATAAGTCAATGACTCTGAGACAACGCCTCACGTGCAAAGAACGAGAGCGCCAGCAGCGCCAGCACCAAGAGTCAAAAGACTCTGAGGCGGCGCCTCACGTGCAAAGCACGAGAGTGCTGGCGCTAGAACTAAATGTTCTCCACCCTTGGATCCAAGATCCAATGAGGATGATAAATCATCAAATTACAGAATTAAATTCTGTTAAGAAAATACTCCTCAAATCTTTCCAAACAAGACAGATTGTGCTTTGTAAATCAGAGTGCCATTGGATCAAAGATCCAATGGTGATTAAAAATCACCAAGATACAGAATAAGTTCTGTATGGGAAAATATTTTCCCAATCTTGCTAATAATAAGAGGAAAATCTTTTGTAAAACAGAATCCCTTGAATGAAGATCCAACGTTGAGAAACATCCCCAAATCAATCAGAGATCTCTCAATGAGAGATTTCCTTAACTGATTCAACAAATCAGCCTCCCTTATATAAAGGACCCAAGACTTCAAGTCTTGTACAGAAAAACCTCCTCATAAGTTTCAAGAAGAAACAGAGGAACCCCCCCTAAACTTCAAGAAACTTCAAAGACGAGAGCAATTTCTTCTCAAGGTAAATAGCAAGAAGAGAGATCATGGCATCTCCTCCATATTTGAGAGTTTAACTCTCATATCAGAAGAACTTAGTTCTTTTTCAGATCACAGATCTATAAGAGAAAGTCTTTCACAAAAGTAAAAGAGATCACATCATCTCATCAAAAAAGTGAAGAACTTAGTTCTTAGATCCTTGAGACAAAGTCTCTCATAAATAAAAAAACAAAAGAGATCATATCATCTCATCATAAAAGAGAAGAACTTAGTTCGTAGATCCATGAGACAAAGTCTCTCATAAATAAAAAACAAAAGAGATCATAGCATTTCCTCATAAAAGAAGAACTTAGTTCTTATATCCATGAGACAGTCTCTTATAAACCGAAAATTTAATTCTCAGAGCACAAGACCGATCAAAGCTGCCAATTTTAAAAGAAGCGCCTTAGCGCTCCAAGTCTGGCGCTCAGCGCCCAGCACTTCACGTGCTCCTCACGTGGGCGTTATTTTATAAGAAGTGCCTTAGCGCTTCAAGTCTGGCGCTTAGCACCAAGCGCTCCACGTGCTCCTCAAGCGGGCGCTATTTTATAAGAAATGCCTTAGCGCTCCAAGTTTGGCGCTCAGGGCCAAGCGCTCCACGCGCACATCACGTGGACACTAAGGAATTACAAAGCGCTCTGTAAATAAATCCACAGTGCCATAAAAAGTGGTCAACACTCAATAAAAGACAAAAAGAAAAAGCGGTGTTGTCACGACCCAAAATTGGCCCGTGACGGCCCTAATACTACGCAACGTCTAAAGACGTAACGCAATAAAAGAAAGCCAAAACCTAGAAATCTAAACCAAGAAAATACGGAAAAGATAATATAAGTTTTTGAAACACTTGAAATCGCAACCCAAATTCTTTAAAAGTTCTACTTGTTTCTTTAAAATTTTGGCAACACCTCCTTTTTTGTAAAAACTAGCCAAGATGAATACAACACAAAAATATGACGCCGTAGCGAAGAAATAAAGACAATAGAGAGAAGCTGTATATAGAAGATAACAAATCCACAAATAATATACAATATCGTCCTCACCAAGTCTCTAAGTCAACAACATAATAGTAGATGGAGAGTACAAGATACAACGAATGTACAATACAAAATACAGATGACCACCAAAACCCACGTAAGCAAAATAGTACTGTGAGCTGATGCGGTATCTGTAGCAAAAGATGATAGCTGAAAAGCTGAATAGCGGAATAGCCTGCCTCGACTACTCTGGGGAACAACCTGAAACACCTGTGGCACAACGGGGATGAGTTGCCAACTCGTGAATAGTAGATAACATATGCAGGTAATCGCAGGAATGCACGTACAACATGAATCTAAGATATGCGATTACAGTAATAACATGTCATGCAAATGCTGGATAAAGGAAAGTACACTAGCAGGTACAATCAATATGTGAGGCAATAACAACATGACAATAGTATGCGATAACTATGAAATAGGGATATGAGAATACAAATATGCAGCTATCGTGAAGGGTACACTAACAGGTACTCCAAATACATGGAACAGTGCATAAGTGAAAAGGTATGAGGTATGGAGTGAAATATGTCATCCACGGAATCCTGTCATCGTGGTAGGATCACAAACCATCAAGACACTCAAATCCCAATTCCTCAAATCAGCCCCCACGTTGGGCTCTCACATCATATAAGTCTTACGTCTCCTCAATATACAATATCGAGTAATCTCCTATATCCCGAATGTACAAATCAATAATCCCATATGTATGTCCAATCTCAATGAACCACCTGATATCCCAAGTCAAAGTCTCAAGTATGTTTCTAACATCCTAAGTATATGTATATATGCAGAAATAAATATGATGGGGTCAATACACATATATTAGCGTCCCATTCCACTAATATTGGTGTAAGGGTATATATAACAACGGCTAATCCCCTATTATATATACAAAGGTGTTTAAAAGAAATATCATGAAAACAATGTGCCAAGCATCGACACAGAAATCCTGATAGGTGCGTATCATACGCTGTCCCGAAAGCACGAGTGCCTAGCTCTGACCCTCGCCTTCCGACGTATGCATACGTGCATGACTCCCAATGGTGTCTCCATGACCCCTGCCGAGTCATTAGTACTGTCACCGGTAGGTACTAGCCCACCTCTAGGCTCAATCGGCAATATCCATCGATCTTCTTGCCTAGGGGAACTATACCGGGCCCCACCATGTACCCTCATACGGCAACCACACCTCGTATGGAGTATATAATCAGAACCGATAAATCTCATGGTGGCTGCGCAAATATCATATCAAGAAAACCGGGTTTTTCAATGTATGCATAATTTCATGAACTCCCGCGGTTCCCAAATCCAGAAATCATCATGTGAAATCCAAATAACAATGCGCAAATCCAGGAATAAATATATGCGATATATCTGAAATGCGAGCATATAAATGAGAATATGTAGCTGAAACCAGATATATGCGAAACCAATAAGGTACAGCTAAGTAGCATCAGAAAAGGTAATATGTAACTGCAACTGAATATGTGTGTAACATACAGGTGTAGCAATGTATAGGTATCTACCTATAAAAAATGATCTCGTATACCCCCCTGGTATAGGAAAAATATATGTAAGGTATACCTGTAGATGTATCGTAAAGGGTATGTGTACCTATCACTAATAGTACGATACTCTATAGGTATATAGGTATGGTAATGTCAAATGCGATAAGCAGTACGAATCAATGTCACAAGGTCCCTAACCAAGCAATATAATGTCTATAATGGTTTGTGTGTGACATGGCAATTATTGACGATGTGTGTGTAGCATACAATCCGTGCTCGTGCAACATGAACCGTCAATAATGTGTGCAGTGCCCTACGGCTACTAGTCACAGTACAATTATATCTAAGTAAATAGGGTAAAGGCGCAATTCTAACAATGACATAGAATATGCGACAAGTATTAGAATCCTAGCCCAGACGCATAACGCTATGCAGGAGATTCCCCTGTAGATGTTAAATCTACTCACCTACACTCCACGCTAGGTGAATCCTACCATCTGCTCCCCCTGTAGCAGTGCCCGTAGTCCCCGCCTGCAAACCTGCAAATAAGACATGAAAATCAAATATAAGCCAAATATCTCGCAAAACGCGTTATCGAACCCAAACGAGAAACTCGCGTCGCGAACTAAACGCGCGCGTGCACGATACGCTAAAACGTATGTATACGCGTCTAAAACCATCGCGACACGCCGCGATACGCTGGATCACAGAACCCTCTCACGTATCGCGCGTATAACGCAAACACAACGAACACCAAATACGATATATTGCCCCAGATTTTTATATAGGTCAAATATTACAAAATTAGACATGCCAAAACACTATAAATCAGAACATATAACAGTAGCCAAAACCCTAAGACCCCACCCCCCTTCCTGGCCGCAATTTGCGGCCAGATGGATTAAAATTGCGGCCAAGTTTGGGAATTAGGGGCTCGTGTTCTGGTGGTGTGGTTCTGACCTAATAAGCATGTTCCAGTTTCCTCAATTTTTTTCTGAAGGGTCCGGGTCAAAAGCAGATTACAAAATGCTAATATATCGCATAAAAACGACAATTTGCACAAAACACAAACCCTATGGTATTTTAGTGTAATCCAGGGAAAATACTCAGTTAAAGTGACCTTAACAACACTTAAATAAATAGGGTTTACCAACACAATCATTACTTAGCCACAACATCTCACAAATCACCATAATTAGCTCTAAACTAGCTAATTTAACACTAATCGAAGCTAATTAACACACAAGCTAAGCAAACTAGGGAAAGGGTTCAGAAATATACCATAAAGAACCCTAGAGAGCAGGTGAAGAAGTGGAGAAGAGCTTCTGTAGTGGCTGGGGCTGCTGCTGTTACAGTTGCTGATGCTGCTGCTTGCTTCTGCAGCTGCTGCTGCTGCTTCTAGGGCTGCTGTTGCTGGCCTTCAGGTGAGTGTGTGTGTGTGTGTTTGTGAGAGAGAGTGAGAAAGAATGAGATAAGAAAATGAGAGGGAGAATGAGAGAACAACCATGACCCCTCCCCTTTCTCACTCTCTTTCCTCATTAATGAGGCATGGTTCACACCATGCTCCCATTCCCTCTCTCTCTCACACAAAGTCAACATTCAACCCCAAAATAAAACCCTTTTTAAAAATTCATTTTATTTAAAAACCACCATACACATTATTAAACCCAAAGCACCTAAACAATATTTATTAACTTAAAGAGAATGGGTTAATCCATCATGCTTGCTAATCATGGTCTAACCCCATCTCTAAACCCTAGTTTACATGCACAAGTGTGTGTGTGCCTAGAAAAATTCTAATAAAATATTCATTAAATAGGATAAAATAATTAAAAATCAAATTGTTAAACTTTTATTAAAAACTATATATATAAAATATAATTAACTACAAAACGCATTCTAAGGTGTTACAATCTCCCCCCCTTAAAAGAAATTCGTCCCCGAATTTAAAAATATACTGTTACGCGTACCTTCAAAGAGAAGATTACAACTCTCAAATCTCGCTCGCAGCCTCCCAAGTGATTACCTCACTATACGGCTACGCCCAAGAAAAACCCTTCACAGATAGCAAGACCCTTGACCGATGTTCCTCCAGCTGCCGAGCCATTAACACACATGGCTGCCGGTGAGCGAAACGATCGCGTCCAACTCCAATGGTCTGGTGCCAAATCATGTGAGAAAGGTCAAGAAGGTAATTGTAGAGTATCATCATAAGGAATACGGGGTGAAAATCCAACAATCTGGGCGGAAGTGCCAAATTAAAGGCAACGAAACTAACTCGCTTATAGGATCTTAAAAGGACCTAAAATCCTGGGATAAGCTTCCCAAAATCCAACACGTCATTCATCGGAAAGTCCATAGGAATACATGATCTATCCCTGCGATCTTGAGTCTATGACCAACACAGTCGGCATAAGACCTCTATTTGCGCTGGGCTACTCTCATCCTGACCTGAACAACCGGATCATCTCCGAAGTTTCTAGAATAGCTGGGGTCCAAAATCCTACTTATGCAGAGTCAGAAAAACAACAGACTGGTGATCGTCACGACCTAACCCCTAAACCTAAAGGTGGCCAATTGGAGTGTTTCCTGATAACAGCTATCGAAGGAGAACCCTAACGATGGCGAGTGACGATCCCCAACCGCTGACAACAATCATAACAAACACACAACTTAACAAGAAACAACTGAGCAAATTGAGTAAAACCAGACTACAAGAATCCGAAGGGAGTCACACCCTGACTAAACTTGGGTAGAAACCATAACGAAATTCATGGAGATCTGCTCCCACTCCTACTTCGGAACGGTAAAAGGTTGCAACTCTCCAGCCGGCCTTAGATGCTCGACCCAAGCGCACAACAAGACAGACACCTTGAAACGAAACCTGAAACTTCTCTTTACATCCCTGTCCACCCGTAACTATCTCACAAGTCACGCTAAATGTTGGTGGGACTTGAATGCATATAGAGAGTTGACAGATGTGCTTGCTCTAGGATTTCACGTCTCTACCCGATAACATCAGGTACACAAACACGTCCCAAACATAGCACACCCTGTCACAAATCAAGGACTCTGAATCATTACCCAGCCGAGTATGCTCAAGTATCTCTGACGAACGAGCATCGGCGGGCCGTGTCTCGTGAAAACGATTTAAGGAAAGTGGTCGGGCGCGGACATGAGCAAGCCGTCCCCTCCGTAGAGACGAACTTAAGCTGTACTCAACGATCACACAAGAACTGTAAATCTGCAGAAGACTATCACAACAATCAAAATCCACTGCAGGAAGATGTTCATTAAGCTCTGGTGGTCCGTGAAAATCTGACATGACTCTCGAATAGACAGTGTCTCCAAATCTCCAACGCAAAACCACCGCGGCCATCTCCAGATCATGAGTGGAATATCCTTCTCGTACTTCCTCCAAATGTAGGGAAGCGAAAGCGATAACTCTATAGTGTCACCTCAGTATACACTTGAGCCCCACTCAAGAAACATTACAGTTAAACAACAAGGTCCCCCGAACCAAGAACAAAGAAAGAACTGATGCAGTTGTTAACAGAATCTTCAACTGCCGAAAACCCCGCACACAAGCCTCAGTCCACAGAAAAGAAACCTCCCTTCCGGTCAATTCATTCGACGGTGCAGCACTACTCTAGTAATCCTGCACGAAACGGCGGTAAAACCTGCTAAGCCCAAAAATCTGCGGACCTCCGTCCTGCACACAAGTCTAGACCTAAGCTGTACGGCCACGATCTACCTCGGAACCATACGAAACCGTCTCCTGTGACTACAAGACCTAGGGGTTCACACAAAACAAGCCTGAAGAAACATTCCGAGAATTTAGCAAACGGCTGGTGCTCTCCCAGTATCTGCATAACAAATCCCCAAGTGCTACTACTGTCCCTCTAGACACATTAGATAGACCATAATGTCATAAATAACACAACAATAACTGGTCGAGGAACGGCCTACAGAAATCTGGTTCATCACATCTACAAATGCTGCCAGGGCATCAGTGAATCCAACGACTCACTAATACACACAAGGCCCGTAGCACGCACAAGGCAGTCTTCGAAATGCCATCACTCCGACTCCGCAATAATGATGACCTGATCACAAATAAACTTAGAAGATGTCTCGCACTCTGGAGCTGATCGAAGAAATCGTCACGGCGAGGTGAAGGATACCTATCCGCACCGTAAGCCGGTTCAATTAACGATCCGTCGATACGCAACCCTAAACTGCCGTCTTTCTCCTGGACGAACAGAAATAGGAGCCTCTTAATGCGAAGCACTCAGACGCACAAAACTCCCCAAACCACAACTCTGCAGCTGATCCGATGGTGGTCCGGATTAGCTTCTTCCCGTCGTCTCCGTACGCCGAAGATAGATCCACCTGAAAGCTCCAACCTTTGGCTCCTTCTTCGTTCTTTGAAGAAACTAGTTCACTCGGTTTGCTAAACCTTGTGAACTAGAATGAGTAGAGAAGAGTTTGTGTGTGGGATTTTATCTATGGTTCTTGATTCTCAACTCATGAGACAAGAGAACCATAGAGTCAAGAGAGGGAGCAAGAGGTTGAGGGTGAGAGGAAAACAAGAGAGCTTAAGAACAAGAGAGAGAATGAGCAAGAAAGAATATGAGCAACTCTTTTGTCTCTCACCCTCTCATAATCCAAAGTCATGATAACTCATCATACCAAATAAGTCTTATGTGATGGTTGAAGCAACCATAACCATGTCATTTCATACACTCATTTTACACAAATGAGCAAGCAAGCAAAAGTCTTTGCCATGAAATGATGGCTATGGTTATCATGATGGTCAACTAGTCAAGCCTAGTCAACCGGTCAACAAAGTCAACAAGTCAACAAAAGTCAACAAGTCAACAAAGTCAACAAAAGTCAACAACCATGTCACCATAATACTTAATTAATATAATAGTTAATCACATATCATATTCTCATTAGGGTTGAGCAAAAAGTCAAATAGTCAACGGTCAACCGTCAACAACCCTAATGAGAATCCGCTGCCTCTGCCTCCCTGTCAACTGTGCATACACACCCGCATCCGCGTTCCGAGGAACACGAATGCAAACTGGATAAATCCAATCCCAAAAGGTACACTAGGATCTGGCTTAAACCAAAGCCCGCTAGTGTAAACTATCCGGACACTGTACGTGCACAAGTGCACGGATGTGACCGAACCCTGTCGCAAAACCATGCGACCTGTCGCAATACCATGCGACCTCTACTCTTTTGCCTAAAGGCGAAAAGCTTTCTGTGTGGGACTCTAAAGACTCGACACTAAGCTGGCAGTGGGTTTAACCACAGACCGCAAGCGGCACTAGCTGTGCGTAGCGGTCCCCAGGTAATGCCGACAAGAAGACCGACGAGGCGAAACCCATCTGAACTCCTACTGAGCCTGAGTGTGACATTCTCCGTACAGTCCGGTCTATTCGTCTGATAAATCGCATGGCGGGCCTAGGGGGCGGTAAACGTCAGTCCCCCAATAGCGGTACAAGTCATGCCGGAGCGAAGCCCAAAACACCCTGAGATAACACTGGAAGCCTACCAGTATATCTCGTTTGCCCTGGCCAGGGACTACTCGTGTAATGGCTCTCCTAGACACAGCGCGATGTCAACCCCCAATACCGGGAGAGACGAATCATGTCTAACCGTCACTGCCTCCAAGTGCTTCGGGACTGCACCCAACTACTACCTGTTTGCACGACTCCTTTGAGCCATGGTAGGGTAGTAATCAAAGTGCAGTGGGAACACACTCGAGGCGAAGTGACAGTGTCAAGTCAGCGGACTAAGCTGTACTCATGTCACCTGGGAACTGATAACTGACGATAGGCATAATACCAACTAGTCAGTTCCCGACGAGTCATGTCCAGTGTACTCGTAACCCAACGAGCACCTGCATACTCTCTCAAGTACGACGTACTGATGGCTGTGGGACAGACCATCTCCCACACTGGGATGAGAAGCGCACACGCTAGTCTACTCCGGAGTATCGATGCCCTGTCTCGATAGTCCTGCGACCAGGGACCTGCATAAGGATGTGCTTATAGATTACCCAGCCCCACTAGTGTGACGGCCATCACATCGCTGGTAATCAAGCAAAGATCCTAAGGGCTCTACTAATGTGTATAGGCGATATACAAAAATAAACACATGTACACATTGAAGTAGAAACAAACCAAGTAGCATACTACTATTTTGAGCAAGATTGTATATACAAGGTGAATATCCCAAGCTTCCATTAAGTAATATACAAACTAGTATGATACTGTAATGGCCTCTAGGGCATATACACTAACAATCTCCCACTTGCACTAAGGCCATGTACTGGCGTATCGAAGACCTATCATCTCGATCAGCCGCTCGAACTGAGTCTGGGGCAAGGCCTTGGTGAATGGATCTGCAGTGTTCTCTTCTGAAGCGGCTCTCCGAACCTCGATCTGTTGGCGATCCACGATCTCTCTGATCAGGTGATACCGCCTCAAGATGTGCCTGGATCTCTGATGGGACTTGGGTTCCTTCGCTAAAGCTATAGCCCCGTTGTTGTCGCAATACAGAGGTATTGGATCAACAATGGACGGAATCACCTGAAGTTCTTTCAAGAACTTCCTCATCCAGACAGCTTCTTTTGCGGCATCAGATGCAGCGATGTATTCCGCTTCCATCGTCGAGTCTGCAACGGTTTCTTGTTTGGAACTCTTCCAACACACCGCCCCTCCATTGAGGGTAAAGACAAAACCCGACATGGACTTGGAATCATCCTTGTCACTCTGGAAGCTGGAGTCAGCAAAGGCCTCGATCTGGAGGTCTTTTCCGCCATACACCAAGAACATCTCCTTAGTCCTTCTCAGGTACTTGAGAATGTTCTTTACCGCTATCCAGTGTTTCTCTTCAGGGTTTGACTGATACCGGCTTACCACACTCAGTGCATAAGCTACATTCGGTCTGGTACACAACATCGCATACATTATAGAGCCTACCGCAGAAGCGTAGGGTATAATAGACATGCGATCCCTCTCCAAATCAGTCTTGGGAGACATCTCTTTAGAGAGGGTGATCCCGTGACAAGCCGGCAGGTTACCGCGCTTGGAATCTTCCATACTGAATCTTTTCAGTACGGTGTCGATGTACCTGGACTGTGAAAGTCCTAATATCCTCTTGGATCTATCACGATGGATCCGGATCCCCAGGATGTATGAGGCATCACCCAGGTCTTTCATGGAGAACCTGTGTGACAAGAACCCCTTGACAGATTGTAGCATAGGAATGTCATTTCCTATTAAGAGAATGTTATCCACGTATAAAACGAGGAATACTACAGTTCTCGCTACAAATCTACTATAGATGCATGGTTCATCTGGATTTTTGATAAAGCCAAATTCTTTGACCGTCTCATCAAAGCAGATGTTCTAACTCCGCGATGCCTGCTTTAGTCCATAGATGGACTTAAGCAACTTGCACACCTTTCCGCTGCTCCCACTCTGAATGAAACCCTCTGGCTGGTCCATATAGACACACTCCTCTAAATTTCCATTTAGAAAAGTTGTCTTTACGTCCATCTGCCAAATCTCATAATCGTGGAAGGCAGCAATGGCAAGAAGGATCCGAATGGATTTCAGCATGGCTACTGGAGAAAAGGTTTCATCATAGTCCAAGCCAGGTCTTTGACGAAAACCCTTTGCTACCAGCCTAGCTTTATAGGTCTCAACCTGCCCATCTACACCAATCTCCCTTTTGAAGATCCACTTGCATCCTACGGGTTTTACCCCGTCTGGAGCAATGTCCAACGTCCAAACTTTGTTGGTGTACATGGACTCCATTTCGGTCCGCATTGCATCCAGCCATTTCACTGAGTCAACGCTCTGAACGGCCTGCTGGAAGCTAGTAGGCTCATCATAATCTATGATGCAATCCTCTCTATCCCCGTCTATGAGAAAACCGTAGTATCTCTCGGGCGGATGAGTCTGCCTACTACTCCTGCGGAGCGGCGTAGGAATGTCCTGTTCTTTCGAACCCTCTGTTTCTACTAAACTTTCAGTAATAGTCCGTGGTTCTGGAATTTCTTCCAGTTCTACTGCGCTCCCACTTATTTCCTTTTCTAAGAACTGGTGTTCTAGAAAGTGGGCATGACGAGAAACAAGAACTTTTTGTTCCTCTTCACAGTAGAAGAAATATCCCTTGGAATTCTTTGGATATCCCACAAACTTGCACAGTACTGAGCGTGCCTCGAGCTTGTCCGCATGCTGCTTTTTGACAAAAGCTGGACTTGCCCATGTCTTAATGTGATTAAGATGGGGCCTCTTCCCACACCACATCTCAAATGGCGTGGTAGGCACAGTCTTAGTGGGAACTTGGTTCAAAAGGTATGCGGCTGATTCTAGCGCATATCCCCAGAATGATCGCGGTAACTCAGCGTTACTCATCATGGACCGCACTATATCCAATAGGGTGCGGTTCCGTCTCTCCGATACACCGTTATGTTGCGGAGTGTATGGAGGAGTAAGCTGAGAGTGAATTCCGTTCTCTTTTAAATAATCCAGGAATTCGGCACTTAAGTATTCTCCACCTCGATCCGATCTTAGGATCTTGATACTTTTGCCGGTTTGTTTTTCTACTTCATTCTTATACTCCTGGAATTTTCCAAAGGCTTCGAACTTATGTTTCATTAAGAAGACATAACCGTACCTTGAGAAGTCATCCGTAAAAGTAATGAAGTAAGAATGACCGCTTCGCGCATGTGTAGACATTGGACCGCACACGTCACTGTGTACGAGTCCCAAGAGCTCGCTCGCTCTTACTCCATGTCCAGTAAACGGAGTCTTTGTCATCTTTCCTTTGAGACAAGATTGACAAGTGGCATACGACTGATATTCGAACGCATTCAAATACCCTTCTGTATGTAACTTCGTCAACCTTCTCTCATTGATGTGACCCAGTCTACAATGCCACAAGAAAGTCTGATTTATTTCCGGAGATTTTCTTTTGTGTGTATTCTGGACATTGAAAATCTGTGGTTGGTTCAATACGTATATACCATTACTCAATGTACCTGACCCAATCAAAACTTGATTAAGGTGAATGTTTACAACATTACTTACAAACGCAAATTCATAACCTTCTTTAGAAACTAAAGATACAAAAATGATATTACAAGTTGCGTTGGGTACAAAAAAGCAATTACGCAAAATCAAAACATGTCCATCTGACATTCCCAGGTGATAGTCCCCCACGGCTTTAGCATCCATGCTAGCTCCGTTCGCAACTCTGAGGGTCATGTCACCTGCTTTCAAAACCCTACGGTTTCTCAACGCCTGCAAAGAATTACAGATATGAGATCCTAATCCGGTATCCAATACCCATGAAGTAGAGTTTATTGAAAGACAGTTTTCAATAACATACACACCTGAAGCTGAAGCCGCAACCTGCTTCAATTCCTATGTCCTGGCTTTCCAAGCCCTGCAATCATTTTTCCAGTGACCTTTCTTATGACAATAGAAGCATTCTTCCTTATCCACAAGCTTCCCCGCTATCTTTGTTGCTTTTGTTTTTCCCTTCGTATCCACTTTACTAACACCGCCCCTTGGTTTGGCGGGGCCTTTCTTCTTCTTTCCCTTGGCTTTCGCCTTGGACCTAGAAGAAGATGATCCTCCTACAAACAAAGTGGATGTTTCCCTACCTTTCTGTAGGGTGCCCTCTGCGCTCCTCAGCATGTTGAGGAGCTCTGAAAGTTCAACCTCGTTTTCTTGTAGGTTGAAGTTCAGTATAAACTGGGCGTAAGTGGAAGGAAGGGACTGGAGAACTATGTCCGTATAGAGTTCACTCTCCAATGTGGTCCCTAGGTCCGCGAGCTCCTCAATGTAGCCGATCATCTTTAGCACGTGCTCGGCTACTGATGATCCGACGGCCATCTTTGCCAAAAATAACTTTTTCGACGCTTCGTATCTTGCGATACGAGATTGCTCTCCATACAGTTCTTTTGTATGGAGAAATATGGATTCAAGGTCCATATTCTCGTTCCTCCTCTAATGTTCGTTGTCCATCGAGGCAAGTACGAGGCACTTGGCCTTCGCGCTATCAATCTCCCAAGTCTTGCGGATTTCCTTATCCGCGACGCTGGAAGTGGGACCAGGGACAGGGGGAGCTTTGGTGGTAAGAAGATACCCCAGCTTGTCGTAAGTGATTGCCATCTTGACATTCCTGAGCCAATCTTTGTAGTTTGGCCCTGTCAGTATGTTTTTATCTAGAAGTAACTTAAGTCCAGTCATTTCGATTGGTCACTGCAATTAGGAGAGAGAAGATGAAACACTTAGCATGATGCTCTTGCAAGTTTAGAGTGGTTTTTAGTTTGTCTAAACAGGATGGCTCCCACTGTTTCTCGAATCCCTCCTTAAAACCAAAAAGGAAGAATTAGTCGGGATCAATCCCACCGCACAATTCTTGCTTAACCGTTCGGCCAGGCTGGTGTCGGTACTTCGAGGGAGGTTTTCCAACGCTTTCGCGAAGTTCCTTAATTCAAGAACCTCTTTTCCCTGGGGGCGTAGCCCCGCTAACACCTTTCTAGGCACCTACTAGGTTTATAGCATTGATCGATTAGTGAGAAATTTCCCGAGGAGTAGCATATACTCACAGTAGGATCGGGATCCAAATATCATCGCGTGACGAAACTGAAGGAATCCTACCAGAATCATCACGCTCCAAATGGTATGCAATACTAGCAAGTTTCAGTTCTTTTGAAACTCCCGATGTGGATTTTGCCCCATGCTCTTATGACCTTGACTTTGGCCAAAATATCATAAGTCACATGTCAAGTTCTGCCCGTCATTATCCAGGTTAATTTGGATCCATCCGTACCCACCCTTGACTTTGGCCAAAATGGCAGTACGACTGTCCCAAACCAACGCATCTATCTATGCTACACATGAATACCCATTAGCTACCAATCACTATGCCTTGACTTTGGCCAACATACATAGCTTGAATACTATTGACCATTTATGCGAAACGACGGAGGGCTACGAATGGTTTTGGCAAAACCGTGAATGTAGTGAACTTGATTTAGTCGATGGAACGAGATAGCTTTTAAATGGAGTGGCTCAAACTCCGTATTTTAAAAGTTTTTTTTGAAAAGAACCGAGTGGTTTTTTGAAAGTGTTCCAACGACTTTTACTTGGTTTATTTTCTTGCATTAGTTCTTTTAATGCGTGATATTCTTGCATTAGTTCTTTTAATGCGTCCCATCATTTAATCCTACCATTGCAGAAAACAACCAAAATATGACGTACGCTTATGCCATTCGCATTCGCCACGTGGCCCCGTCATTACCCGTTAGGTTACTTAACTAACGACAGAGCGGGGGCTGGGCTAGCGCGGTTGTAAAACATAAGCAACACCTAAATAATATCATATATAGATATACTGCAATGATAAACATTTCAGATCACAGATGAATACATTGGATATACTAGGAACCTGCAATTCGTACGAGCCTGTAACGAAAGGCAGATTACACGGTCGCGGTGAATAGCCAATACCCCACCCAAGACCCCTACGGGTGCGGCAAACTACCCGCCAAGTACCCGAAGCGTAGCAACCTCCCTCATCTCCATGAGTAGGCCACTCGACACTTCGGCATACCCGGTAGTTTGTGCACCCCTCCATGGGTCTATCCTAGGAGCAAAAAATAGTAAAAAGAAATTATACAATGACGGCTACAACCCCGACCCGGTTGTGCGGCCATACAAATAATTATTACATCAATTTACAAATTTACATGAATTGAAAGAAAAGAAAACTCTCGTCTCACAACCCCCGGCTATTCACCCGCGACAATCCAACATATTCATATACACATTCCAGAAAAACCCGTTAGCTTAAGTCTTTTAGAAGTTCGATCAAAAATACGGATTTTCGTGACCCCAAAAATAACATTTTCGTTCTGGAAAATCTGGGCTGAAAATACATATACCAAAATTCCCAAAATACCCCCAGAATAACACTGCACCAAAAATGGACCTCGGCCGAGTCAACTCGGCCGCGGATCCGCGGCGGGAGCGTGCTCCCGCCGCGTTTCCGCGGCTCTTTGACTTGATCGTTGGACCAATTTTGGTGGGTGTTCACATAAAAGCCTGAGCCGATTTTAGGTGTGAAAATAATCAACTTTTGAACAGTATAAAAATCGACAGAAACTTCGAATTTTGGGGTTCGTTTTCGGGACTTTTTCTTTGATCGATCTTCTAGTTACTTGCTAACATGTTAGATAGAGTTTAACTAGGCTCTGATACCACTGTAAGTCCATGCTACCTCTCCCGGTACTTTCGGGAATGCGGAATTTGGTAAAAACAATTTTTATGGAGGTGGTAACATGGACCTATAACCCGGATCTTGGTTAAACATCTATCTAACAACCTAACTACGAGTTTCTAGCTACTCGGTTAGGGGGTTATACCTTGCTTGTCTTGAACTCCTTCGTCTTCAAGCTCCGATGGTGGTCCGGATTAGCTTCTTCCCATCGTCTCCGTACGCCGAAGACAGATCCACCTGAAAGCTCCAACCTTTGGCTCCTTCTTCGTTCGTTGAAGAAACTAGTTCACTCGGTTTGCTAAACCTTGTGAACTAAAATGAGTAGAGAAGAGTTTGTGTGTGGGATTTTATCTATGGTTCTTGATTCTCAACTCATGAGACAAGAGAACCATAGAGTCAAGAGAGGGAGCAAGAAGTTGAGGGTGAGAGGAAAACAAGAGAGCTCAAGAACAAGAGAGAGAATGAGCAAGAAAGAATATGAGCAACTCTTTTGTGTCTCACCCTCTCATAATCCAAAGTCATGATAACTCATCATACCAAATAAGTCTTATGTGATGGTTGAAGCAACCATAACCATGTCATTTCATGCACTCATTTTACACAAATGAGCAAGCAAGCAAAAGTCTTTGCCATGAAATGATGGCTATGGTTATCATGATGGTCAACTAGTCAAGCCTAGTCAACCGGTCAACAAAGTCAACAAGTCAACAAAAGTCAACAAGTCAACAAAGTCAACAAAAGTCAACAACCATGTCACCATAATACTTAATTAATATAATAGTTAATCACATATCATATTCTCATTAGGGTTGAGCAAAAAGTCAAATAGTCAACGGTCAACCGTCAACAACCCTAATAAGAATCCGCTGCCTCTGCCTCCCTGTCAACTGTGTATACACACCCGCATCCGCGTTCCGAGGAACACGAATGCAAACCGGATAAATCCAATCCCAAAAGGTATACTAGGATCTGGCTTAAACCAAAGCCCGCTAGTGTAAACTGTCCGGACACTGTACGTGCACAAGTGCACGGATGTGACCGAACCCTGTCGCAAAACCATGCGACCTGTCGCAATACTATGCGACCTCTACTCTTTTGCCTAAAGGCGAAAAGCTTTCTGTGTGGGACTCTAAAGACTCGACACTACGCTGGCAGTGGGTTTAACCACAGACCGCAAGCGGCACTAGCTGTGCGTAGCGGTCCCCAGGTAATGCCGACAAGAAGACCGACGAGGCGAAACCCATCTGAACTCCTACTGAGCCTGAGTGTGACATTCTCCGTACAGTCCGGTCTGTTCGTCTGATACATCGCATGGCGGGCCTAGGGGGCGGTAAACGTCAGTCCCCCAATAGCGGTACAAGTCGTGCCGGAGCGAAGCCCAAAACACCCTGAGATAACACTGGAAGCCTACCAGTATATATCGTTTGCCCTGGCCAGGGACTACTCGTGTAATGGCTCTCCTAGACACAGCGCGATGTCAACCCCCAATACCGGGAGAGACGAATCCTGTCTAACCGTCACTGCCTCCAAGTGCTTCGGGACTGCACCCAACTACTACCTGTTTGCACGACTCTTTTGAGCCGTGGTAGGGTAGTAATCAAAGTGCAGTGGGAACACACTCGAGGCGAAGTGACAGTGTCAAGTCAGCGGAGTAAGCTGTACTTATGTCACCTGGGAACTGATAACTGACGATAGGCATAATACCAACTAGTCAGTTCCCGACGAGTCCTGTCCAGTGTACTCGTAACCAAACGAGCACCCGCATACTCTCTCAAGTACGACGTACTGATGGCTGTGGGACAGACCATCTCCCACACTGGGATGAGAAGCGCACACGCTAGTCTACTTCGGAGTATCGATGCCCTGTCTCGATAGTCCTGCGACCAGAGACCCGCATAAGGATGTGCTTATAGATTACCCAGCCCCACTAGTGTGACGGCCATCACATCGCTGGTAATCAAGCAAAGATCCTAAGGGCTCTACTAATGTGTATAGGCGATATACAAAAATAAACACATGTACACATTGAAGTAGAAACAAACCAAGTAGCATACTACTATTTTGAGCAAGATTGTATATACAAGGTGAATATCCCAAGCTTCCATTTAGTAATATACAAACTAGTATGATACAGTAATGGCCTCTAAGGCATATACATTAACACTAAGTACGTGTCGCGCAACAAAAGAATCGCTGACAGAAGTTAACATAACTACGACTAATCTACCCAACCACGGTACAAGCATGAAAAACAAACGAATACATCAAAAGAACATGCGAAATAAGGATACCTGAAAACTCTGCATTGGACGCCTGCGCGTCCCGATGAGTAGAAGCAAACTCCTGTGTCTGCCCTCTACCCGCAACTGGATGAACTCCTCTGGTAGACCGAGCTCTCTGAGCAAATCTTCCACATCCACGGCCTCTCTGAAAACGATCATGACGAGGTGCTAAGGAACAATCCCTGACGAAGTGCTGAAGGCTCCCGCATCGAAAACATCCACGCGCTGTCTGCTGACCATCCTGGGGATGAGAGCTGAACGACTGTTCTCGTCCTAAGCCTCTGCTACTCCCGCGACGGCCACGAAATCTATCTCGATGACCAAACCTCTGCCTCTGGGCTGGTACGAGTCCTCCACTGTCTTGGAATATGTGCCTCGTCAACTAGAGCTGCAACCACTGGTGCTATGTAGGTGACGGACTGCTGCATGCTGATCGTAAGTGATAACTGAGTAACAGGGGTGACAACCTCCTGTTGTAGCTCCCGAACGACCTCAACCAAAGAACTCATCATCTGGCGGAAGTCCTGCATCTCTTCTAAAAGCCTATCAATAGTATATGTCGTAGGCTGATCTTCTGCACCTGTGCAACTAGAGTGTCATCCTGGCAGAACTCATCTCATCCGAGCCAACTCTGACCTCGGCCCTCGCTGCATCACTCTGAGTCCTCATAGTCATCGGCGGCAAGGCTATAAATAGATATAATATTCGATGAGAATAAGGAATCGAATATCAAGGATATAAACCATCAAGGAAGGAATTTCAAACAATTTGTACTTAGGTCACTTTAGGCGAAGTATCGCATCGTGGGTATGCTGCAGACATACACACTACGTTACTTTGCTTAAGCTACCTACTCCATCATACTAAGGTCATCCTACACTCCGAAAGGTAAAACCTAGCGCTCTGATACCAACTTTGTCACGACCCAAAATTGGCCCGTGACGGCCCTAATACTACGCAACGCCTAAAGATGTAACGCAGTAAAAGAAAGCCAAAACCCAGAAATCTAAACCAAGAAAATACGGAAAAGATAATATAAGTTTTTGAAACACTTGAAATCGCAACCCAAATTCTTTAAAAGTTCTACTTCTTTCTTTAAAATTTTGGCAACACCCCCTTTTTTGTAAAAACTAGCCAAGATGAATACAACACAAAAATATGACGCCGTAGCGAAGAAATAAAGACAATAGAGAGAAGCTGTATATAGAAGACAACAAATCCACAAATAATATACAATATCGTCCTCACCAAGTCTCTAAGTCAACAACATAATAGTAGATGGAGAGTACAAGATACAACGAATGTACAATACAAAATACAAATGACCACAAAAACCCACCTAAGCAAAATAGTACTGTGAGCTGATGCGGTATCTGTAGCAAAAGATGATAGCTGAAAAGCTGAATAGCGGAATAGCCTGCCTCGACTACTCTAGGGAACAACCTGAAACACCTGTGGCACAACGGGGGTGAGTTGCCAACTCGTGAATAATAGATAACATATGCAGGTAATCGCAGGAATGCACGTACAGCATGAATCTAAGATATGCGATTACAGTAATAACATGTCATGCAAATGTTGGATAAAGGAAAGTACACTAGCAGGTACAATCAATATGTGAGGCAATAACAACATGACAATAGTATGCGATAACTATGAAATAGGGATATGAGATTGCAAATATGCAGCTATCGTGAAGGGTACACTAACAGGTACTCCTAATACATGGAACAGTGCATAAGTGAAAAGGTATGAGGTATGGAGTGAAATATGTCATCCACGGAATCCTGTCATCGTGGTAGGATCACAATCCATCAAGACACTCAAATCCCAATTCCTCAAATCAGCCCCCACGTTGGGCTCTCACATCATATAAGTCTCACGTCTCCTCAATGTACAATATCGAGTAATCTCCTATATCCCGAATGTACAAATCAATAATTCCATATGTATGTCCAATCTCAATGAACCACCTGATATCCCAAGTCAAAGTCTCAAGTAAGTTTCTAACATCCTAAGTATATGTATATATGAAGAAATAAATATGATGGGGTCATTACACATATATTAGCGTCCCATTCCACTAATATTGGTGTAAGGGTATATATAACAACGGCTAATCCCCTGTTATATATACAAAGGTGTTTAAAAGAAATATCATGAAAACAATGTGCCAAGCATCGACACAGAAATCCTGATAGGTACGTATCATACGCTGTCCCGAAAGCATGAGTGTCTAGCTCTGACCCTCGCCTTCCGACGTATGCATACGTGCATGACTCCCAACGGTGTCTCCATGACCCTCGCCGAGTCATTAGTACTGTCACCGGTAGGTACTAGCCCGCCTCCAGGCTCAATCGGCAACATCCATCGATCTTCTTGCCGAGGGGAACCATACCGGGCCCCACCATGTACCCTCATACGGCAACCGCACCTCGTATGGAGTATATAATCAGAACCGATAAATCTCATGGTGGCTGCTCAAATATCATATCAAGGAAACCGGGTTTTTCAATGTATGCATAATTTCATGAACTCCCGCGGTTCCCAAATCCAGAAATCATCATGTGAAATCCAAATAACAATGCGCAAACCCAGGAATAAATATATGCGATATATCTGAAATGCGAGCATATAAATGAGAATATGTAGCTGAAACCAGATGTATGCGAAACCAATAAGGTACAGCTAAGTAGCATCAGTAAAGGTAATATGTAACTACAACTGAATATGTATGTAACATACAGGTGTAGCAATGTATAGGTATCTACCTATAAGAACTGATGTCGTATACCCCCCTGGTATAGGAAAAATATGAGTAAGGTATACCTGTAGATGTATCGTAAAGGGTATGTGTACCTATCACTAATAGTACGATACTCTATAGGTATATAGGTATGGTAATGTCAAATGTGATAAGCAGTACGAATCAATGTCACAAGGTCCCTAACCAAGCAATATAATGTCTATAATGGTTTGTGTGTGACATGGCAATTATTGACGGTGTGTGTGTAGCATACAATCCGTGCTCGTGCAACATGAACCGTCAATAATATGTACAGTGCCCTACGGCTACTAGTCACAGTACAACTATATCTAAGTAAATAGGGTAAAGGCGCAATTCTAACAATGACGTAGAATATGCGACAAGTATTAGAATCCTAGCCCAGACGTATAACGCCATGCGGGTGATTCCCCTGTAGATGTTAAATCTACTCACCTACACTCCACGCTATGTGAATCCTACCATCTGCTCCCCCCTGTAGCAGTGCCCGTAGTCCTCGCCTGCAAACCTGCAAATAAGACATGGAAATCACATATAAGCCAAATATCTCGCAAAACGCGATATCGAACCCAAACGAGAAACTCGCATCGCGAACTAAACGCGCGCGTGCACGATACGCTAAAACGTGTGTATACGCGTCTAAAACCATCGCGACACGCCGCGATACACTGGATCACAGAACCCTCTCACGTATCGCGCGTATCGCGCAAACACAACGAACAGCAAATACGATATATTGCCCCAGATTTTCCTACAGGTCAAATATTACAAAACTAGACATGCCAAAACACTATAAATCAGAACATATAACAGTAGCCAAAACCCCAAGACCCCACCCTCCTTCCTGGCCGCAATTTGCGGCCAGATGGATTAAAATTGCGGCCAAGTTTGGGAATTAGGGGCTCGTGCTCTGGTGGTGTGGTTCTGACCTAATAAGCATGTTCCAGTTTCCTCAATTTTGTTCTGAAGGGTCCGGGTCAAAAGCAGATTACAAAATGCTAATATATCGCATAAAAACGACAATTTGCACAAAACACAAACCCTATGGTATTTTAGTGTAATCCAGGGAAAATACTCAGTTAAAGTGACCCTAACAACACTTAAATAAGTAGGGTTTACCAACACAATCATCACTTAGCCACAACATCTCACAAATCACCATAATTAGCTCTAAACTAGCTAATTTAACACTAATCGAAGCTAATTAACACACAAGCTAAGCAAACTAGGGAAAGGGTTCAGAAATATACCCTAAAGAACCCTAGAGAGCAGGTGAAGAAGTGGAGAAGAGCTGCTGTAGTGGCTGGGGCTGCTGCTGTTACAAGTGCTGATGCTGCTGCTTGCTTCTGCAGCAGCTGCTGCTGCTGCTTCTGGGGCTGCTGTTGCTGGCCTTCAGGTGAGTGTGTGTGTGTGTGTGTTTGTGAGAGAGAGTGAGAAAGAATGAGATAAGAAAATGAGAGGGAGAATGAGAGAACAACCATGACCCCTCCCCCTTCTCACTCTCTTTCCTCATTAATGAGGCATGGTTCACACCATGCTCCCATTCCCTCTCTCTCTCACACAAAGTCAACATTCAACCCCAAAATAAAACCCTTTTTAAAAATTCATTTTATTTAAAAACAACCATACACATTATTAAATCCAAAGCACCTAAACAATATTTATTAACTTAAAGAGAATGGGTTAATCCATCATGCTTGCTAATCATGGTCTAACCCCATCTCTAAACCCTAGTTTACATGCACAAGTGTGTGTGCGCCTAGAAAAATTCTAATAAAATATTCATTAAATAGGATAAAATAATTAAAAACCAAATTGGTAAAATTTTATTAAAAACTATATATATAAAATATAATTAACCACAAAACACATTCTAAGGTGTTACAGGTGTCAGAACCCAAATCAATTCTCAACATTGTTGAATAAAAAGGGGCCGAGCCCAAACAAATGTTCAACATTTTATTCAAAACTGAGTGGGCTGAGCCCAAGTTGGCCACAAGTCCCTAATTCAGATTAACCGAGCCCATATGCTCACAAACTTTTTAATTGGTCTTAGTCCCAAACCTGACTATAGATCTCCCAACCAACATTTGTTCAAGGGTACATCTCTTCATACCTCTGATACATGTCGTTGTAATTCTTCAATGTCTTCAGAAAGATGGAGGGTCCCAATAACCAGTAACTTTTGGTGCATCCCCAAATGGTTAAACCAAAACCTTACTGACTATGATGTCTTTAAACCATACAGACTACGATGTCTTTATACCTTACAGACTATGAGGTCCTTAAACTCATGGACCGCAATGTCCTTAAACTAAAACGATAGAGTCAAAATACTCTTTCGTTAGATCTAAATGATCCCAAAATCCTTTTGAGTAGATCTTAGTCTAAAAATTAGACTAACGTATCCTTAACAAATATTTAAGTTGATATTAATCTCAAAAGAGGTTAACGAGCCTTAAATCAAACCCAAACCCAAATCTAAGAAAATACGGATTTGGACCAATCTCCGCCCTACGGGCAACAACATAAATTAGTCTCCGTATACAATCCACGGGCAACCAAAAAATAAAACAAACACACACGATACGAAGTGACCTTCTGGAGCAGGAGAAAGTGGTTACCGCGATGCGGTAACGTAATTAACTGCAGGGGCTTACGCCTGCAGGAAAGAGCGTCCCCACAATCAAAAAACCCCTCACAATGAGGGGGAATCTGACGAAGTTTACTTCAACGGCCGCATCCGTCTAAACCTCCAATGCATGGTGCCATAAATCAATTTGGCATCTTCGAAGAGGTGGACGGATAAAACCAAATAGCATCTGCCCCCAAAATTCAGGCCAGACGTCCTAACGTCCCGGTCGCGTCTTTCGGCGGTAAACAGATTCTGGCACGCCCGGTGAGACCTTTTCCTCTTTCCACTCCACACTTCGTGTGTCGTGTTCGCGAACAAATCACAGTTTAATATGGTTGCCCCTAGATTCGAGGTACTAAGATTTGGTGTCTTTCTCCCGTGCAGAGAAAATAAAAGTAATGGCCTCCAGCTGCACTAACTGCAACAACAACTTCCACTCTGTCCTCGCTGGAGGAGTGACCTATGGGCCCCAAGCGGCCTCCATTTTTGCCATGCCAGTGGAACAGGTGATTCAGGCCACCACTGGACTGTTCTTTGGGACCATGATCCCACCGGCAAGCTTCAGCGTCCTGATGCCATCACAGGAAGCTCCGAAGAAGTCGGTCTTCGATCGGCTTACAACTACCACGACCCCTCTCAACGGGTCGTCCACTTCCAAGTCTACTGTATCAGTCATCGACAGGCTGAGCCTACGCTCCAGTGGGCCGGTAAAGAAACCTGCAATACCTGAAGGAGTTATCCCGAAGCGGATAGCCATTCCAACTCCGATTGACGAAGTCGTCAAAGGGGCTTCTCCTGCTAAGGGATTGGTCTTCACAAGACTGACCGTTCCAACTCCTGCTGCAGGCGAGGTTGTTAAAAATTCTTTTCCTGCTAAAAAGTCAGCCTTTGCAAGATTGATCGTTTCTTCTCAGCGGACATCAGTCTTTGATAGGATGGCGCTAGCAGCAGCCCTTTACCAGGACAGGGGGGATGATGAAGCCACCCCTATAACTGAGCAGGTACTATCTGCAAGACATGCTTGACGTCGCCACTGGGGCTGAATGAAAAAATCTTTGGAACTCTCCCTGAGGTCATTGAAGGGATGCTAAAGCCGCGCCCAACACCGAGAATTGGTAACGAGGGGCAAAGCACCCAGGACCAGCCGTCAAAGTCTTCAAAGAAAAAAAAAGAACACCAAGAAGCCCGCGCAGCCTGACGACAAGCGCACGGAGCTGCAAAAGCATATTGACGCGCTGGAAAAATTTAACCAGAAGGCGCGAACCCCGGTCACACTCCAAGAGTTTCTCTGCCACATCCTTGAGGGCGGAGATGACGACAATGATGAGGGAGAAGACTCGTCAAAAGAACCTGAGAATTATGTGGCAAGTCGTCACATGATCTCTCATTCACCAATAAATGACGAAGAAGCTCATTCGGCGTTAAAAGATAACAAAGAGGAGCTGGGGGCAGGATCGGTTGCAAAATCCTTGGAACTGTCAGACGAGATGATCGACATTCTACTGAATGAAGCCCGTCAGAAGAGCAAAACTGATCAAGAGCGTAAGATGGCCATATTCGAAAGAGCCAGACGTCAGCATCAAGCTGAGGAAGTCATGGTAGGGATGAGTCACAAAGCGCTCCAACCAGATCGAAGCACGCCCGCGGTAGACAAAAGCAGGCTTAAGGCAAGGAAACGGTTCGCTAAAGCCCTGTCAATTGGAATGAAGCTGCCATCCTCCAAAGGAAACACTCCTGGCAGTATACACCTTGACAAAGAGGATGTACATCCTAGCTACTGCTTGTACCATCTAAGGATTGTGCACCCTACCAAAGAGTGTAATGCCTTTAAAAACTGGTGGTAGGGATATGTTACCCGCCGACAACACTTCAAGCGATTGAAGCGCAAGTCTCGTCGAGAGCAGAGAAGCACGACAAATGAGCACCAAAGAACTGCCGGCAACTGTCACATGGTTGATTCTAGAGGATCGCAAGTTCTCACCTTCGGGAGCGATTCTGACGAAGAAATAGCCATCGGCCTCCTCTTCAAAGAATCCGCCTCAAGAAAAGAGGAGGAGGTAAAGAACTGTGAAAATATTTGGTTGCGTAGTCGTACGTTGCCCGAAAAGAATCTCGGACCTACAAACAAGGGATCGAACAAAAAAGACAAGTGGAAAGAAAAAGTCCCTGAGGATATCGCCCTCGATTATCGAGTCGTCGATGAGCTGGCAGCCAAGGACCCGCCTAAGAAGAACAAGGTGGATTATAATGTCCTGGCACGTCTACGTCTGAGGAAGATACCCTCACAATTGAGTATCTTGGACGCTCTTCTGTTGTCTAAAGTGGCATGAGATTCTCTAATCAGGGCATTACAAGAGCCCGAGCAGTTTCAAGTTTTCCTTGCCGAAGAAAAAATGAAGGATGAGCTGGAAGAAGTGCACACAACTGACATCACTTTCGGCGATGAAGATCTCCTCCTTGGAACGTGTGAGCATAACCGTCCCCTGTATGTCACAGGGTACTGCCATGACATCAAGATAAGGAAAATATTAGTTGACAACGGGTCCTCTGTCAACCTCCTAAATGTGAGGGTGTTAAAAGAAATCTGCATGAGCGTTCAGCACCTCGCTCGGGATAAAATCACCATCTCCGGGTTTGACTCTCAGTCATCACGGACGCTTAGGTCTGTAATACCGACGTTACGCTTTGGGCTACTCGTCACTGACATCAAATTTCATGTCATTGACGCCAAGACCTACTACAATACTTTGCTCGGAAGGCCTTGGTTGCACGAGTACAACATCATCCCTTCTACACAACATCAGTGTATGAAGTATTTCAAAGATGGTCTCGAGTATACCGTGACGGGAGAACTAAACCCATTTTCCGTAAATGAAGTCCGAAAGTACGAAGATGCAAAGTATTTCCTACCAGACTTTGAAGACAAGGAAAGATGCCACAAACCGGAGAATAAGCAAAAAGCTATCACCACTATTCCGATCTTCGGGAGCGATACCGAGGAGGAAGAAAAGATAATCTATTCGGGGCCGCCCCAATGCAACAGGCCGGGACCATCTACCCCTATTCTGGTCTTTGGCAGCGACTCTGAAAACGAAGTCAACAAAGTGTTCTCGGGTCGTCCATCAATGCAGGCCTTCACTGAAGATGATCGGAGTTTGAAAATCGCCATGGTTCCGCGGCAGCATTATGGAGAGCTTGATGCACTTGAGACATATAGTGTGCAAGAGCTGCGGACATTCTACGTCCTCTTTAAGCGAAGAGGTGAAAATGCAATCCTATTCTACCGATCCACGGAGACTAAAATCGAAAGAGAAGTCTGGCATGGTACCGATTTTGCGCTCAACAGGATCCAACCAATCCGTCTGCCCAGATACTACGCAGAGGGATTGAAAAGGTTATTGAGATGCTAAGGCGTACCCTTTAAGCAGACCGCGCGACAGGCCCAATTCTACAATAGGATCTGGAACGTCCCCGGAACTCAGCGAAAATTGCCCAACGGAAAAATAGAACCGATCGGGCTTGGATATATCCAATCCAAGAAACGAGAGCAGTTCCATGGCTGCCATGTTATAAAGGACCTTGATGAAGAAGAGGATGCTCTTTTAAAAGACGCTGACGCTGAACCAGAACGCGATCCTGTCATAAAAATGCAGAGTCCGTCGTTTGAAGAACAAATGGACAAGCTGGTGAGGGAAGCGAGTCAAAAGGCTCGGAATGACCACAGCCGCGAAATGGCCATCTACGAGAAAGCCAGGATGCAACGTATCCTTCAGCAGGCCACGCAGGATGACGATGCCCTTTACCGTCAGCCAGCCATGCATTCCCAAGACAAGAAAAAGGCCCGACGCGAAGGTAAAAACAAGTTAACAAACGGAGAAAACGTTCGGCCACGGCTAAGCGGGTCCAAGAAGCCTCGAGATCGAGGAAAAGTCAGCCGGAATCCATCACTGATGAAGAAGATGGATCGGGAATATTCCTTCCCTCAAGACAAGACAAAGAAAATCTTTGACCTCGTTATGAAACATCAAATGATGACACTCCCGGAGTCTCAGCACCCCGATCAAGCAAACGAGGTTCATCACCCGGATTATTGCTCCTATCACTGAGCGATAGGACATCCTATAGAAGACTGCTTCACCTTTAAAAACTGGGTCGAAGACCAATATCAACTCGGCAGGTTCGCTCTATCCAACAGTTGGAGGGTAGCCCCACCACAAAGGCATGTGCCAAAAGCAACGTATATGGCGAGAGTAGAACCAGATCAACATCGGTCTTGGAAACGATCTCGTACCTGTCATGTGATAGCGCTGTCAGAAGAAGAAATGCCCGAGAACATGGATGGCCTCTCTTGGTGCTTCGAAAATGAGGATGAAGATGAGTTGAACTCAGAGTTTCCACCGGCGCCAAAAGAATTGGTAGATGGAATACATACTACCGCGGACAATCTAAAGAAAATCGACTTGGGGACGACAAACGACCTGTGGCCAATGTTCGTCGGTGAGCTGCTGTCTAAAGAGCAGGTGGCTACGCTAAAAGACGTGCTCATACAGTATAAAGACCACTTCGCATGGAACTATTCCGAGATGCCGAGGCTAGATCCAGAAATAGCTGTGCATAAATTGGCGATATCTCCAGACGTCAAGCCAGTCAAACAAACAGCAAGAAGAATGCGGCTCGAACTTGAAATGAGTATCAATGCCGAAGTCAAGAAGCTAATCGACTCTGGCTTCATCCAAGAAGTTCAATACCCTGACTGGATCGCCAACATTGTCCCAGTGATGAAGAAAAATGGGACGGTGCGCATCTGCGTGGACTTTCAAGACCTCAACAAAGCATGTCCGAAGGATGACTTTCCCGTACTGGTTACCGAGCTAATGATAGATAACACATCCACTCACGAAGTCGTCTCCTTCATGGAAGGATCATCGGGGTTCAATCAAATAAAGATGCATCCCGAAGACCAGAAGCATACCGCTTTCCGGACTCCTATGGGCATATTCTGCTACAAAGTGATGCCTTTCGGTCTGAAGAACGACGGCGCCATCTATCAGAGGGCCATGACAAAGATTTTCGATGACCTCATACATGAAATCACCGAATGCTATATCGACGACCTCGTGGTGAAAAGCAAATCGTACGAGGAGCATTGGGAGCATCTGAAGATCATGTTCCAGCACCTTCGGAAATACAACCTAAAGATGAACCCTCTGAAATGCGCGTTCGGGGTTTCCTCAGGCAAATTCCTAGGCTTCATCGTACGACACCGGGGCATCGAAATAGACCCATCAAAGATCAAGGTGATTATGGAGATGCCTCCACCAAGAACTCTCAAGCAACTGCGGTCTCTCCAAGGAAAGCTCGCATATATCCGGCGGTTCATAGCTAACCTCTCCGGCAAATGCCATCCCTACAGTCACCTGATGAAGAAGGGGACCCCGTTCGTATGGGATCGCAAATGCCAGAAAGCACTGGACGAAATCAAGCAATACGTGCAGAATCCGCCGGTACTGACCGCTCCGGTCAAGGGAAAGCCCCTCATCCTGTACACAACCGCCCTTGAAGGTTCCTTAGGCGCGTTATGGGCACAGGAGGATGACCAAGGGAAAGAGAGAGCCCTCTACTATTTGAGTCGAGTTCTCCTGGGGGCAGAAAACAACTACTCCCCTATCGAAAAACACTGCCTGGCGTTAATCTTCGCGATAACGAAGCTTCGGCATTATGCTTTGGCGCATGAGGTCCACCTCATATCAAAAGTGGATCCTCTAAAATATTTGATGTCAAAAGCCATACTAACAGGAAGGCTCGCTAAATGGACCCTACTCTTAATAGAATTCTCGATAACATACCGACCTCTCAAGGCAGTGAAAGGCCAGGCCATCACCGACTTCCTCGCTGAGCATCTGATACCTACCGACTCACCCCTAAATTGCGAATTGCCAGACGAGCACGTGTTTGACATGATCAACGGGGAGAGAAGAGAGAGCGATACCCGATGGGAACTCTACTTCGATGTGGCATCTTCCATGAAGAAGTGAAAGCACAACTCCCCTATAATCAAATCTGGGGTAGGCCTCATCTTCGTAACTCCACAATATGGGATAATGTGCTTTGCCTTCTCCTTAACAGAGCCAAGGAAAAATAATGAAGCGGAATATGAAGCTTTTATAGCAGGTCTTGAGATCGCTGTCGACATGGGAATCGAAAACCTCCTCATATACAGAGACTCCCAGCTGGTCATTAGTCAAGTAAACGGCGACTATCAAACGTGCAAACCAGAGCTGGTAAAGTACAGCGAGAGAGTGCAACGATTGCTGACTCAAATCCCTTCCTATGCCCTGGAAAGCATACCGCGTGCGGAAAATAGCAAGGCGGATGCGTTAGCTAAGCTCACTAAAGAACTGGCTGACGAAAACCTCGATGACGTAAGGATCGTTGTGCAAAGCCGTCGGGTTCTTGCACCAGTGGAAATATCTCCGGAGTCGTCTGAAGAAAAGGAAGCGACCAAGCAAACGACCCTGCAAATAGAGGACCAAGGAAGGGTTAAAGATTGGAGAGAAGTCTTTATAGACTACTTCAAATCCCATCGAACACCTGAAGATGCATCCTCAAGGCATCAGCTCATGAAACGAGCTCTGTCCTTCACCTTCTTCAATGATACTCTATATAAGAGATCATTCGACTCTCTGTGGCTAAGAAGCCTGGGACCGGAAGAAGCAAAGAAAGTTGTCCAAGAAACTCATGATGGACTCTGCGGTTCTCACCAAGCTGGGCCAAAGATGAAGCTGAAGATCAAAAGGATGAGCTACTGTTGGCCCACGATGATTCAGGACTACCTCGAATACACGAAGCAATGCCACTCATGCCAAATTCATGGAGACTTCATCCACCAGCATCCAAACCCGCTACACCCAACAGTGGCTAGCTGGCCGTTCGAAATATGGGGAACCGACATAATTGGGCCTATTTAACCAGCGTCATCCAAAGGATATCGGTTCATATTGGCGATAACTGATTACTTCTCCAAGTGGGCAGAAGCGATACCGCTAAGAGAAGTGAAGACGGAGAACATCCTCCATTTCTTCAAGACACACGTCATCTATCGGTTCGGCACTCCGCGACGGATTATCTCCGATAACGGGCCCGCCTACAGAATCCATAAAATCGGTCGCTTCGCACAACAGCATAACATAGACTGGAGATACTCATCGGTCTATAATCCCCGAGCTAACGGTCTAGCTGAGGCTTTAAACAAGACCTTGATGAAGATCATTAAGAAGATGGTGTCCAAAAATAAAAAGAACTGGCACAAGAGACTGCACGAAGCTCTCTAGGCTTACAGGACCACGTTCAAAACGGCTAAGAATACAACGTCGTATACATTGGTATTCGGCACAGAAGCAGTACTCCCCTTGGAGATAGAGCTACCCTCTTTGCGAGTGGCGGTTCATTACGAGCTAAGAGACGAAGATAATGCTCATTTTTGGCTTGAGGAGCTCGATGCCCTCGCTGAAACTCTTCTCATGGCATAGCAAAACCTAGAAGCTTACAAAGCAAGGATGACGGGTTCATACGAAATATTAACTAGGACGAGAACATTCCATCAAGGCGAACTCATGCTAGTGGTCAAGAGACCTATGATCCCCAATCGTGCCAAACGGGGGAAATTCGAGCTGAACTATGAAGGCCCATACATCATAGACAGGGTCTACCAAGGAGGGAACTATCTACTCATGGATATGCATGGTGAAAGACCCTTCAGGCCTATAAACGGTCGGTTTCTAAAAAAATAGTATGCCTGACGAGTCATGGCCTAGGTTAACGATAGATGACGACGCCTATGTCCACTCGCTATCTTCCTAAGCCCAAACTCTATAAGTAGTATCCAGCGAAACCTCGCCTAAAAGACGTGCCACGGACCGAAAAGTCCTTAAACTAACAACGGACCGAAACGTCCTTAAAACTAACAACGGACCGAAACGTCCTTGAACTAACTATGGAACATAATGTCCTTAAACTACTACAAACCGCAACATCATTGGGCTGACGCAAAAAAAATGGTACGTCCATAAGCGAAAGGGGCACGGATGAAAACCGGAAAGGGCTCCGTGAGTAAAAACAGCAGGGCTACCGGCGAGTTTGTGAAAACCTGAAAGGGTGCAGGCTCGTAAAAAATTCATACACACTTGCAAGGTCCTCTCGACTTTGTAAGGAGAAAATACCTGCGTGAGATCCTTACGACTCACAAGGGAGCAAAACACTTAGGAATCCTCACGATCCCTAAGGAGAAATTACACTTACGAGATCCTCACGACTCGTAAGGAGAACCCTCGTGTGAGACCCTCACGGCTCATAGGATTCAAAAGCCTTAAGTTACAAGGATTTGAACATGTTCTTAAGCCATCACATTTCCCAGACTGCCCTACAAATGGTTCAATATTGACCCTTGTATACAATCCACGGGCACAAATAAACGTCTCCCCCACCAAGTTCCGCCAATGGCGTGAAATCCCCCTATTTGGTGAACAACACTTGTAAGTCCTCTCGATTTACAAGGAGAAAACACTCTTGCAAGATCCTTACGACTTATAAAAGAGAACACCACTTAGGAGTCCTCACAACCTCTAAGGAGAACATACACCTATGAGATCCTCACAACTCGGAGGGAGAAACACCTTTATGAGACCCTTACGGCTCATGAAGTCAAAAGCCTTAGTCGACAGGATCCTAACCCTGTTTGCTAAGCCACCTTTGTTCGAATCGACAGAGGCAAATGATGATTCGCTCCTGGCAACGTTCCAGTAGTAGCGATGCTGATTCCTAAATCTGTAACAAATTCCAAGTCCTTTCACGGTAAGAGATGATTCTTTCCTAGCAATATTCCAGTCGCAGCGATGCTGATACTAAGATTGGCATCAGATCCCAAGTTCCATACTCACAGTAAAAAGTCAGCGAGCTATAAATGTATATGAAATAGCCGAAATGATAGTGCAACGTGCAAAAAAATCAGCAAGTAAAAGATATGCATACAAAAAATAGCCGAAATGATTAGGCAACTCGCAATAAAAAACAGCGAGTAGAAAGAAAAATAGCCGAAATGATTGGGCACCGCGAAAAATAGCCGAAATGATTGGGCAATCGCGACTTTCGCGATATAAAAAGCTGAAATGATCTAGCATCGCGGAAAGAAATAAAAAAATGATGAAAGAATGGAACTTTCGCCCTGCAGGTAAGTCCATAGTGACCCCTATATACAATCCATGGGTATAAACGAAAAGGGATCCACATTTCCTGAAAAGACTCTGTCAAAGAGAGAGTCAGGTCTCAATGGCAACATCTACAGCTTAAAGACCAACAAAGGCGTTCCTCCTCATTCCAGCAGGATACGGATGCGACTGTAGGGTGTTTTTCGTCACGGGGGATGTGTTTTTAGTGTAGAGTATGTGTGTGTGTGTATGTATATATAAATATATATAATAATAAAAAAAGGAAAGGGCATCCAAAGGATGCGTGAGAAAAAGCGCCAGCGCTTTGGGTGCTAGCACTTTGAGCGCAAGAACGCTAGCGCCACACGTGCCAGGCACGTGGGCGCTCGGGCGCTAGCGCTTTGAGCGCAAGAGCGCTAGCTCCCCACGTGCCAGGCACGTGGGCGCTCGGGCGCTAGCGCTTTCGATGCTAGCGCTCTGAGCGCAAGAGCGCTAGCACCCCACGTGCCAGGCACGTGGGCGCTCGGGTGCTAGCGCTTTGGGCGCTAGCGCTCTGAGCGCAAGAGCGCTAGCGCCCCACGTTCCAGCACGTGGACGCTCGGGCGCTAGCGCTCTGAGCGCAAGGATGCTAGCGCTTTAGGCGCAAGCGCCTCACGTACCAGGATCGTAGGCGCTCGGGAGGCAAAAGGGACTTGGTCCCTGCAATGGGAGTTGTACTCCCAGAAAGGAACACTTATTATTTTGTGTGTGTATATATATATGAGGAGTTAAACTCCCAGGATATTTTGAGGCTGATGAAGGGGCTTCTCCTCTTGAGCCCTGGATCTTCCCCAAAGTGGGGTTTCTGGAGATGGGTCTCATTCTTCTTCCCGTCGTTTGGTCGGATCTTGGAAAAAGGGGGCGAGACTTAAAAATCTCCCCCTTTTGAGATCTAATGGCAGATTCAAGTTCCCCTTTGTGGGTTTTGTGGTGAAAAACTATTTAGTTTTGGAAAAGGAAGAATAAAACTCTTGATTTAATTCAAAAGAAAGAAGAAGGTTTTAGAACCTTGAGGAAGGGGAAAGAGGCACAAGCCCTGATTTTTGGGGAATGAAAATTCTATCCTTTATTCATCATCATGTTGCTTATAGGCTTACACATTTACATATAGCCCCTTGGGCTTTAAAAAATGGCATTTTGTCCATCCCATGGCTCATGTGCCATTTCTTTTTGCACATAAGCCATGAGCTTTACAAAAATTTAGCTTTATGTCCATTTTGCATAAATTCATGCATAAAAAATTACATAAAAATTATTTATTACATGATTTCTATTTTGGCATAGAGGAGGGCCGGCCGCTTCATGTTCGGACTCGACCTGGGCATGGGCCCACTTGATCTGGGCTTAGGCCCACTTGGCTTGGGGTTGACCTTCACTTTGACTTAGTGAATCGGGGTGCAATTTTCGACCCCAACAAAGTGCCCCCCATCAATAAATGGACACCGCGCATATGAGTTGTGTGCATGAAATTGATGGATCTTGAAGCTGGACTTTGAGGTGGAACATCATTACGGGGGCGGAGCATCCCTCGGGGAGCATGATTCCCGGGGATCGGAGCATCATTCCGATTTGTGGAGCATAATTCCAGGGTCGGAGTATCATTCCGAAGAGTCAGAGCATAATTCCGATTTGCGGAGCATAATTCTAGGGTCGGAGCATCATTCCGAAGGATCGGAGCATCATTCCGATCTGCGGAGCATAATTCCAGGGTCAGAGCATCATTCTGAAGAGCGGAGCATGATTGCAGGGATCGGAGCATCATTCCGAAGGGCGGAGCATGATTCGAGAGATCGGAGCATCATTCCGAAGGGCGGAGCGTGATTCCAGAGATCCGAGCATCATTCCGAAGAGCGGAGCATGATTCCAGGGATCGGAGCATCATTCCGAAGAGCGGAGCATGATTCCAGGGATCAGAGCATCATTCCGAAGAGCGAAGCATGATTCCAAGGATCGGAGCATCATTCCGAGGAGAGGAGCATGATTCCAGGGATCAGAGCATAATTCCGAAGAGCGGAGCATGATTCCAAGGGGGTCGAAGCATAATTCCGATGAGCGGCAGACATTCTGACCGAAGAATAATTTCGATTCAGAAGTTGATTCCCAGGCGAAGCATAATTCCGACAGGGAAGGAAAATACTCCGAGGCGAAGCATGATTTCGACACGGGATACATTTTGAGACGGAGCATGATTCCGGCGCAGAGCTTGTTGGCTGACTTGATTCCGAGACGGAGCATAATTCCGATGAGGAGGTCGTTGGTTGATTCCGAGCCGAAGCATAATTCCGACAGGGAAGGCAGATACACCGAGGCGAAGCTTGATTTCGACATGGGGTACACTCTGAGACGAAGTATGACTCCAACGTAGAGCTTGTTGGCTGACTTGATTCCGAGACGAAGCATAATTTCGATAGGGAAGGCAGATACACCGAAGCGAGGCATGATTTCGACACGGGGTACACTTTGAGAAGAAGCATGATTCCGACGCAGAGCTGGTTGGTTGATTTGATTTGATTTGGGTTGACATCAGCATCGCTGCACTGGAATATGGTACCAGAAGCGAATCATCATTTGCCATGAGTGGATTTGGGCATTTAGGTTTTTATTTGGCATCAGTATCGCTACACTGGAATATGGTACCAGGAGCGAATCGTCATTTGCGCTTGCTTGTTAGGAAGCGATGGCTTAGGAGACAGGTTTTAGGTCCCCATCACCTAAGACTTTTCAATTTTGTGAGCCGTAAGGGTCTCACAAAGCATTTTCTCCCTACGGGTCGTAAGGATCCCGTAGGTGTAATTTTTCCTTAGGAGTCGTGGGGACTCCCAAGTGTGTTGCTCCTTTGTGAGTCGTAAGGATCTCACGTGGGAATTTTCTCCTCACAAAATCGAGAGGACTTTGCGAGTGCATTTCATCTCTTTTTCACGAGTTTGCGCCCTTTCGGGTTTTCACAAACTCGCCGGTAGTCCTGCTGTTTTTACTCACGGAGCATTTTCGGGTTTTCATCCGTGCCCATTTTGCTTGTGGACATACCCTTTTTTTTAATCTTCACTGCCGGTGGGATTTTGAATGTGGTCTCGCCGGCAGGACTTGGGAGAGATTGGGATCGTTTTACGCCCGTGGATTGTATACGGTTTTCCAGGATGTATGATCCAGACCGTAGGGCCGGAAAAATTTTGAGACTTTGTTGGCATCTGCATCGCTGCACTGGAATATGGCATCAGGAGCGACTCATCATTCGCCGTTGGGGTATGGGATTTGGAATTTGGTTGGCGTCTGCATCGCTGCACTGGAATATGGTACCAGGAGCGACTCATCATTCGCCACTTGGGGATTTGGATTTTGGTTAGCGTCTGCATCGCTGCACTGGAATATGGTACCAGGAGCGACTCATCATTCACCGTTTCCTATTGGGAAGCGCTGTCTTAGGAGACAAGTTTAGATCCCTATCACCTAAGGCTTTTCAATTTTATGTGCCGTAAGGGTCCCCTAAAAGCATTTTCTCCCTACGAGTCGTAAGGATCCCTAGGTGAATTTTCTCCTTAGGAGTCGTGAGGACCCCCAAGTGTGTTTTTCCTTTGTGAGTCGTAAGGATCCCACGAAGGTTTGTTCTCCTCATGCATCGTGAGGACACATGAGTGAGTCTTCCCAATGGAGCATAAGTACAAGGGCGGAGACCGGCCGCTGGATTGGTGATTGCGGTGGGGTATGGGTATGATGAGAATTATTTGAGCCCGTGGATTGTATACGGTAGTCAATTTGGGGACTGGCCGTAGGGCAGGGAGAATTTTGGGAAACTGGATTTTGGTTGGCATCTGCATCGCTGCACTGGAATATGGTACCAGGAACGACTCATCATTCGCCGTTGTTTTGTTTTTCTTTTTGTTTTTGTTTTTTTGCTTTTGTTTTCGTTGTTTTTTTTACCGCGATTGCTCTATCATTTCAGCTTTTCTTATCGCGAAGATCGCGATTGCCCTATCATTTCGGCTTTATTTTCATCTTTATTTCACTCGCTGATTTTTATTGCGAGTTGCCCCGTCATTTTGGCTTTTCTTTATTTTTCTTTTATTTACACATTTTTTGTTTATTTACATATTTTTTTTACATTTCCAGTTTAACGACTTAGAGGTCGACTGTTCCCAGTTTAATGACGTGGTGGTCGATTGTTTTCAGAGAAAGGCATATGTCTGAGAGAATCAGTTTCACGAAGAACTTCGATCTCCGTTTGTATGAAATTGGCGGTCGCAACTGGACTGTTTGTTAACATGCCTTTAGACAGTTCTATCTCTCCTGCCTTGTATTGCTTTTCGACCAATCTTTGAAGACGAAGCAGTCCTCAATGGCATGACCTATCACTCTGTGATAGGGGTAGTATTTAAGGTCGTCGGTCATATTCGCTTCCTGCGGTCTTTTTGACTGTAGCAGTTGTAGACCGTTCCTCAGGGCGTTTTGGAATATTTTATGGATTTTGTCCCTTCTGAAGGAATAGACCTTATCCAGCTTCTCTTTCAGTGGAGATTCTTCTCCCTCTCTGAACACTGGCTTCCGAGGCTGGTTGGCATTAGGCCCGCTCAACCCTTGCTTATTTCGGTTAGCCAAAGTGTTGAAAGATTCAGAATCATCGGAGTTTCCGCCTTTGCGATTATCGTCATTTCGGTTTCTCCAAGATCTATTGTTATTTTGGGAATCCGAGGAGGACTCCTGCTTTGAGCGCTCCAGCATCTCATCTTTTCCTAGTCAGCTCTTGGAATGTTTTGAGACCCGCGGTGCATAGAAACGGGGCCATCCAATTATTGAGATTTCCGACAAGGAGACTGACATATTGGTCCTGCTCTATCGGCGGTTCATATTTGATGGATAGATTGCGCCATCGGGCTATAAAATCCGTGCTACTTTCGTTGTTCGTTGTCTTGGTCCTTACGAGCTCGGCAATGGTGATCTTGTCACTGACGCTCATGAACCTTTGTTGGAACAGAGATTCCATTTGGACGAAAGTAGTAACGGAGCCATCCGGTATGCACGCGTACCAATCGAAAGCAACATCGGTCAAGCTATTAATGAACTGGCGGAGGAGAAGCGCATCGTTGCCCCCAGTATTCCCGCATGAGGCTTTGAAGTGGGCGATGTGCTGATTGGCATTTCCCGTCCCATCAAATCTTCCGAATTTAGGGATGACATAGCCGCTGGGAAATTCTACCAGATCATACTGAGTAGGATATGGTCTCCCGCTACTACTAACATCTTTTTGCGCTTCGGCTTCAGCTACCAATGTTTTGACTTTGTTGGCAACCAAATCCATGATTTGATCTTGAGTTAGCGGGCTACTGTCATCGGTATCCAAGACATTTCCCGAGATAGGATGCGACTGATTTTCATGCGGTCCGCCCATCTTTGGATTTGAGGGAATAGGCGTCGGATGTCTCGGGACACCGTTTCCCAGTTCATGAGCAGAGCCCTGCGCTTGATTGGGCGGCTGAGAGGCAAGTTGGGCCGTAAGCCGTAAGACGACATTTGTCAAGTCGCCGATCTTTGAGTAGAGCTTGGCCATCTCCTTGTCTTTGCTTCTGAGCTGTTTTCGGAGCTCTTGGAGAAGTTGCTGCTCTGCGGTCTTAGGATAGAAAGTTGGCTCATCTTCGCTTTCCGAGCCCGACTTCTCATGAACTGAGGGCTCCCTCTGCCTATCATCCTCACCGGGAGGATTTTCATCACCCTCCGGCGGATGCTGGTCCTGAGAAGTGATAGCTATATTCACACCAGGTTGGATTTAAGATGTGGTGGCCCCATCCTTGCTTTTGCTGCGAAGGTTGTCGCTGGGACGCGTGCCCACTATGTAGACGGTGTGGATAACACATTCAGCCATCATTTCATCACTGGAAGCTGGTTTCGCGGAGCGGTCCGGGTTTTGAAAATTCACAAATTTTAACATGACCAGAGCCCTAGCCCTTTTGTTGGCTCTGTATCTGAGCCGCTTCTGCCTCAGCTTCTCTGTCTTGAGCGCTTGGCAGGCTTCTGCTCTCCGAGAAGCCGCCATAGGCCGAGTGATGGGGAGCTTAGAGAAGATACCCAATTGAGCAGTGTTCAGGGGCATCACCGGAGCTTGCTCAAGACGCCCTGTTGCTTGGTTGGTGTTGATGGCCTTGCCCCCAGCTGGGGCCAAAGAGAGCCGTTCAAACACCGACTTGCGTTTGAGTTGGGGCGCCTTCGAGACCACCACATTTGGCATCTTGCGTTTCGAGGCCGGTTTGTCTGTTACCGAAGCTTGAGGAGCTGGGATGGCATTAGCTGACACGAACAGGATAGAGCCGAATGCTAGCGGCGGCACTTCCCATTGTCGCCAGAGACTGGCCGGAAGGACCGTCCTGGCGTCCATCTTCATCGTGTAGGAGATAGGAGCTGTGTCTAGTGCTGAGCTTGTCCTTGGAGACATTTTTGCTGCGACCGGAGATTGCAATTTGAAATTTGTTAAACTGCACAAAAAAACATGATTTCAGTACAGGCAGTCGATAGGTATATTGATTGAGTTCGCATGAACGTTTAACCCGAAATATGATAGGAGAGACTGGTCTCACCGGGCGTGCCAGAATCTGTAGGGTGTTTTTTGTCACCCCATTGAGATGGGAATATGCGCGCACTTTTCAGGCACAGTACAGATTCCCTCTGCCTAGGGCAGGTAGGGGTTTATTGATTGTGGGGATCCGAATCTCCGGCAGCAGCGGACTAAGCTGCCGTTGATTACCCCTCGCCTTCGGAGCGAGGGAACCTCCGATAAACGGGTTAAACTGGTCATGCAAACTAAATGTGCAGTGTTGTGTTTTGAAGGGGTTTTAGATATATCGGGGACCCTGCAGAGTTTTTACGGGGGTCCCGCTACCCGGATAGCGGGCTGGGGGTCAAGGAGGCTAGCAGCCCCCTTGCGGGGGGCGGGGCAGCACCCCGTTAGAAATTTTTTCTAACGAGGGAGGTTTTTTTAGTATAGAGTATGTGTATGTATGTATATATACATATATATAATAAAAAAAAGGAAAGGGCATCCAAAGGATGCGTGGGAAAAAGCGCCAGAGCTTTGGGTGCCAGCGCTTTGAGCGCAAGGGCGCTAGCGCCCCACGTGCCAGGCATGTGGGCGCTCGGGTGCTAGCGCTTTGAGCGCTAGCGCCCCACGTGCCAGGCATGTGGGCGCTCTGGCGCTAGCGCTCTGAGCGCAAGGACGCTAGCGCCTCACGTATTAGGCACGTGGGCGCTCGGGAGGCAAAAGGGACTTGGTCCCTGCAATGTGAGTTGTACTCCCAGAAAGGAACACTTATTTTTATTTTTATTTTATTTTTTTTGTGTGTGTGTGTATGAGGAGTTAAACTCCTAGGATATTTTGAGGCTGATGAAGGGGCTTCTCCCCTTGAGCCCTGGATCTTCCCCAAAGTGGGGTTTCTGGAGATGGGTCTCCTTCTTCTTCCTGTCGTTTGGCCGGATCTTGGAAAAAGGGGGTGAGACTTAAAAATCTCCCCCTTTTGAGATCTAATGGCAGATCCAAATTCCCCTTTGTGGGTTTTGTGGTGAAAAACTATTTAGTTTTGGAAAAGGAAGAGTAAAACTCTTGATTTAATTCAAAAGAAAGAAGAAGGTTTTAGAACCTTGAGGAAGGGAAAAGAGGCACAAGCCCTAATTTTTGAGGAATGAAAAATCTATCCTTTATTCATCATCATGTTGTCTTATATAGGCTTACACATTTACATATAGCCCCTTGGTATTTACAAAATTGCATTTTGCCCATCCCATGGCTCATGTGCCATTTCTTTTTGCACATAAACCATAGGCTTTACAAAAATTTGGCTTTATGCCCATTTTGCATAAATTCATGCATAAAAAATTACATAAAAATTATTTCTTACATGATTTTTATTTTGGCATGGAGGAGGGCTGGCCGCTTCATGTTCGGACTCGACCTGGGCATGGGCCCAGTTGATCTGGGCTTGGGCCCATTTGGCTTGGGGTTGACCTTGACTATGACTTGGTCAACCGGGGTGCAATTTTCGACCCCAACAGCGACATCACCAATCGGAGCTACGGAAAAATCCCCAGTTCCAAGACTCTATGGTTCACAGACAACCTAGAGTCGAAACCCTGACACCACAGAAAGCGGGGTACGTCAACCCCGACACCGCAGAAAGCGGGGTACGTCAACCCCGACCCCGCAGAAAGCGGGGTACGTCAACCCCGACACGGCAGAAAGCGGGGTACGTCACCCCCGACACCGCAGAAAGTAGGGTACGTCACCCCCGACACCGTAGAAAGCGGGGTACGTCAGCCCGGACATCGCAGAAAGCGGAGTATGTCAACCCCGACACCATAGAAAGTGGAGTACGTCAACCCTGACACCGCAAAAAACGGAGCATGTCAACCCCGACACCGCAGAAAGTAGAGCACGTCAACCCTAACACCACATAAATTGGAGCACGTCAACCCTGACACCGCAGAAAGCGGAGCCAGTCAACCAATAATCCCTCAATCGTCTCGACTCGTAGTGGAAAGCCTTAGGCGATGGGCATAAGGACCTGTTTCCTAAGCACTGGGGCCCTGCAAGTCGGACCAAAATGGGCCTTTGCATACTATTTACGGGTCACACCCTCCAAAGTCGAATCTCGACAAGGAGGGAAACAACCATTTACGAGTACTCTCGACTTGTAAAAGGGAAAAATTATTTTTTGAGACCCTTACGACTTTCGAGAGAAAACACGCACTTAAGAATTCTCACGATTCCTCAGGAGAAATTACGCCTACGAGATCCTCTCAACTCGTACGAAGAAAAGTCTTTATGAGACCCTCACAGCTCATAAAGTTGAAAAGTCTTAGGCAGCAGACCTGAACCTGTTTCCTTAGCCATCGCTACCCTACAAGGAGGTTAAGATGGACTGCTATCTACTATCCACAGGCCACATTTGCTAAAGTAAATGCCAATGACACAGCAAAGAAAAGAAAGCGATAGTACAAGATAAAAAAAAGTGTGTCTTTTATTCATAAATTCAATTGAGTACAAGATACATCATATAAACGAATAAAAAAATGAATAAAGGAATGTTATTCATAAATTACAAATTTTTGGTCGATACAAAGATGGCTACTGAGAAGGAGGCGTTTTTAGCAACGCAGCAAGCTGCTCTCGCACTCCTCTCAATTCCTTTTCACGATCAGCCGCCGCGGCCAACTTCGCTTCAATTCGAGACTGCTGCTGCAAACGGGATGAAAGCTTCTCATCGATTTCCCGCTGAGTGGCTTCATGACTCTGCGTAACCCGCTCAGTAAAGTCAAACTTCTTCCTCAGCACCAGCCTGTCAAAAATACATCGTTGGAGATTTTAAAAAATAGCTTTCAGCTGCGCAGCATTTGCTTCGACCTGGGCACGCAATTGGATGGACTCGCTAGAAGTCACCTATTGTTCCTTCTGCCTGAGGGTCACCTCTTGTTCAAAATGGCGAAGGAAAGGAACACTCTGCTCAACCCTTGCAGCTCGATGGGAGTTCAAAGCCGATACTTCTGGAGCGGGACGCTTGAGCTCAATCTCATGCAGGCAAGTCTCGATCTTTCTACAATAATTAACCCAAGACTCGACAACGCCTTCGTCATGGAAGTTCACGAGCGTCGCCAGCATAGGATTAACCCCAGCAGCAAAGTCTGCAGTAGATGCGAGGGCCTCGGCATCAAGATCCTCGACGAACTCACTCAACATTCGCAGGGTATTCGCAACACCCCTGGAAGATGGGCGTCTAGCAAAGGCCCTGCAGGCATTGGGATCTGAGACTCGAAGGAAGCTGGAGTCAGTGCGATTGCTGCAAAACAAACTATGGTCAAATATCGACTCAGAAGGTAAAAAGAATACACGAGCGATGGAGTCTACTATACCGGCTGTGGTAGACGGCAAAATGGGGAGTACCGGAGGCGCGGCTATTCTCCCATCCCCTCCTCCAATCCATGACGCTGCGATTAATACAAGAAAGACTCAGTGACAATACGACTATTTATAAAAAAAGGGGGAAATAATAGCTGAAAGATATACTAACCAATACCAGTGGGCAGAGTGACTTCCGAATGGAAGGAGAAATGCGGGTTCAGCACCTGATAAAGGTGGTGAAGAAGGACTCTTGCAAAATTGTGACAATATACTGTCATTACATGGGGATGATACCCGTAATGAAACCGATAAATCACAATTCTATACCTTCCAGCATTCCGGAGGACATAGGAGAAGGCAAGAGAATAACAACCGTCATGGGGGCGACCGGAGGAGCTTCAGATGGAACAATTTCAACGTTCGCTGCACCTACAAGCAAAACATCGTCAGAAGAAGCCGAACAGGACTGTGAAATAAAAAAGAACAGTGACTCAAGACTTACCTGACGGGTCACCAACCGAAGCCGTGACGGAAGCATCACCCGGCGTAGCGTTTTCTCTGCTCTCCCTCATAGGAGTAGTTTCCGCGCCCATGGCTTCATCCCCTGATTCGATAAGGGCCGTCGTGACACTCGCGATGCCCGCCGATACCAGAGAGCCACAAGGGGAAAGAGCGGCGGTTTGGGCAGTGCCAGACTCCCGAGAGAGTAGCCACGTCGGGCTCTGTGGTCGTCATTGTCTCGCCTGCCATCTCATCGTCAGGACTTGGCCCTGCAGGATATCATGTATAAGAATTTGCAGATCAAGTTCTAATAAAAAGACCTGGCATTACATTACCTTGCAAAAGATTCTCGGTTGCCTCCCGAGCCGCACGCGCAGCCTGTCTATGGGTGGTAGACAGGGTAGTTGGAGCACCATCTGAAGGAATAGCGACAGATGGAGTGGTGCTTGAGCCTACACCTACAGCCAAAGTGGCATAACGTTCCTTCACTGCGCGCTTCCTGCATTTCCTTTTAGTTTAGGCCATGAGAGCTGATCTCCTCAAAACCTCCGTCAAAGGGACGTCATCGTCCGAACCAAGCTCCGTCTCTGGAGCCGTTACAGCGTCTATCATCGGCCGCGTTAGCGAATCCCCTTGCGGTAATGTTGGAGGAGCTGGGGCCACAATAGCTGGCTCTGGAAGTATCGCCGCATCTCGGGATCGGTACCACACTCGGGATAACCGGAGTCAAGGTAGTCCCTGCAATAACATAAAGGAGAGGGTCAGACTACGAATAAAGAAAAAGGGAATGGAGGCACAATAAGCCGAATTATACCAAGACCCAAAGAAGTGCGGAGCCTCTCTTCCTCCTCGAAAGTCTTGATTGAAGCCACGAGAGCCTCTTCAGCAGAAATGCTTGTTGAAGAAAAGGGCATTAGTAAAAGCATAATCATAAGGAAGGAATGAACAAAAAAATACAACAGAAGTATACCTAACATCGCGATGGTAATTAACACCGCTTCTACGCGAGCCAATCGCTCGGAGGCCAGAAGGGCAGCCTGTAGGTCGGTGTCAGTCACCGGCGTGTCGAACAAGCTATCATTGGTGCCATACTCACACAAGCCTTCACTGTAAGGAGCATGAGGCTCCTGGCCGAGTACGACGTAGGCAGAAAACAACGACTTCTTCTTCTTTTGCGAGTGAGCGCCGGCAGACGGTGGAAAAAGCCTGCGCTTAACGGGCATTTTTAGGCGATGAGTCCAGATTTCTGTACCCACTCCGGACTCCGGGTACGTTGCCGCTACCGCTTCTATAGGAGCACGAGGTAGGGGCATCTCAGGCAAAGCGCGCAGGACCGCAACCACAGCATCTTCTCTCAAGGAAGGATGAACAATGGTCCGTCGCTTCAAAGGGACAGCTGGATTACCAGCTGGGGCTGCACCCTTGCGATCAAGCAGCAACCGCTTTTCTTCTCTAATGAAAGCACTCATCGCATGCTGGTACCACGCCACATATGCATTCGACGCTTTCGAAACGCGGCTCAGCTCACTGATAAAGAAGTTGGACCCGGCGTTTAGTCGCATGAAATGGTGCAACACGCCGTGGACACCGTGTTCCGTAGCAACCGGCACAGCTAAGAAGGCCTCTAGCGGGACGCCCTGGTTGTAGCTCGATTGTTGAGCAAAACGGTGCGGGTTGTATCTCATGAATAGCGCCGAATCGTTCTTCCTGAACACTAAAAAGCCCTGCCTAATTGAATATAAATGAAGAATCTCCCGAGCTTTCAAGGTAGAAACCCTGTCTTTGAAGGTGTCGCGCAGCGGCTGCACCGTTTTTGTGGATTTCTTGCCGATGGTTAAGACCTTATCGATGAAGGTCATGCTATCCCCGACCATACGCGGGCGAAGAACCCGACCCCGAGCCTCTTGCTGAGTCGGTTCCAAAGCGGAAGCGTCAACTAGCCGCATAACCTGAGGAATGTTATAACTGTCGTGGAAACGGGGCCGCTTGTGAACTCCAAAAGCGCCGAGCACATGCAGCTCGATCCACGAAGTGAAATAGTGCAGCGGGAAATTTACGGGCTGCAACCCCGGCTGAGTGGTGTCTGCCGTTGAGCTGAAGCCATGATACAAATGGGCCAGCCCAGCGATCCCGACGGCAATCCGCGTCCCTTCAATCATTCGGTGAGCCGGGGTAGAAAACGGACGGCCTCATATAGAGAGGGTGCGTTGGGAGCACAAACCAGCTTAGCCATAGCCCGATGAACCATAAAAGGAACGTCTCTTCGTCGACGTCAGAAGCTGCGAGCTTTGTGAAAGAGACGACCAGGGTGTCGGGGAGAAAGAAATTCCTCTGATCCGCTTCCACTGCCGGCTGTTTGTCCAAACCAAAGCCAAAGGGATCGTCGAGTTTGGCGAATTTTGTGGCTTCCTTCGACAAGACTTCTGGGCGGAGAAAGCGGGCAATAAAATCTGTGAAGCTGACGCTGTGCCTTCCGGACTCCAGGAACAAACTTTCATAAATGTTTAACACTTTGATTAATCTTGGGAATCGGTGTTGAATGGCATTCTCTGGGGTCAGACCCATCATTACTGATCAGGTGGAGAAAATGTACTCGTCATGGGGTAATATCTCCTCGAAATGTTCCCCTCTGATTGGTAAACCAGAGATCTTCGTGAATTCCACCAAAGAGATTGAGACTTCCCGATCTGATAGAAGAAAGGTATGAGTCGGGATGTTCCATTGTTCCAAGAAAGCTTTGACCCACCATACAGGGGGCATGGAATACTGGAAGAGAGATGCATAAATCGTAGGATACAACCCGAGCTTCAGCAGCGGCAATTTCTTAGCCGACAAGATGTATCGAGCCCACTGCAGATATCCGGCTGGATGGTGAGGATTCAAGCCAATCATGTGCGCTTGTCCCTAAGTGCGCGACTCGCCCTGACATATGCGCCACCCCAAGATATCCAAAGACATTGGAGGTTGTACTGGTATTGAAGCCATAGAGGGCTGAAGAAGACCCTTCGAAGTCCAGTTGACCTCCTCTACGGCATAGTTTACTTGGGGTGAGTCGGTGTAGTGAATAGCAGAGATCGGCTCTGAAGGCGTCGCATAAGAGAAGCTGAGTCGACCCTGAATGATTTGGTTGTACCACAACCCTTATAAATGAAGAGACTTCTGCTCCGGGTCATGATCTTTGATCAGTGCAAAAACATCCCGGTCTACTGGCGCGTCGGCATAGGCGCTTTCCGGACGAACAAAGGGGAAAGAAGTGTCGAAAGAAATAGTACCTGCGCGAAAAAGAACAAGGGTTAGATGTCAATGCTACAGTCCAAATTCTGACACTTGGCACTTTAAATTTGTACCATACTGCAATACAATGGAAAGGGACCAAAGGGGGCCCACAAAATCAAGATGACGACTCATCATTGATGAGACAGTCACTCATTAAAAAAGATATCCTAAAAGGATTCTCATTTAATGAGAGACTCCTCGGGCCAAGGAGTTAAACTCCATTGAGAGCAGCGCTCTGCAATAGAAGTCACATCTGTCATTATGAGGGGAATAAAAATTCCCCAAAAAATTCTAAAGAGCTATGCTCTGTGAAGACGATGGAACAAGCCATCAGAACCTTAAAAAGCAAAGCTTTTTACAGAGGTAAAACCCCAAGATCTTTAAAGATCTGAAACATAAATCTTAGAAACTCTAAGAGTTCTTCATTAATGGGTTAAGAAACTCTAAAAAAGATTTCTTTAAATCTAGGAAGAGCAAAGCTATGTTTTAATTAACGGTTTAAAGAAACCCTAAAAAAGATGTTTTAGATCTATGATCTAGTAAGAGCAAAGCTCTGTTAATGGGGTCGAACATGGTTCTTACCAACCTTTTGAACAAAGTTCTAACTTAAAGAAAGTTCTTGGGGCAGAGATCTATGCTCTGAAAAGAGAATTCAATTCTCAGAAAAACAAGAAGGACAGAAAGATGAACAGCAGTCATCTCAAGGGACAAAGGCCCTATTTATATGCGCTGGAAGTCGATAAAACTTCCAAATTGATCTAACGGTGGAAAGGCTGCGACCGCTGCACTTACGTGTAAGCCACGTGAGCGCAACGGTGGGGCATTTGTTTCCCCCAATCAGAGAGCAAAGCTCTGTTCAAAATTTAAAATTTGAACTGAGGCAGCGCCTCACGTGCAAAGCACGAGAGCGCCAGCGCCATGAGTCAAAGACTCTGAGGCAGCGCCTCACGTGCAAACCACGAGAGCGCTCATGCCAAGAGCGCCTGCGACAAGAGCGCCAGCGCCATGAGTCAAAGACTCTGAGGCAGCGCCTCACGTGCAAAGCACAAGAGCGCCAGCAGAGCCAGCACCAAGAGTCAAAAGACTTTGAGGCGGCGCCTCACGTGCAAAGCACGAGAGCGCCGGCGCTAGAACTAAATGTTCTCCACCCTTGGATCAAAGATCCAACGAGGATGATAAATCATCAAATTACAGAATTAAATTCTGTTAAAGAAATACTCCTCAAATCTTTCCAAACAAGAAAGATTGTGCTCTGTGAATCAGAGCGCCGTTGGATCAAAGATCCAATGGGGATTAAAAATCACCAAGATACAGAATAAGTTCTGTATGGGAAAATATTTTCCCAATCTTTCTAATAAAAAGTGGAAAATCTTCTGTAAAACCGAAGCCCTTGAATCAAAGATACAACGGTGGAAAACATCCCCAAATCAATCAGAGATCTCTCAATGAGAGATTTCCTTAACTGATTCAACAAATCAGCATTCCTTATAAAAAGGACCCAAGACTTCAAGTCTTGTACAGAAAAACCTTCCCATAAGTTTCAAGAAGAAACAGAGGAACCCCCCATAAACTTCAAGAAACTTCAAAGACGAGAACAATTTCTTCTCAAGGTAAATAGTAAGAAGAGAGATCGTGGCATCTCCTCCATATTTGAGAGTTTAACTCTCACATCAGAAGAACTTAGTTCTTTTTCAGATCACAGATCTATAAGACAGGGTATTTCACAAAAGTAAAAGAGATCACAGCATCTCATCAAAAAAGAGAAGAACTTAGTTCTTAGATCCGTGAGACAAAGTCTCTCATAAATAAAAAACAATAGAGATCATAGCATCTACTCATAAAAAAGAAGAGCTTAGTTATTAGATCCATGAGACAAAGTCTCTCATAAATAAAAAAACAAAAGAGATCATAGCATCTCCTCATAAAAGAAGAACTTAGTGAAATTCTACCTTAGCACCAGCATGAGGTTCAAGAGGCATCAAGCATGCGAAATTTTAATTTTATTAGGTGCTAAGTTAGTCTAACAAGATCTTAACTAGAGTAATAGGGTTTGCAACAAGAAGGAAAGAAGCATACAACCTTTGTAGTTCGAGTCCTTCTCTTCTAAAGCTCCGGGTTGAAGTCCACGCGACTCTACAAGCCTCCTCTTGAGTTGAACGACCTTCCTTTGTGATCTTCGCGCCAAAGACGATCCACCCGAAGTTCTTCTAGATTAAGCTAACTCTACACTAAAAATTCTTTAATATATGAAACACACCACACCAAATTGCTAGTTTGGTGTGGGATGGTGAAGTAGGGGATTTGATAGGCTCACTTGGTGTCTCACAAGCTCAATGATTCATATCTCATGTGAGGGTTTGAGCTTGGAGGTGAGATGAAGAAATTGTAGAGATCAAGAGGAAGAAGAAGCTCAAGGAAAATGGCTAAGGCATTAAGCATGAAGCAAGTGTAGAAAAAAATAATATCAATCCTCTCTCTCCTCACTCATTCAAGCATGGAATAAAATTGCAATTCTAAATTGCAACCTTACTTGAATAGCGAGTCAAGAAGAATAAAAAACCATATAAGCACATGTCTCATCCATACCCAAAATATCTCTACAATTTCCACCTCATTTTTCCATTTTCTAAAAATAGAAAAACATGCTATGCTTCATATAATATATATATATATATATATATATATATATATATCAAATATACATTAATATATATATATATAAAGCAATTAGTGAGCTAATGATATTAGTTAAGATATAATTATATCACATATAATATATATCACATTATTAAATCAACACTTGATCTAATAATCCGGTTATATCACATATAACTGACTAATATCATTTATCTGAATATCACATTATCAAATCAACACTTGATTCGATAATCTGGTCATATCACATATAACCTAACCGATACCAGATAATTGCCAGGTTACAATACGGTATCACATACTCGTATTTAATCAGGCCCATGCACATATCACATATGTGCCCTACTTCATTTCGCTCGAACCAGAAAACTTCTGTGTGGGACTCTAAAGACTCGCCAATACGCCGGCAGTAGGTGATGATCACATTAGTCACCTGTAACACCTTAGAATGCGTTTAGTGGTTAATTAAGCGAAAATATGGTTTTTAGTAAAACGTTTATCAAAACGGTTTTCAAATATTTTATAAAAATCAATAAATATTTTATTAGAATTTAATTGGGCTTGCACTCACATGTGCATGTTAAACTATGGCTAAATTGGGGTTAAACCATGCTTAGTAGTCATGGTGCTTTAACCATTTCTTTAGATAAATTAGGTATTTAAATTAAGTGTTTCTATTCAAAAAATAAACTTTTAATTTTCCTCTTGGGGTTGACTTTGAGAAAGAGGAAGAGAGAGAGGAGACAATGCATGCTTAGCATTAAATGAGGAGAGAGAATGTGCCATGCTTTGTACCCTAACCCCCTCTCACTCTCTCTAATCCTTTTCAAATCCTTTTCTTTCCCTCATTATTTTTTTGTTCATCTCTCTCTCCCTTGGCTGAACACTTCAGCCCCCCCTTCATCAACCTCACCCAAATCTCCAAGATCCCCACTACCCCTCATCAAAACTTACCGCTTCTTTCACAAAAATTGATCCCACACCCCAAGTTAACCCATGGAGCTACGAAAGCTTGGATTTTTGGAGCAACTTGTTTAGGTATAACTCCCTAACTGATAATTAGTTAGTTATGGTGTAGTATTACATTGTAGTTCTATTCTTGAGCCTTAAAGTTTCAGTTTTTGCCCGAACATCGAATTTTGGTGTCATGTTTGATACTTGTAACCTGCTGTTACCCCGTGAGTTACTAGTAAACCCAAACAATGTAGAAGTATAGACCTAGTCACCCTGAGTGTTCACCTGGAGTTCGAGCCCAACCTGGACGGTTTTGGCCGGCGGCGTGGGGCCCATTTCAGTACGCCCACCATGCGTTTTCTCGATTCTGAGATGTGTGACATGTGAAACCCGAATCGAGGAGCGGGATGAGGCCGATTGTGGGTACATGGTGGACCCGGTACGGTACCTCGGGGCGAGAACGGATTGTTGTGCTGTAGACGATGAGCCTGGTAGGGGGACTAATACCTATCGGTGATTGGTTGGACCTGGCGGTTATCCAGAGGATACTGACCAGAGTTGAGAGATGGATACGGGCTGACCCGTACTGCCGGGGTTGAGGGCCTATTCCGCAGACGGAGCCCGTGGGCCGATCCGGACTGACGGAGCCCGATATATGAGGATTTGCGTGTCGATGCTGGACACGAGTATTTCATGATGTTTTCGGGTGCCGATGTTGGGCACCCCGTTTCTATGAGATTTACAGAATTGAGGGCCGGATAGATTGACGGCGTCTGAGTTATCGTGATTTTGGGGTGTTTTTGATAGACACCGAGGTTTTCCACGATGATGATTCGTGTAGATGATATTTTATCTCATGCTCAGCATTCATTTTTATACATTGCATCATGTAGTCGTAGTACCTGATAGAGTACTTTGCATGATTACCGCGTAACCTGTTCACCATATAGATGTTATTAGATTGCACATGTTTGAGTATCGCAGTACGTGCATACTCGCGATTACCTTTTTATGTTATTTACTATTCACGAGTTGGCAACTCACCACCGTTGTGCCACAGTGTTTGCAGGTCAACCCTCAGAGTAGTTGCGGAATGGCTACTTCCTTATATCTTTTTGCTACGGATACCACTGCAGTTGGCGTGTGAGCCGTTTGCTTATAGGTGGGTTTTTGTGGTATCCGTTTATTTTCCATTTGCACACTCTATTGTATCTAGTACTCTCCATCTACCATTTCATGTATTGACTTAGAGACCAGTTGTGAGGACGTTGTTGTTTATTATTTTGTATTCTGGATGTCGAGCTCGTGCAAGCCGGCTTTATTTATGCAGTTTTACCTTTCATGATGTTTTCACTTATATTGTTCATTTCTTCGCTACGACGTCGTATATTATTCTTGTGGTGGTTGTTTCCGCCGTTGGGCGTGATTGCTCCTGCTTGGGGATGCTTTATTCTTATTATCAGTTATTTTACTTATATCATGTGTTGTACCCATTTCGGAGCTAGTTTTTACAAAGGAGGTGCTGCCGAAATTTTTAAGAAAATAACTTAAACTTTAAAGATTTATACTCAAGGTTTTCTAAAATGTTTTAAACTAATGTTTTCTTCACTCACTATTTTTAATGGTTTTGATCTCTGGGTTTCGGCTTACTTAATCTTGTTACGCCTGTAGACGTTGCGTGGTCAAGTGCCGGTCACGGGCTGAATTTTGGATCGTGACAAAGTTGGTATCAGAGCGTAGGTTTTACCTTTCGGAGTGTAGAATGACCTCGGTTGATGGAGTAGGTAGCTGAAGCAGAGTGGCGTAGCGTGTGTATGTTCCGCGGCATACTCACGACACGGTACTTCGCCTAAGTGACCTTAGGACTTATTGGATCAAATTCGTTCGTGATTATATACATTCTTGTGATTCGATTTCCGTATTCTTATCGAACCTTGTTTCATTTCCAGCCATCATGCCGCTGAAGACTAGGAGGGCGCAGAAAGCAGCCGCGGGAGCCGAGATTAAAGTTCACTCATCTGAGACGAGGAACGACCCGGGCAGTACACCCGTTGTACCAGAGCAGACTGTTCCCCCTTCGACAGACCAGATCGCTATGCTAGGGGCCGGTATGTAGGATATGCGCCAGATGATGGGGTCGTTAGTTGAGGCACTTCGAGCGCAACGACCAGAGGTAGTTCCACCCGTTATGGGGACCGCAATGGTACCTACATTTTAAGCAGTTGCACCTGCAGCTACAGAGGTTATCACAGTATCGCTATCTGAATTTATGAGGCTAAAGCCTCCGGTCTTCACAGGCACCGATGCAGCCGAGGATCCGTAGACTTTTATTGATCGGATAGCCAGGATATATCGTTCACTGTGATGCGCCGATGCGAGATGGGTGGAGTTCGAGTGCTTTCGCCTAGAAGGTCTTGTGTAGAAGTGGTGGGAGTCGGTAGAAAAGGGCAGAGCAGCAGGTCTTCCTCCTATGACCTGGACTGAGTTCGTGACGGTGTTTCTTGCCCGTTTCCTTCCACAAAGTGTCAGAGATTCTAGAGCGTGCAGTTTCGAGTCTTTACGTCAGACTCCGGAGATGACAGTGGCAGAGTACGATGTACTGTTTACCGAGCTATCTACGTATGCCCCATATTTGGTAGCCACTGAAGAGATGCGGGTCAAGAGGTTTGTTCGAGGCCTGCTTACCCTGTTGTTTCTTGCGATCAGTGCACAGCGTTGCGAGACCTATGTAGCAGCAGTTAATGCAGCCCTATTAGTCGAGGAGCGTCTTGTCGAGACTTCGGTAGTTCCGGAAATGAAGAGAGTTCGTACTGATACACCAACACAGAGACGGCCGTTCAGGCGCCGCGACAAACTTCATGCAGGTGGCAGGGATTTGGGGAGAGGCCGATTGTTTAGATCTTATCCCCCCGGATGGTCAGCAGCAGACACCATCTAGATGTTTCCGGTGCGGGAGTACTTATCATCGTGTTCGTGATTGTCCGGACCCACGTGAGGGCGAGACAGCCGTACCACATATTACTTTACCACCTTCTCCACCTCAGAGGGCTTTTCCTCTTGCACCTGCTATAGTTCCGCGTCAGACTTACGCACAGAGAGGTCATGGTCGTGGAGGGTTTGCTCAGAGAGGACGAGGTAGCCGAGGCAGAGGACAGCCAGTTGCCGGCAGAGGACAGCCAGTTACCAGTAGAGGACCGCCAGTCGCAGGTACAGGGCAGGCACGGGTTTTTGCTTTGACGCACTAGGACGCGCAGGCGTCCAATGCAGTGGTCTCAGGTACTCCTTCAGTATGTTCTGTTGATGCACACGTGTTGTTTGATCCGGGGTCTACACACTCGTATGTTTCCACACACTTCGTGCCGAGTTTGGGCAGAGAGTCTTGTTTGCTTGACCATCCGCTTGTTGTGACCACTCCCGTTGGCGAGTCGTTTGTTGCTAGACACGTGTTCCGGTCGTATGTTGTCCGTATTGGCGAGAGAGAGTTGCCTGTCGACTTGATCCTTCTTGAGATGTTGGACTTCGATGTTCTCCTGGGCATGGAATGGCTAGCTACGTGCTATGCGTCCATGGACTGCCGCGAGAAGACAGTTAGGTTTTGTTTTCTTGGTGAGTCAGTTTTTGTTGTGCAGGGGGACCGTGGTGCCGCCCCTCACAGTTTGATTTCGTCTCTTCGCGTTGGACAAATTTTGAGGATGGGATGTCAGGGATTTCTAGCCTATGTTTGCGATACTAGAGCTGCAGAGGTTCTTTGGACCAGATCCCGATTGTTAGCGAGTTTCCTGATGTTTTCCCTGACGAGCTGCCTGGGCTACCGCCTGAGTGCGATATTGTTTTCTGCATTGACTTGATTCCCGGAACGGTGCCTATTTCCATACCGCCTTATCGGATGGCCCCGGCGGAGCTTAGAGAGTTGAAAGGTCAGTTGCAAGATTTGCTAGATAAAGGGCTTATTCGACCTAGTGTGTCTCCTTGGGGTGCTCCTATCATGTTCGTCAAGAAGAAGGACGGCAGTTTGCTCTTGTGTATTGATTACCGCCAGCTGAACAGGGTTACCGTACGGAACAAATATCTCTTACCACGTATCGATGACTTGTTCAACCAGCTTCAGGGTGCGGGGTACTTTTCGAGGATTGATTTGCGATCAGGCTACCATCAGTTGCGGGTTCGGCAGGAGGATATTCCGAGGACGGCTTTTCGCACGCGTTACGGACACTATGAGTTTTTGGTGATGTCGTTCGGACTCACCAACGCCCCAACAACATTTATGGATTTGATGAACCGCGTCTTCAGGCCGTATCTTAATCAGTTCATCATCATATTCATCAATGATATCTTAGTGTACTCTTGGAGCCAAGAGGAGCACGAGCAGCACTTGCGTATTACGTTGCAGACCTTAAGGGAGCACCAGCTGTTCGCGAAGTTCTCCAAGTGCGCATTCTGGCGCAACAGTGTAGATTTCTTGGGTCACGTGATTACGCGATATGGTATATGTGTAGACCCGAAGAAGATCGAGGCCATTCAGCATTGGTCCAGACCAGCATCAGTTACAGAGATTTGCAGCTTTCTAGGACTGGCTGGCTACTACCGACGATTTGTTCAGGACTTCTCCCGTATCGCTGCATCGTTGACCGGGTTGACCCGGAAGGGAGTTCCTTTCGATTGGACGGAGGCGTGCGAGCATGGCTTCCAACAGTTGCATACTCGTTTGACTACGGCGCCGGTGTTATCATTGCCTTCGGGATCGGGCGGATTTATGGTTTATTGCGACGCTTCTCGAGTGGGGCTAAGATGCGTATTGATGCAGCACGACCGGGTTATCGCTTATGCTTCTCGGCAGCTGAAGAAACATGAACAGAATTACCCCACTCATGATTTGGAGATGGCTGCAGTGGTGTTTGCACTCAAGATCTGGAGACATTATCTATACGGCGAGGCATGCCAGATATTCACGGACCACAAGAGCTTGAAGTACATATTCCACCATCGAGACCTGAACCTGAGACAGCGCCGTTGGATGGAGCTAGTGAAGGACTACGATTGCGAGATCCTTTATCATCTGGGCAAGGCGAATGTAGTGGCGGATGCTTTGAGTCGGAAGGCCGGAGGTAGTCTATCTTGTTTGAGTGCAGTGCAGAGGCAGTCGTCAGTAGATTGGCAGATTCTATGCGACAGCCAGGTACAGTTCGAGTTTACTCCGACCGGGGGACAGCTTGCGCATATTCGTGCACGTCCACAGTTGCTTGACCGTATCCGCGAGGCGCAGCCTAGTGATGACCGTCTTTCAGAGATCAGGGAGCATATTAGACAGGGCAGAGACTCCGAGTTAATGACCAATGATTAGGGGATACTGGGATTTGGGACTCGACTATGCGTACCAGATTCGGAGGGACTGAGGCGTGAGATTCTCGAGGAGGCGCATCGATTGGTGTACAACGTTCATCCAGTTTCCACCAAGATGTACCATGATCTGAGAGATGTTTACTGGTGGGAAGGGATGAAGAGGGATGTCACAGACTTCGTGTCGAGATGCCTGACTTGTCAGCAAGTCAAGGCCGAGCACCAGAGGCCCGCGGGAGAGCTACAACCGTTGCCCATTCTGGAGTAGAAATGGGAGTAGATTTCTATGGATTCATTGTGGGTCTACCCAGGACTAGTCGAGGGTACGACTCCATTTGGGTTATCGTGGATCAATTGACGAAAGCGGCTCACTTTCTGCCGGTGAAGACCACTTTCGGATTTGCTAAGTATGCCCAGATTTACATCGACGAGATTGTACGATTGCATGGCTTCCCGACTTGTATCATGTCCGACCGAGGCACCCAGTTCACCAGCCGGCTATGGCAGAGACTTCAGGAGGATTTAGGCACCCGCTTGAGTTTCAGCACAGCATTTCATCCGCAGACCGACGGCCAGTCAGAGCGAACTATTCAGACTCTTGAGGACATGCTTCGAGCTTGTATTCTAGATTTCGGTGGCAGCTGGGATCATCATTTGCCCTTGGTGGAGTTCTCCTACAATAATAGCTTCCAGGATACGATTCAGATGGCACCTTTTGAGGCTTTATATGGGAGGAGATGTCGATCGCCCGTCTGTTGGACAGAGCACAGCGAGAGTAGTATTTTGGGGCCGCAGATCATACAGGAGACGACTGAGAAGATACAGTCGATTCGAGACAGGATGATGACAACTCAGAGTAGGCAGAAGTCGTATGCTGACAGACGCCGTCGCAGACTCGAGTTCGCAGTTGGCGATCATGTTTTTCTGAGGGTCTCTCCAATGAAGGGCGTCATGATATTTGGAAGGAAAGGGAAGCTTAGCCCCAGATTTATAGGTCCCTTCGAGATCCTCGAGCGTGTGGGCGCAGTTGCATATCGTTTGGCTCTTCCACCCGACTTTCCGGATGTTCACCCCGTATTCCATGTGTCGATGCTTCGCAGATACCTTCATGACCCTTCTCACATGATTCAGCACCAGACCATTCAGCTTGAGCGCGATCTTTCATTCACCGAGCAGCCTGTAGTGATATTGGACCGGCAGGAGAAGAAACTTCGATCGAAGGTCTTGCCATCTGTGAAGGTGCTTTGGCGCGCAGCCCGAATGGTGAAGAGATCACTTGGGATGTCGAGGGCGAGATGCGGAACAAATTCCCTCATCTCATTGAAGGTACGCGTAGCTATATTTTAAATTAGGGGACGAATTTCTTTAAGGGGGGAAGATTGTAACATCTTAGAATGCGTTTAGTGGTTAATTAAGCGAAAATATAGTTTTTAGTAAAACGTTTACCAAAACGGTTTTCAAATATTTTATAAAAATTAATGAATATTTTATTAGAATTTAATTGGGCTTGCACACACATGTGCATGTTAAACTAGAGCTAAATTGGGGTTAAACCATGCTTAGTAGTCATGATGCTTTAACCATTTCTTTAGATAAATTAGGTATTTAAATTAAGTGTTTCTATTCAAAAAATAAACTTTTAATTTTCCTCTTGGGGTTGACTTTGAGAAGGAGGAAGAGAGAGGAGACAAAGCATGCTTAGCATTAAATGAGGAGAGAGAATGTGCCATGTTTTGTCCCCTAACCCCCTCTCACTCTCTCTAATCCTTTTCAAATCCCTTTCTTTCCCTCATTATTTTTTTGTTCATCTCTCTCTCCCTTGGCTGAACACTTCAGCCCCCCTTCATCAACCTCACCTAAATCTCCAAGATCCCTACTACCCCTCATCAAAACTTAGCACTTCTTTCACAAAAATTGATCCTACACCCTAAGTTAACCCATGGAGCTAGGAAAGCTTGGATTTTTGGAGCAACTTGTTTAGGTATAACTCCCTAACTGATAATTAGTTAGTTATGGTGTAGTATTACATTGTAGTTCTGTTCTTAAGCCTTAAAGTTTCAGTTTTTGCCCGAACGTCGTATTTTGGTGTCATGTTTGATACTTGTAACCTGCTGTTACCCCGTGAGTTACTAGTAAACCCAAAAAATGTAGAAGTATAGACCTAGTCACCCTGAGTGTTCACCTGGAGTTCGAGCCCAACCTGGACGTTTTTGGCCGGCGGCATGGGGCCCATTTCTGGCGAGATCGGCTTTAGTAGGGAGTTTGGGGTTGCAACATGGTGGGTTTCTGTCTGCAGTGATTTTAAGCTGTTGGGTATTGTTTGGGTTTTGTGTTTCTACTGTGGGAAAAATCTGGGATTGTTTAGCTAATTTTAGTGTTTTGAGGGTGTTCTGATGATTTGGTGGTTTAGGTGGAAATTCTGTTAAATTAGGGTTTTTATGGTTAGATTAGATAGATTATGTACTGTTGATATCACTTAATTCAAGTAATTTCACCTGACTTCATAAAAATACTTACTGTTGCAAATTAGTGTTTTAAAAACGTTTTTAAAACTAAACTTTAGGATACGTAGAATCTGCTATATCTATGATGTTATTCTTGTTTTGCAAACATATACAAAATGATGTGCATGCTTCTTAGATTACTGTGTAGGATTTTGAGCCCGTCTCCCCACCCGAATTCCGGCGAGGACCCTCCCAAATCTGAGCTCGCCGGCCTCCTAAAGGAATGGGGGGTTGGTGCTGTGCAGGGGGGGTGTCTATGTGTGTTGTCTGTGTTTGGTATTGTTTATTTTCTTAGTTGTGTTCCAGGTAAGAACCTGGGACCTTTTACCCTTAATTAGTGTTTTTTGACTTACGCGACTCGTACGTTATGTGAGTGGGTTTGGTGGTTGCTGTGTGTCACAGCGTGTCAGGATAGTTTCAGACGCGTATACGCACGTTAGGGCGTATCGAGTACACACGCGTTTAGCTTCAGACGCTAGTTTCTCGTTTGGTCTTGATATCGCGTTTTTGCAGGATTTTGCCTTATGTGCGTTATTTGTGTAAATTCTAGGTTCGCAGGCGGGGACGTCGGATGCCACGAATAAGGGGAAGCAGGTGGTCGGATACGCGTAGATCGAGATCACGGTGAGTACATTTAAGATCTACGGGGAAATCGCCCGAATGGCGTTATGCGTCAGGGCTTGATAGGGTGTTGTAGTCGCATGTATATTTATATATATATATGTGTGTGTATATATATATATATATATATATATATATATATATATATATATATATATATATATATATATATATATATATAGGTACCATTGTTGCATACCCCTCTCTTGTTACTTATGGACATAGTGGTTATGAGACACTCGCACTGTAGAATTTCTATGAACCATATATCGTTTAGACTATCTCATCATTGATGATTATACATGATTTTGTTCCTTTATGTACATTCATATCTACATACATGCACATTTGTATACCCATATTGGCGCACATTGCATATTTTACACTTATACTTGCACACATACACATTTGTATATCCATACTGGCGCACATTGCATATTGTACACTTATACTTGCGCACATACACATTTGTATATCCATACTGGCGCATATTGCTCATTGTACACTTATACTTTCCCACATACACATTTGTACATTCATATTGGCACACATACATATTGTACACTCATACATGTGTATATACAACTGGTGCATCCATATCTTCATACATACTTATTGCACATACATAAAAGATGCTGGCTTTGGTTTTGGAGAATTGGGGACCGCATGAGATATTTTCAAACGGGATCCATTTAAAAGAGCGCTTTTTCCCTTAATATGTCTTATCACTGTTCCATGTTGCATGATATTCGGATATGCTTACATTTTTATCATATGCAGTGTACATCATGGTTTATGATTTTACGCATTGAGATATGCTGTTTTCATGAGATTTCTGGATTTGAGAACCGTGGCTATTTCAAAAGAAAGCATGTACTATTTTAAAAACCCGGTTTCTCTTGATATGATATTTCAGTACGTCCACCATGTGTTTTCTCGGTTCTGAGACATGTGACATGTGAAACCCGAGTCGAGGAGCTGGATGAGGCCGATTGCGGGTACATGGTGGACCTGGTATGGTACCTCGGGGCGAGAACGGATTGTTGTTCTGTAGAAAATGAGCCTGGCAGAGGGACAACTACCTACCGGTGATTGGTTGTACCTGGCGGTTATCCGGAGGATACTGACCAGAGTCGAGAGATGGATACGGGCCGACCCGTACTGCCGGGGCCGAGAACCGATTCCGCAGACGGAGCCCGTGGGCCGATCCGGACTGATGGAGCCCGATATATGAGGATTTGCGTGTCGATGCTGGACACGAGTATTTCATGATGTTTTCGGATGCCGATGTTGGGCACCCCGTTTCTATGAGATTTACAGGATTGAGGGCCGGATAGATTGACGGCGTCTGAGTTATCAGGATTTTGGGGTGTTTTTGATAGACACTGAGGTTTTCCATGATGATGATTCATGTAGATGATATTTTATCCCATGCTCAGCATTCATTTTTATGCATTGCATCATGTAGTCGTAGTACCTGATAGAGTACATTGCATGATTACCGCGTACCCTGTTCACCATATAGATGTTATTAGATTGCACATGTTTGAGTATCACAGTACGTGCATATTCGCGATTACCTTTATATGTTATTTACTATTCACGAGTTGGCAACTCACCCCCGTTGTGCCATAGTGTTTGCAGGTCGACCCTCAGAGTAGTTGCGGTAGGGCTACTTCCTTGTATCTTTTTGCTACGGATACCACTGCAGTTGGCGTGTGAGTCGTTTGCTTATAGGTGGGTTTTTGCGGTATCCGTTTATTTTCCATTTGCACACTCTATTGTATCTAGTACTCTCCATCTACCATTTCATGTATTGACTTAGAGACCAGTTTTGAGGAAGTTGTTGTATATTATTTTGTACTCTGGATGTCGAGCTCGTGCGAGCCGGCTTTATTTATGCAGTTTTACCTTTCATGTTGTTTTTCACTTATATTGTTCATTTCTTCGCTACGGCATCGTATATTATTCTTGTGGTGCTTATTTCCGCCGTTGGGCGTGATTGCTCCCGCTTAGGGATGCTTTATTCTTATTATCAGTTATTTTACTTATATCATGTGTTGTACCCATTTCGGGGCTAGTTTTTACAAAAGAGGTGCTGCCGAAATTTTTAAGAAAATAACTTAAACTTTAAATATTTTTACTCAAGGTTTTCTAAAATGTTTTAAACTAATGTTTTCTTCACTCACTATTTTTAATGGTTTTGATCTCTGGGTTTCGGCTTACTTAATCGCGTTACTCCTGTAGACGTTGCGTGGTCAAGTGCCGGTCATGGGCCGAACTTTGGTTCGTGACATCACCTACAAGCCGTCAGCGGTACTAGCTGGACGTAACGGCTACCCAGGTATTGAGCGATATGAAGATCAACAAACAAGCTCGTCCATACTCTCCATGAAGCCTATCAGTAACACTACCGTATAGTCCAGTCTCTTCGTCTGATATGTCGCATATGAAGTCTAGGGGTGGTAAACGTCAGACCCCAGTAACTTTATAAGTCATGCTGATGTATGGATCATAACGGTTCGAGAAACTACTGATAACTCTTATCAGTAAATCTCGACAACCCTTGCCAGGGATTTGCTGTTATGGCTAATCAAGCACAGCGCGACATCAACCCCTATACCGGAAGAGACGAAACCCCTTCTATCGCTCACTGCCTCCATGTGACTCGGGACTGTACCCAAAATCCACCTGTGCATGACTCCTTTGAGCCGTGGTAGGGAGGAAATCAAAGCACAGTAGGAATCACACAAGACTCTATGACGATCTCGGGTCTACAGACTAACCTGTACCAGTGTCACCAGAGAACTGCTATCTGATGATAGGTATACTACCACATAGGAGTCATCGGCGAGTCCTGTTCAGTATACCCAGTCTCCACTGAGCACCCTATACCATCTTTGATGTCAAACACCAATGGATGCGGGATCATCCATCGCCCATTATATGGGTCAAGAAGCGTATACGCTAGTCTACTCTGGAATATTGATGCCCTGTCTCGATACACCCTCGACTAGGAATAATTAAAAGATGTACTTGTAGACTACCATGGCCCCACTAGTATGATCTCCATCATAGTCCTGGTAGTTAAGTACACATCCTAAGGGCTTTATCAACACGTGAGAGCAAGACAGTATCACAATACAAGTCTACATGTTAAGATAAAGAGTAACCAGATAGCATACTTTCATATCGAGCAAGAAAGTCCTCTATATATATGCCCAAGCATCCATTATAATATACATCAATGTACAACAATGGCCTCTAGGACATACATATCACTAACAATCTCCCACTTGCACTAAGGCCATGTGTTGTAGTATCTCATACCCAACATCCCAAAAAGTCTCTCAAATTGCGTCTGGGGAAGGGCCTTTGTGAGTGGATCCTCTACGTTATCCTTCGTGTCAACTCTCCTCACCTCGATCTTCCGGCAATCTACTATCTTCCGGATCAGGTGATACCGCCTAAGAATATGTCTGGATCACTGATGGGACCAAGGTTCCTTGGTTAAAGCCACAGTTCCATTGTTACCACAATACACAGGTATTGG